>VWZS01004822.1:1147608-1217268 GCA_013397075.1 Rhabdornis inornatus
AAAAAAAAAAAAAAAAAAGGGCAGTGTCTTGGGTCACAATTATTGTATAAATACAGTTGTGATAAAATCACTGGGTTTTTTCAAGTTTCTGAAAAATGAAGTAGCCACTTTTTATCTAGTTATTTTACATTATTTGCATATTGTTTTACAAAGTTGAAAAATGTTTTGTGGTCTCATGTCTTGCTAATAATTCTAATGCCAACAGTTATACTTGTAACCTGGTACTCCTGTCCTTAAAATATGTAATAAAACACTCTGAATTTATTTTTATAAAGCAATAATGGGAACCTAGTAAATGTAGACAAGGAAATAGAGGATGGCTGTATAGCTGGAACGTACAGTGGAAGATCGTAAGTCCAACTTTGTTATGTTATACGCAGAAGGCTTTTCAACACAAAGAAGTAGGGCAAAAATCAGTTAAGAGTGGTAGGACAACTAGGATTGCTATGGAGATAATTAAGGAAGATGCAATTGTCAACGATGCCAAATACTGAAATCAGATTGAGGACTCTTCACTAGCAGATAATAAGACATTAACTACTTCAGGGAAAGTGGTTTCTAAGGAAGCTACAGCAGAATGCTTATTGGCTTTGGACAAATTTGCCCCAGAGTAAGAAAACACATCTAAGAGCTGTGATGAACAACAATAGATTTCACACCCCAAAATACCCAGAAGTTCAACACAGGAGAATTACATGGTACTATTATACACTCAAAGCACCCTGAGCACCATGAGCAAGAGTGAGAGAGGATTAATAAAGAACTTTCTCCCATGCTACTTCGTTTCCTTCTTGATCTTTCTTGTCATGTCCAGAATCAAGTGTAAAAGCATGACATTGTTAACAGATAAAATAAGAAGAAAATTGTAAGAGAAAAAGAGGTACGAAGGAAAGGGGCTAGAAAGAAAAATGGTGCAAGCTCTTCGTGTTTTTCTGGGAGATGTAGCTATGGAGGAAAGGTGGGTCAAAAATAAGTCATAGAAAGACAGGCTATTTAATTTGTCTTTTTGAAAGACTTGCAAATTAGATTTTGTAGTTCATAGGGTATACCTGTGGGACATTTTGGTAAAAAAATCTCGCATTACTCTGCAAAGCCAGTTATTTTATGTCAGTATGAAAAACTAAAGGTTACAAAAGCCATATGCATTAAATATATTAACTGTTTATTACCTATTTGTGAACCACAATACAAAACAAGGAAAATAAACGCTAATCATAATTACAAGGAAGTTACAGAATTTTTATATATAGTTTAATATTTACTTTTAGGAGGCTGGGAAAGTTTAGAACTGATGTATCAAAAAATCTTTGGTTTCACCCTCAAGGATATTCTTTCATGCACTAAGTGAGGAGGTAGCATACAGGAAATTCTGGTTTATTGGTAAAGCACCATGGGAATGTTCTCAGATACTGTGAAAACTTCAGTTACTTCTTACATTTGAGGGGAGCAGCCTTCATTTGCTGACATCAATCACAACACTAAGGATTTTCTAACTGTCATTAATATTATTATTTCTAGAAGAAAAAAATAGTCAAAAAAGATGAAAGAAAACCTGCTACACTTCTGAAACCATGGATAAAAGACTTACTACGTTATTGCTTCTGCTGTTGAGTAGCACATTAAAACAAACCAACATAAACATACATAGCAAAACAGGATCTAATTTTCTGGGCTAGTTAGTTAAGTGGCAGCAATTTTACTGTTATTTTGATCAAACTATGACTGGTATTGCTGACAGCTGTATAACTAGATAATGACATCAGTGTTACACTTCATTTTTAGGTGTTTTTCTTGACTTAAGATGTTCTACTCTAACAATAAAGAAAAAAATGCAAATAGAAAAACACTTTTGTTTGAATTTTCAAATTTCCGTTAAGATATATTTTGCCATTATATTGAACAGCATCAGTAAGTTCAGGTTTCACAAAACCTAAAATCTAAATGTTTTTAGAAACATATCGCTATCTGGGAGCATTTTTGTCATGATAAATACACAGTTTTGAATGTCCCTGTTTATATTAAATTTTCCTCTATTTTATCTAAAAGTATTAATCTGGCAGAAATGTGTTACTTATGTTTACCAAATTAATGATTTTGATAAACAGCAGTCATTTGTACCATATTTCTGAGAAAGCAGAGCAACTGGAAAATACAGAATATTTTTTTACTTGAAATAAAAGAAATATAAAATTTATTGTTAAGCTACTTGAAAAAAAAAAATCAAAGCATCTGTACCAGCCTTATAGATTGAATACTAAAAATAAAAAATAAAAATAATAACAGCACAGTTTATATTGTAGATGCAACTACTGCTAATACAAATATAGCAGAGATCACTATTGTTTTCTTGGAAACAGTTTATTATATCATCTTTAATAAAATCTAGGTAAATCTATTAATGTAAGAAAAAAAAAATTCATATTTCTCTATAATATGTATATTTACTGTGAGGGTGATGAGGCACTGGAACAGGTTGCCCAGAGAAGTTGTGGATGCCACATCCCTGGCAGTGTCCAAGGCCAGGTTAGATGGGGCTCTGAGCAACCTGGTCCAGTGGAAGGTGTCCCTGTACATAGCAGGGGGATTGGAAGTAGATGATCTTTAAGGTTCCTTTCAATCAAAACTCTTCTGTGATTACATAAATTGCTTATTGGTCTGCAAGAAAGTTAGACTCATGAAGAGCTAGGATATGCTACTAAGAATGCCTGCAGAACTTACATTTTATCCCCTAGTGTATATTCATTATAATACAGTATTTAACTTCTGTTTATATAGTACTTCCCAAAGGACCCTCTCTAACTTCCAATTTCATATACATCATAACCAGCTTCATGAAAGAAGAGCTCTTTCATATTTTCTTATACTGTTACTACTCAATATTGGCCACATAAATTAGCTGCTGCATACTCTGCAGATAAAGCACTGAACACAGGATTTTAAATTTTCTCACACTTGATTCTCTGAGATGGATCTGGACTATCAGATACTTTTGTTCAAGAATTCTAACAGGGTAGGAACCAATTCTTTAGGCTACCATTGACAAATGATATACTATGCATATTATGCACTTCTCTATCTATAGCATACTAATTGCAGCATACCTCAGCTGTAGGAATCATCTTTCCAAGGTTTGCATAAGCACTAAAAAATACAAGAAAAGAAGACACATTAATGCAGGATGCTGCTGTGAATTGATACAATGTGACAGGGAGTTACTAGAAATTCTGTTTTAATCATTTGAGGGTATAAAATCAAGGGCTTTGAGAAAAAAAAATCCTTAATCCAAGGATTTTTCTGACTTACTTGAAACAGTATTTGAAAAAATATAGAAATTGTTCTGAGAGAAGGGAAGAATCTGAGCTTGTCTTTTTTTTAAACAGATGCTCTAAAAACATTGGCTTGTTAACCTGCACTCCCTTCAAATCACTCTCTCCATCTCAGGGAACTGAGTTTTTGTTTATTTTTGTTGTTTTTCTTTTGACTAGTTTCAAATATATGAATGAAATATTTCCATTCAACTTACTGTGTCCAACTTCTCTCATGTCCCCTTCCCACCCCTGCAAAAGTTTTTTTGGTTATAGCAAGAGACAGAAGCTACAGATACGGAAATTCTGAGCATGTGGAAACATGACCTGCCTTGGAGCCTGGAAAATTCTCTATTAGCTTTTGTTTATTTATTTATAAATATACATATATTTATATATGTATGTATCTATTTATGTGCACACACATATATAAAAGCTGCTATTAGCTGTCTTTTAGGAGAGAACTAAGATCTCTGTCCAGTTCTGTAAAAGAGCAGTTAGCAGATGGCTACCTTCCCAGCAGATGACGAGGAAGCGAAGACATCCCAAAATTATATTTCCTGTAGCTCTACATCCCAGTGCTGTGAAAGGCTTCACACGGCATTTTTCAGGTTCAGAGCGAGTTGAAGTTGCTATGCGTGCACTGTACAGTTAATCAATACACACACCTTGCTGGACAGAAGTTTAGAGCTCTAAACTGAAGTTGAGAGGAATAGAAGTGTCAGATCCACCCAACTTCCTCTTCACACTCTTCCCCTACTCCCCTCCTACAGGAGATAGTCCTCTGTGAATTTCTCCAATGGGATCCCTTCCCATGGGCTGCAGCTGTCCGCAAACTGCTCCAGTGTGGGTTCCTTACACAAGGTACAGTCCTGCAGGATTAGATTTCTTCAGCATTACTTCCCATAGGGTCGCAAGTCTTGCCAGCAAACCTGCTCCAGCATGGGCTCCTCTCTTTCCAAAAGTCCTGCCAGAAGCCTGTTCCAGTGTGGGCATCTTAAGGGGTCATAATCCTCCGTTGGGCATCCACCTACATTGATGTGGGACCCTCCAGAGGTGGCAGGTGATGTCTGCTCGCTTGTGGATATCCGTGTGCTACAGGAGAAAGTCTGCCTCACCATGGTATCACTACGAACTGAGCAGAAGATCCTCTACTCCAGCATCTGGAACACCTCCTCCCCCTCCTTCTTCCCTGACGTCCATGACTGCAGAGTAATTTCTTCCACGTATTTTCACTCCTCCCTTCTCTGGCTGAAATCTTTCCTAAGCAGTAACTTCTCTGTTAAATCTGTTTTTGCAGAAGTGTTAACACCAGTGATGATGGTCTTGGCCATAGCCAATGGTGTGTCCATCTTGGAGCTGGACAGACAGGCAGCTGGATCAGACAGGGAGTGAAGCTTCCAGCAGCTTCTTGCAGAAACTGTCCCTGTACCCCCACTGCTACCAAAACCCGTTCATCCAAACCCAATACAAATCAATGGGTAGCATATACACACTAGTTAGTGCTATATATCTCTGATAAATGTCATACAATTTTTGTGATAATGGAGTTAAAATATTTTCCATTATCTTTCACTCCGCATATGCAGTGAAAGGATATTGCAGGAATTTGGCTCGATGAGAAAGGAACAAAAGGCAAGAACAAAAGGCAAAGGCTCCTTACTGTTCCTGAACACTAGGCTACCTTTCACTGAACTATAATTTATTATTCTGGCTGTTATGTTTGGGAAGGCTGCTAAGCAGTGGTATCTCAGAGCAAGTTGGTAGAGGAAAAAAAAGTAACCAAGAGCCATTTGGGTTGTCTTCTTGCTACAACAGAGTTCTGAACTTTTAGATTTGCAATATGTCAAGAGGCAAAACTTTGAGCAGCTATTCAACACTTAGGAATGATTGTAATGATGTTTAATTCCCTCTTTCATAATGTTGTTACTATGGCAACTAACAATTCTGATATTGTGAAGCCAAAACTGCTTTAAATTTTCAAAATATTTCAATAGTATGTTTACTTTTTTGTTTTTTAAATAATGCATTTAGACTTCACATGTTTCGAAATGTATGAATAATGAGAGAGCAACATTATGTGGACATAGTGAACTGGCAAATAATAACTTGGAGCAGAAAGATTGCAAGAGCCTCTGATAAGAGTCTTTGGTTGGTAATTAGGACATGCAGCAAAAAACCCATGTACTTAATCCAAACACAAGTAACCACATCTAGTATGTCATCTTTGTAAGGGTGTTCAGGCTAAGGAATTAAACCCACACCTTACCACAGGCAGTATATTATTTTCTGCCTATTTGTTTACAAAAGCCACTTTTTTTTTTCTTTTTTTTTCCCCCCTAGAAACCATCATCCAATAATTTGGTTATGAGGCATTTGATGAGAAGTGAATTGGCTTGCTGCTTATGTGGAGAAGGGCTACTTTATTGTTCGCTGTATGCCATTCCTTTTCTCCTGCAATGCTATTGCTTAGGGACTCAAAACTTCATTGTAACTTTTAAAGGCAAAACTAAGTATTCCCTCAGCATCCCCTGGCTTGGCCTATAACAAGAAATATTCACTTTGAGTAGGAGTCTGCATTCCTTGTAAAAGTAACTTGCTTGATGGCTTCAGTGGGAGTCTTACTTGCAGAAAGAATTCAAGATAGAGCTTATAAATATGATGTGCAGCATTTCTGTATTTCTGCAGGCAGAAATATGGAACTGTACAAGCACACACCTATTTTCAGAGGCTACTTAATAGAATTACACTGAGTTTTAATAAATCCAAACTATGCCATTTACAAAATATGTTGGGATCACTCTCAAGGAAAAATACTGCAGTTTTTTTGTACAATAACATTAAACACAAGGAGAGAGGAAATGAGAGAGGAAATAAATGGCATCATAAAGCAATGCACCTCTCTGAAAATCTTAGTAGATCATAAAAAGTCTCATGGGCATGTTAAGTATACAAAGCATCTAAACACTTTTACAAAGCTGTTACTCATTTCAATGTTCTGATAATATTAAAAAACTCAAAATATGACTCTTACAGGTTAAACAATTTTGATATATGTAGGTTTGGAACAGGCAGTAGAAGCAAATAGATTCTGTTCCTTATTTGTTTCTTGGTAGTTTCACAACTAGCTTGGATAGTTGTTGTCCCTCTAAAAGCTCAAAAATCTTCTTAGACTCTTATTGGCTCTGCATTGCAAAGCACCAAAGGACCCTGTCTCAAAAGCAGCTACCACAGACAAATTAGAAGATCTTTCATACTCAGTGCAGTGTATGGGAGGAGCTATTCTGCGACTTCAGGTGCAGAAAGTAATGGAAGATGCACCCCACCGATGGCTCATGTAGGTTTCACAGGAAGACTCCAGACCTGACAAGACAAAATCCAGTAAACAGGTACAGAAGGTTTTAGAGTGACAACACAGAAAACGCAAAGAAGCAGAAAGTTTTTTTTTTAGCAGGACACAGTAGCAGCAATTGGTACTGACTGATTTATCCCAAATTGACTGATTTATCCCAAACACTGGTGAGTGTTTGGGATAAATTGAATTCTGAACCAACAAAATTCATTCCCTCTGGACAAGATAATCTGGAGACAAAATAATAGTGACCTATCTGAGCACAAACCACAAATGGTTTTGAAAAAACCCATAAAGAGCAACAAACAGCAAGCTAAAGAGTGCACAGAAATTAGTTGCCATGAAAAATTCACTGCTGTTTTTGGGGGTTACTTGCATCCACCTGCTTGAACAATGAATACTAATTATTTTGTTATCCTTGTTTTTCTTTTTTTAAATTTTTTAATATGTTTTCAACACTTAACCAACAATGTAATATTTCAGTTACAAACAAACAAGAATTTCAAATATAACTGTGAGGTTATTTCCTTGTTTCACATTGGTTGAGGTGGGGGCTGTTGTAGCGGGCTGACTCTGGAAGGATGCCAGGCACCCACCAAAGCCTCTTTATCAGTCCCCTCTGCAGCTGGACAAGGGAGAGCAATGTAACAAAGGGTTCCTGGGTTGAGATAAGGACAGGGAGAGGTCACTCACCAAATACCATCATGGACAAAACAGGCTTGAATTACAGATGAATTGAATTTATTGCTTATAAAATCTAATAAAAGAGCAGGATAATGAGAAGTAAAATCGTACTTTAAAAACACCTTTCCCACAACCCTCCTCCTTACCAGCTCTATCTCTTTTCCCCAGTGGTGCAGGGAGACAAGGAATGAAGGTTATGGTCCGTTCATGACATTGTTCCTGCCACTGCTTGGGGAGAGGAGTACTTTCCCTGCCCCAGCTTGGAGTTCCTCTCATGGGAGACAGTTCTCCATTGATAAACGTGAGTCCATCCCATGGGCCAAAGTTCTCCACAGACTGCTACAATGTGGGTCATTTTCCATGGGTTACAGCCCTTCAGTTACCGCCTGCTCCAGACCCATGGGCTGCTCTCTCCATGGGTCTGAAGGTGCCTGCCAGGACTCTGCTCCAGAATGGGCCTCCCTCAGGTGCACAGCTTCCTCTCAGGCATCCACCTGCTCAAGCATGGCTCTCCTCCATGGGCTGTGGGTAGATCTCTGCATCCCTGTCACCCTGCAAGGGCTGCATAACTGTGTCATCATGGTCTGCACCATGGATCATAGAGAATCTCAGACCCAACACTGGGAGCACCTCCTGCCCTCCTTCTTTACTGGCCTTGCTGTCTGTAGAGTTTCCCTCTGACATATTCTCACTTCACTCTTCTCTGGATGCAATTATGACTGCTCAACAACTTTTCTTTTTCTTCTTCTTAATCTGTTATCACAGAGGCGTTACTGTCATTCTATTTGGCCCAGCCTTGACCAGTGCCATATCTGTCTTTGGCACTACCAGGCATTGGCTCTGCCAGACATGGAGGAAGTTTCTGGCAGCTTCTCACAGATGCCATCTCTTTAGCCCCTCGGCTGCTAAAGCTTGGCCATGCAAACCCAATGGCATGGTATGACATGTTTTTGGTTTGCTTTTGTGGCTTCTTTGTTTTATATTTTTAAAGAAAACTTCATAAATATAAAACTTGATCTAAATTTAACGTAACATCACCCCTTAAATTAAGGTGAGAAAAAAAAAGAAAGAAGACAGAAAAAGGGAGAGAAAGATGCAAGCTGAATAAATATCTCCTTAAATACCCTCAAAGACATTGTAATTGCTTAGGAGGGAGCGCAGTGAAATTCCAAGTTTGTCAGTACACTCACCATAGTAAAACCGAAGGAACTCTTTGAACTGCGAAGTGCCACAGTGTAAGCCTGTAGCAAATACCCCATGGAGTATTTATAAAGGACCTTTAGAAAATACCTAAATTTCACATATGGTTTTAGCCTAAAGGCAATGGGTGTTCTGTTGTTGCTTTTAATGGTACGCTATATCATATGCAAGTTATAGGTACATATCAACATCTTGCATTGTATAATCCTACCATACTTCAGTGAAATGTTAAGCTTTCAGCACTTCCACCCACAATATGATAATTACAGCCATTCAAGCACTAAAACTGGCACATTTCTTTTCCACAGAATATCATGGGTTGTTCAGATATTTCACACCCCACCTCCTTCTACAATTTTCTAAGTAGCACTAAGATAGATAAGAAAGTGAAGATGGCAAACAGTGTGTGTGCCAGATAAGACTGAAAAGCAGACCTTTATCCTCAGTTCTGTTCTTCACCTGCGACACCAAACTCCAGAAACTTGTTCTCCCTTCTTCCTCACTTCTCTTCCACCCATCATATGATAATGTAAGATACTCACTTTGATCCTTCCAAGCATATTTCAAGCTATTTTGATGACTGTGCATATGTAGTTTTTATAAATCCTTTAAATTTTTTATAGTTTTAAAGGCTTCCTGAAATACAGGAAGCTTTTAAAATTTAATGTTCACATACCCCATCCCCTTGTGTCTACCTTCCAGAAAGTTGTGAAAAGCAAGCTGAGTGCCCTTGTTCTTTGTCATACCCTCCTAGAATTTCACAGCTCCCTGTATGCACAGTAATACAAATTTAGTTAGTAAGGAACACCTTGAATATTTTCTGCTAGGAAGTATGCCTCTGTAATAGATAGTCACTCTGATTTCAGAAAGCCTCGGGAAAGGAGTGTGTTGTTTCCATTTTTATTATAGGAGTTACATGAGTTTACCAAAATATTTTTCTTCTTTCTTAACCCACAACCAAATAAAAAACAACAACAAAAAAAAACGCAACAAAAAGCAGAGAAACCCCACATCACTTTCATAAAAGTGTTCATGAGTAGCTGGAATTGAGAAAATTCCTGGAAATGCTAAAGGTTTAGAGAAAAGGTTAGAAAAGAGTAATTGCATTAGTCCTGCTATTAGTTTAGCCAGTCATTTGCGTTTGAATTATATTTAAGTGTTTTAAGTTATACACAAAAATATATTCACAGAGATTCATAGGGCCACTTAGCTTGGAAAAAAAACCTTTAGTATCACTTCATCCAAATGGTGTCCCACTAAAACAGACCATCTCAAAATGTAAAAATATCTGTGATGAATTTTAGATGTCATGTGCAAGCCAGAAGAACCGAGGTTAGGGAAATAGTGAACTGAAATTTTATGTCTTTTGGAATTTATGAAGATTTGCCAACCAAAACTTGTCTTAAAATCTTAAAAAAGTATCAGACATGAGTATGATAGAATAATTCTTAGCAGCCTGACGTCCACAACCCACACAAGATCACAATGGTGATACTCCTCTGCTTTGTGATTAAATGGACAGCTGCAAATCCAAGTTACAATTATTGCAACAGAGATGATTATTTTTATATTGTTTTGGCAGAAATATTGTTGTCTTCTGCAACATTCTTTAAGTAAATTGACTGAGATATAAATAATCACATGTATGCAATTGAAAGTAATTCACTGGTCTTGCAAAGAAGTAGAGGACTGCACCAGTGAAGGGTTTCATGAGTCACATGTAATGTTCTTTTCTATTTCATTGTTTTTACTATGACACTTAACAGAAAATTAATTAGAAAGTTAGAACCTATGCAATGAGGAAAATAAAAGCTGTTGCAGCAATATGATGTGTTGATTTCCTATTTCTCCTTAGAATATACTACTAGGGTCATTTTTCTATTTTGTAGAAGTACATCAAATGTTTACAAAAACTCAACATGAAGGAAATTTGTTCCTGAAAGCATCTCCTCTATGAATAAAAATGAAATTTCGTAGAGGCAAAGTGACTCAAATAGTAAAGTACAGAGAGCATTATGCACTTAAACTCATGATAAAAATATGAATTGTAAAGAAATAAATAAAAAATCTGTTTATATGAATGTAATTTAATATTCTAAACCATAACAGGTCAAAGTGCTTGGATATTCCTTTCTAGTTGCAAATGGAGCATGTTTCAAGGGTGAACATAAATAATTGGTAGAATAGTGACGGGTGAGATAGCACTCTATTGTTTGAAGCCACCATTATCAGGGAATGCTTCTTCCTCAAAACAGCATTTAAGTAATCTACAGATTATTGAATTCAATGGCATCCCATTACATATTAAGAATAGTGCTAGATTAACTTGATACCAACATTCTCTTTTTCCATTGTACAATATATGTCACTAGATCTACACAACAGCTTATTTTAGCTATTAAAAGCAATAAATACCCACACCCCAAACAAGACAGCCAGGTTTGCAGGATTGTGCCAATATTAATTTTGTAAGCTGTCCTCACATTTGTTATGCCTGTCTTTGTAAGCTGAATCCTGATTTTTTCACCTCTGTACACAGAGATTTGCAATGTGTCCATTGCTTCATTACCTACAAGTAATACTGACTCCAGCAATAAGGAAAGTGGAGGTGGAAGGATTTTTTTTTTCAAGCTTGGCAGCATCAGTATTGCAAGTATAAGCTCTGTCTATTAAAAGAGGCCCTTTCTTTTGTGCTGAGAAGCCAGCCAACATTTGTCACTAGAGTAACACAGAGATGGGAGCTGCTTCTTTGTTGCTGAACATTCAAAGCTGCCTATTTCATTTTCAATAGGTCCAGCAACTCCCACTAAAAATCAATGAGGCTTAAGCAGAGCCTCAGGATTTCTTTCTAAGACCAGTATCATTTCTTAACTGGCCCACAGACGAATTGGTTTCTTTTGTGTTGATTTCTTTCAAAAATTCTTAATAAATAATTTCGATTGACCGTATCAAAAAAGCTGAATTTGCAAATTAATTCATGTGGATAAATATACTAAAAAAATACAGAAACTAGCTATTTAAAGTATTAATTACTCATTTTCACTTCTATGATGTCTCTATTAAACAGTATTAAAGAGACTAACACATATTAAAACCAAAAAATTACTTTTAAAACTAAGAAAACCATAACATGACATGAAAGAAAAATGCAATTATTTGAATCCTTGAAGAATTACCTCGCCCCATTTAGATTAGAAACATCCATTTGAAGAACCCTCATGAAGTGAAATGAGACTCAACGATACACCGCAAGGACCTACACAACATGGATATTACACGAAATCAAGGACATAAGAAGTATTTTTGTTATTGACAGAACTCCATATTTTTCCTATTATTAATCCAGATGTTCTTTTTAGGTCTGATGATAAAAACAGGGGTCACAGAAATGTAAGGTAGTGTCTATTAGTTTCAAAGGGGTTTATACATCATTAATTTGGTTTAATTTCTCTAGCCCAATTCTCATATTGATTTTTATTTACCTGTCCCCGTTTCCAATGAAATTGAATATATTTGGGATTGTTTATATATCTCTGCCTCACCAAAGATGGAATATAACAAGGTAGAGAAGAGCTTTCTGTTCTAGGAAAAAAAAAAGACATAAGAGAAAAGAATGAAGAGAAACAAATGAAAATTGATTCTGAACCTACTGCTGGATAAAATATGAAGAATTTCAGGCAAAGATTTGTAGAAAATAGTGAAACACAGGAAATACTCTCTTATGGCAAGCAAATTAGCTTTTTCATGTGTATGTTCCTTAAAGGCAATATTTCAATACTTTGAGAATCTTGCAGAGCACTCTTCTGATCTGTTTTCAAAGTCCATGCAAATACTCCCATGGAAACCTGGGAGAAATTGTTAGTAAGCCTTCATCTGAATCAGTTGTTGGTAGAAAAAAAAATCATGTTTGTTCAAATCTTATTGGACCCAAGATTTCCAGCAAAAAAACCCCAAACATTTCCAATAAAGCCTGTTGTTTTGTTTTTTTTTCTAAAATAACCCAGTGATGCATTTTAGTGACAAGACCAGTTTGCACAAGATCATTGGTCAGACTGTACAATAAATGCAATTTTGATTTTCACTAAATGACAGAAAAAAATTAGGAGGTATTGCATATAAGTGGAGCTTTGGAAACTCATGCAAAGGTGGTAAAGGCTGAGATCTAGAATGGAAGTCTTTTGGAAGTAAAGACTACAAAAAATACAACTTGAAAGAAAGGATCTCAAATCTATAACAAAAAAGGGATCTAGATAGTGGAAATATTTGACAGAAATGACAAAAAAGAGAGTCATTCAGCTAGTGGGAAATAGAAAAGGTATAGAACTCTCAGAAAACTGTGTGAAAGCAAATCTCACAATGGAAAAAACAAGAATGCTGAAGATGCAAGGACAAGAAACAATAGGGTTATGAGCTGTATAAAGATAGACCTCAGGAAAATGTGTTAAGCAAGATAGTAGAAATTTGTAAACTTAATAATGAAGCTTTATCCATTGTTTTAAGCTATTACAAACAAGCATTTTTCAAAGCAAGATGTACACTTAGCTTTATTAATTGGCCTAAGCAAATGCTTGTCAGCTTTTAATATTATGCTATTGGCTAGAAAGTCGTTAAAAGACTTTATAACAAAGAGAACTTCATCTGCTGTGCTAGCAGCTGAAGCTGTTTTCATCTCCCTTGCTTGGTTCTGTAAAATGAGGCTGATGGTTGTGATGGAATAAAGCTTTTAGACAGCTGCTTCAGCATTCGTTGTTTGTGTACAGTAATATATGTAAATATAAGATAAGAAAAAAATATCCCAGGAAAAACCCAACACAACTGATCAAACTTATTTACCCATATGCATCTACTTCCTTAGTCTTCCCTTCAATTGCTTTAGCATTGTCCCAGAGACAAGGAAGAACATGGCTGCCAGATATAATTATGCAATAGCTTGTTGGAAGCATGGACTTGTCTCTAAACATGCTGAAGAAGTTGAGTGTAGTTGACAAAATTAATAGCTACTTGCCTCTTCCTCACAGGTAGAACTGATTGATGAGAGAGAGGGAAGGTCTGTCTTCCAACCACATCTAAAATCTGGTTATTATTTAAGAAGAGTTCAAAAATTGCTGATAGACTAAATACAAGCAGATAAGTGCCATAGGACATCAAATTTAAAATCCTTTGGAGAACAAAACAAAACCAGAAACCATGCAGAGACCTGAAATTGTACAGTGCAGCTGAAGTGATCACTTCGGCATTCATACAGTACTAACATGTAAAATGCTTCAGAGTTTATAATCAGTAACATGTATTCTTGTTGAAACCTAGAAATAGATGCTTTTTACAGGTACCTGGAGAGGGAAGAAAAGAAAAATAAGAAAAAAAATCTATTGGAAGGTGGTGCAATATCAGCAAAATTACTTTGGAAAGATGGGGAGTATGTAATGCTGTATGGCATCTTTACAGATTCTTTTTTTTATTCCTGTATCTTCCTCAAAATTTCTGTATTTTCCTTGCACTGGATGCTCATCTTCAAATAATTAGAAGGTCTTCATGATACATCTTTCCAACACATCTCTAGTCCTTTTGACAGACAGGCAAACCAAGGCAACATGATTTGAATCTATGTAAGATTCTCGTGTCTTACAGACCAGAGAGAACTAGATAACTCAATTCCATTTTTGTGCTGTTACAGGTTGACCAAAAGATTTACCATATATGTGCTAAATATTTTTAAGAATAAACAAATAAATAAAAATGTAACAAGATGCTACATCCATACAACAGTTAGAACAAAAAAACAGACAGACAGAATTAACAAAAGAGAGAAGATACATTATTTTTTTTTTTATATCAGGAACAGTTTCCAACAGGGACTTATCCCCTTCCAAAGTAAGTGAGCTGTTTTACCTTCAGCTGTTAGCCTCCTCATCTTCCATTCAGCAGAAACTGGAATAATTAGCCTGTCTCTCCACAGCAAAACAAACACCACTTGAAAAATACAGTCCCCCTCCCTCTTGATCCCAAGAGACAATAGTCCCAAACAGGCAAAACCAAAAAGAAAAAGCCACCATAAAACTGCCTTTCATAATCCACTCAACATCCTTCTCCCTCATACAACTAGTGCATCTGCTTTTGCAGACAGCAGACAATCTGTGACATACTTACTAATGCATGCCATGTACAAAGGACTTTTCTGGGAAATCTTGAGTTTCTCTTTGGTTTCCTTTCAGGTACAGATATCCAAGTGGGTCTTGCCTTGGCAGAGCAGAGAGCTGCTCTTGATCAGTTGCTTCAGCATAACAGAAAAGGTGTCTAACTGAGGCCAAACATGGTGGGAGAACAGAGATATCAAGTTCTCTTGTGAAAGAGAGGCTTTAGTAACCAAACTAAGCAAGCAAATTTTAAAGTATGGAAAAATACTGTTCTTCAAGGGGGAATGTACAGTGGCATAAACTAAACTAATGCCACTGCTTATTAGAGCTGCTCCAAACATCAAATTTTCATACCTAGAAAGACTAGGCTCTTGTTTTCCTTTTACTTTTCTTGAATCATAACTAGGCATTGTTGCTGAAGAGTTTCTCATGGAATAGAAATTCCAAAGCATTTAATTCAGAGGCATTAAAATATATTGAGTCAGCATTGTCAGAATGGGATCATAACAGAGCCTAAATAGAAATAATTACTTAAATAAAGGAGTAACACTTCCTCTATTGATAGAGGAATTTCCAGAAAAGCCAGCATATGCAACTGATCAAAATCCTGACTATTGCAAAACCTGAGCTGTAATACCTTCTGAGTGAATCCACATGGCAGTGTGTAAGAGACCTTCAGGCCAAGATTTATGTTGTTCCATAATATTTACCCTCAGAAACACTAGGGTATGACCTAATTTGAATTAGATTGTATGCACAAAGGGAAAACCCAGGGCATACCCTGCGTTTAAAACGGCACGCTGTTACCTGCCACATAGGTAAGGTTCCAGAATGCATGATCATGTACTCCTATGCAACATTTATAACACCTTCATGTGATCAATATAAAGCCAAAAATACAGTCTGGCATGCTTTATATAAAGGCACAACATTATTTTCTGTGAGGAGTGGAATTTCAATCTTCTTGCAAGAGCAATACTCATAGCTGGAGCTGTGTCTTGGGGGCACAATGAGACTTTCCAGCCCAGAGACCTAGAAATAGTCTATTTGTAAGCAAACAGTCACTGATGTTCAGTAACAGTGGGATTTCTTACAACTACCAGCTGAAATGTACTCAGTCATCCTTTCTGGAACAGCGATACTTGAAACAATGAGGATTAGGGCAAAGCAAAATAGAAACATATGCTGCGTTGAAATGGCCTTTTCAAACAATGTTTCGCTGTGTTAACAGAACTCATGGTGTAATTCACTTGCAACTAAGGAATTTACTGTAAAATTAATGCTAAATTTAATCCTAATTTATAAGATAGCTGCTTTTCGGAGGTATGTCATTGTCTGAACACACTCATGAGCATGAAGGAATTGCACAGTATTTCTGATGGAAAGAAAGAAAGGAAAGAAAGAAAAAAAGAAAAGAAAGAGAAAGAGAAAGAAAGAAAGAGAGAAAGAGAGAAAGAAAGAAAGAGAAAGGAAGGAAGGAAGGACACCATGATTCTGCGCACTGACATAAAAGTTTTGATAGAGATTTGGAAGAAAAAAGAGAGCTGAACCTTTCACCCTCAGCCTATGGACAACCTCAGTAACTGCTGCCATTTACATTGGCAAAAATACTCAGCTTTCATCTTAGTTTTAGAAGTGAATCTTCAAGCACATTATTACAGCTCAAATCAATGATGCACAGCTGGTAATTCTTCATATGACTTAGCTTGAACTGGAGCAAAAAAGAGAGCAGATCTAACAAGACTGAAAAGGAATTGTGGTTGTTTTTTAACAGTATTCTTTGAACTGTATACTTTTGCAGCTGCTTCTTGAGGATGAACCTTCAGATTGTTTCACAAGGTCTGAATAGGAATGGAGTGAACAGAAAGTGGATTGGCAGATGTGTTGCTGACTGACACACCCCACCCACTGAGAGCCACAGGCCACCCAACCACAGGAGCAACTTCAGAGGGGAAACTGGAGGACCATGAAGTGTGACCTCAAATTACACAAATCAGTGGACACCATCTCACAGCAATGGTCAACAGTGCATAAACTGTGGTTTCAGTTACAGAATGGCTGCATATATGTCAGACTGAAGTGGGTGAACAGGATCATGAATAAATTAAATTACTTGGTTCTCTGTGCTAAGTGAAAAATGTCTTGCCAAAACTACAGATTCCTCCGAGTTATATGAAGGACTTTGACTAAATTATTATGACTAAATAAAAGCCCCAGAAATTTGATTCTGAAAAATACATTGACAACTTAGAATCTTCTTTTTCTCTTCCCTTGTAAAACAGACATGGAGGAAAAAAAAAAAAAAAACAAAAAAAACCCAAGCCAAAACAAAAAAACACAAACACCAACCCTACACCAGAACAGTTTTAAAGATACTTTTGAGTTACGGATTTGGGCATTTGGGTTTTTGAGGGAGGGAGTTGTGGGATTTTGATTGTTTCCTTGCTTTTTTCAGGGTTTTTTTTGTGTATGTGTGTGAGAGGTTTATCAGATGAAGTGGAGAATGAAAAAGAAAAATAAAAATTAAAAAGAAAAGAAAAGAAAAGAAAAGAAAAGAAAAGAAAAGAAAAGAAAAGAAAAGAAAAGAAAAGAAAAAGAGACAGAGAGAGGAAATTTTATTTCCACACCAAAAAAACCTGACTATATTATGGTACATGATGGAGTCCCCATGATATTGGATTATCATGAGATTGAGTGAATCTTTCCACATACTTTCTGACAATACCTATATTATGAATGACATTACCACAGATGGTGATTTTTCTGTTTGTGATCACATTTAGCTAGTAATCTGATAATGTTAGAATCAAAAGGCAGATGTTTGGCACAGAGTCAAAAAATTAACTCAAATAGAAGTTTCAAGGCATCTGACATGTGATCAAGTTTATTGAAAGAAGAGTGATGTCTCTTAATACCATAAAACAATGACTTTGATTTTCATAACACAATTTATTATTCTTACTCTGTCTCAGAACCACCATCACTACTATTTTTTTCCTTTTATTCCCTTCTTCTAAATTTTTGTAGTGCTATTTAAATTGTAAAATATGATGCTTCTTTACATTTATCCCTAGCCTCAAGTGGGGAGAGTAGAAAGGAGCTAGGGACGGGGAGAGTAGGGAGGGAACTCTTCTATACAGTAGCAATTATTTTCAGACAATACTACATTCAGTTGCAGAAAACACCTCTCATTCTTTAACACTGAAGTGCTTTTGTATTATCATGACTGATTTAATGCACACTGTATACTTGCTGCATAGCTGACAGCAGCTGAGTGCTACATTTGGACCCAATTACAATATCAGCAATTCTAATAATTATACTGTAGGTCTTAAAATATTTGGTCTTCTTAAAAACAACTCACTGAAACAAACTGTTTACGTGAGAGTCTCATTTAAAACCACACCAAATAACCAGTCCTTATGTTTTCAGAAAAAAGCTTCAAAACATGTTTAGAGTCTATTATAAAACTTCAAAATAAGTAAAAAAAACTATTAAAAACCAATACTAAAAATATTTTCTTTAAATCAACCTAGATATTTTATTATACCCTGCTTACTTTCAAGTCACTTGATACGTAGATTATTCTTCAAATTTAGTTCAAGAGAAATAGTCATTAAAAATTATTAATCCAAATATTTTTTTACCCACTTTGTTGGATTTTTTTTCTTTTTTCTTTTTTTTTTTTTTTAATAATATATCCTCATTTATCAGTCATTTAGAAGCGGAGAGGGGAGGGGTGTGTGTAAATCAATTAAATAACAAGCAGTGCTAGTGTTTCACAGATTCAGATATTGTTTATGACAGGGGAAAATCACCAATACCATGGCCTGCCTCTAATAATGGAACTCTATTGTTGTGAAAAATGGAGGAAAATGTGCTAGTTACTTCAGTTAGCAAAAGACACTGACTATTTAAAAGCAGGCAGGTTGCATTGTGTAAGACTATAGAGAGTGAACACTGTAGTAATTTGATCAATCACCTCATTTTTATGGGTAGCTAGTACATTGAAACTGGTATTCCATAGAAAGCAAAGGGAATTAAGATACTTGAAATCTTACATAATCACAGTCTTAAACTACAGATGATTTTACCAGCAAAGGACTGCCAGGGCCTCTAAACATAGAGAGTGACAGAGTTTCATTGCTGGGTCAGCTTTCTTGACTCTTTGTCTTAATCAGGATATAATGCACGATGTCATTTTGAATGACAAGCTTCTTTGCTACTGGGATTTATTGTGAAAGCAGCATAATGAATTCAATGATTCTGAAGCAGTTGCAAGCACAAAGGCCAGTAATTAGTGCTTCCAACTTCTGACTCTTAAGAAATTTACATAGTCATTGAACTGGCATTCAAGCTTTCATGGCTGAATTAAAATTAGACATTTACAATGAGGTTGTTTGCATGTAAGGCAAAAATTATAGTCCCCTATAAAATCCATTTACTTGTAAAATGAAAAAATCTTAGCACATTTGTTATAGTTTTTTTTTTAATTTTTCATCAGCCATATACAATTGGCTGCTCCTCCCAAAAAAAGACCTTCTACAGTTACAAGCTGACAGAAAAATAATGTCTTAACATCCCTAGCAAAACTAGTAGGTAAAATAGTGTACTGGTTTATTGAAAAAAATAGGCTTTTCATATTATATAAACACATTTTTTGCTGTTATTACAACATCTATTTAGGATTATCATAATAAGCATGAACTTTAACATACTTCTTAACATCATCTTTATGACACCAAACGTTTAGACCAAAATTCTTCAATACTATTCTCTCATGATATCAAAAAGAAAAAAATAAGAAAGAAGTCCACTGAGTCACAAGCTATGCTCAGCTAGTGAAGTATGTTGATTCATGCAAAACTTCAGATTGGTTATTATTTTCAGAAGATCTATTTGTAAATGTGACACATTAATATTTTCTACATAAATGAGAAAAAAACTAGCCTTTGGACAAAAGAGCTGAAAAAAACAATATTTACAAAATACAGAGGCATACAAGCATTATGAACTTGATAGAAGTAAGGAAAGAGGAGACTTGATAATTCTCTCTGCTTTTCAGTTCAGTTGTTTGACAGAAGAGTTCAAGCACTACAGCCTTTGATAACAGCAAGAGAGGAGACAATGGCCATCTTAGAGATGGATTTCAGAACAAAAGGAGAGGAACTGAATGTTTCCATGACAGACATGTTATTCCTTGGCCTTCTGGCCTGTATTCTACTAGAGTAAAAAAAAAAAAAACTAAAAAGAAATCAAAAAAATTTTTTTCAAAAGGGACTCAATACATTTTTTACAAGTGAAAAGCTGTCAGCAGCAAGACAAATGAGATGGCTTTCACTCGATCCCAAGTATAGCCAACTGCTTATGAAAACTCCTCAGCAGTACTCTTCTTCTGACATCTGCCTTTAACATGCCACCCTCACCTGGTTTAGAGTTACAGTCCAAGGTATCTGGCTCACTAGATGCAGCTGTTCATGCTACTCAGTAAAATGTATCACTTCTCCTGATTCTAGGGCCACTATGATCCTGAAAGGTGGATTAAAGTGAAGAACACTTCAGTACAGAAGTATCAAGATGCATTGAAGAAAGAAGTTTCATGTAGGAATGCATGAAACCTATTTCATCAATCATTCTTTGATTGTTACCAGTCCCTTCTTTCATTCCACCCCTTCTTGAGCCCTTGAGCTCCTCTTGCATTTCTTTCTCCTCGCTCTTCCAAATTTAAGGTGTATTACTTTTTTATTTAGTAATCATCAAGGCATAATTTCCCATAACCTTATGACAACGTACGAGCATATACTTTATCTAAGGCAAGTCCATTTTCTGTTTTATGTCACATTATTAATTCTTAATCACATAAGACAGACTAGGCACCTCCTGAAGATAAATATCTTGTAAAACATGTTATACTATAACCATCTTGCTATATTAGGAAGTCATTAATTGAAGTGTGTTATCTATCTTTCCGAACAAGAGTAATTCTGATATAAAATAAATTTTGCTGAATAGGATGAACTCTAATAAAGTAAGTTAGGAATTTTTTTGTTTAACCAGCTCTTAAGAAATCACTTAAAGTTTCTCCTAATATAAAAAGACTTGGAGTATTCTCATGGGGTTAATGACTTTACGGGCAAGCAACATCATGACATTAGAATATCTCAGTACATGTCCCACAGGTCATATGGTATTGTTTTATTTCAAATTCATATAACCTGATGTCAGCCTTTGATGATCCTCCTTTTTTATCAGCCTGTACACAAGCTCACATATGTGTCTACAATATTTCTAACTTTTCCAGAAGAGAATAATCATACATTTTAATCTCAATTATTTTCAAATTTAAAAAACAAAGGTCAGAAAAGAGAAATTAAATTCCATCGAGAGGGGAAAAATCCATTTTCCTAATTTTTTAAATGCATTTCTGAATCATCATTAATAACTAAATACCTCACAGATTTTAACACAATTGTCTTCACATCATCACTCTAAAGTAAAGCTGTGATATTGTTCCTGTTTACAGCTGGGGAACTAGGGCATAGAAACTCTACCTAACCTCGCCATACCACTGGGTCAGACAAAGGGACTATTGAAGTCCTTGTAGCCACTGAAAAGCACCCTCCTGGATGTCTAGCAAACTGGTCATCCACCTTACCAACAGGCAGCCAAGTAGGTTGAATCTTAGAGCAAAGACCACAATAACAAATGAGAAATTAAACTCCACACGTACAATGATTAGCTTTCCAAAGAAGTGTTTTATCCACATGGATCTGCAACTCTTACCAAAGAATCTGTAAACGTAATACATAAACCAAGGAACAAACTTCCCCTTTACCCAACATCTTGTTTCTCTTGTACATCTGCCTTCTTTTTCTTAGTTTTCAATACATAAATGGAACATATGGGGAAGACAGGGAAGCCTGCAGTTTTTAAATATGTCAAGACCAAAGACAGCCAAATCTGTATCTGGGTATCAATCACCAACCCCTGCAAATGACACATGAAATGCTCTGTACACATAGGACCCTAAAAGCCTGCTAAATGACTCTGAAAAAAAAAGATTTAATTTCTTTTTCTTATAGTCTGCAGGAATAAAAAAAAAATTAGAAAATGGCATCAGTTAAGGGAGGGTGCTTCCTGTTAATCAGAGTGATCTTTTCTTTTCTTTTCTTTTCTTTTCTTTTCTTTTCTTTTCTTTTCTTTTCTTTTCTTTTCTTTTCTTTTCTTTTCTTTTCTTTTCTTTTCTTTTCTTTTCTTTTCTTTTCTTTTCTTTTCTTTTCTTTTCTTTTCATACTGCATAGAATCAGCAATAGATCTTCCACCCGCATGAGGCCAGGAGACACATGATGTGGTTGTTGCAATACTTTTCAAGAACGAGAACAGGACTGGAAAACCAGGAAGACATTCCAACACAACACCTCATTCATCTTCCTATGTAATCTAGGATGATTGCTGTATCCTGACCATGACATTCTGAATGGTAACCTGTCTCTTCATTGAATGTCAAATAGAATTTAGACTTTTACCCTTTGCACCCTTGCAATTGCTAAAATTTCCATGAATAATCCTTTCATGTTAAGATACATATTCAAAGGTATTGCTTTGTTTAGGTCTTCTGTCATTTAATGTGACACAAAGAATGTATCTGAAGAGTAAAAAGATTAAAGAAGAGCAAAAAAATTAAACTCTTTCTCACCCAATAAATTATTTTGCAAACACTTCAAGAGCTTTCCAAGAAAATAAACATTTCCCACTAAAACCAAATCAGTAGAAAATCCAAATTTCTTCTGAAAATAAAAAACCTTGACTGAAAATTTTGTTATTATCCAATCTATTTTATATGAGTATTTTAATATGTTGAAGTTCTCAGCCTTTAAGTTTAGGATTTAGTTACAGATTTTGAAAATTATGTCAGTGATATCTACCCTGAAAAATGGCTGATAATTTGATATATCTTTCTGTCTAGCTTTACTGATTTTATATAACAAACAGCATAACAGGACACAGAAGGATATCTCCACTCTGATATTGGGGCACTTTTTTCTAGACAGGGATAAGATAAAGAGTAGATAAAATAAAAAGTTTGAAAGTGAGCTGAAGAAAAAAAAAAAATAGTGAGGAGCTATGCTGGTGCCTGGGCTCCTGAAGAACCCTCAGCCAGCTGGGTCTGTACACAAGCAGCAAAGGGCACAGCTTCTGCCTCCTCCTTGGTAACACCTCAAATGGAACTTGTATGAACAGCTAACTTGAAAAGGTTAGCACATGGAAGGTTAGCCCTTGTGCAGGACAGCTGAAAATTAAGCAAAATTTCTTGTGTTTGCTTTCTTTTTTACCTCCCAAGAACCTACACAGAGCAGAATCACCATCTGCTGCTCCTTTGGGAGGAAGTGTAAAAGTCAACTTCAAACTTCAATGGCAAGCACCTGCTGTGTGTTTGCTCTAAAATACTTATCACATAAAACCAGTTTCAGTGGATTGAGGTTTAAGGTCTAAGCACACTGAGTGGAAACAGATTGCTCACAGCTATGTTTATTTCTGTATAAATGTCTTTTGATTACTTTTGCTTAATACAAAATCAGAGACTGCATTGCTCTTTATGACAGCACTCTGAGGACCTGCTCTTTTGTTTTTACTGTATAAGTCCAATTTCTTCTTTGAAGCAATTAAAAGCCTAACCTTTCCATTTGTGCCAAATTAGTAGGAAGATGAATCTTCTTTTACCCATAATTGGGAAGCATCTTCTTTACTCCTCAATCTAAAAAAATCCTAAACTCCAACACAGATGTTTCATTATATGACACCTGTGTAATTGTTCCCATGTTGCTATGGGAAACTCAGCTCTTTATACCTTTGAAATAATTAGGACTCAAGCAATAAGTGTTGCTTATCATAATGCCTACCTAGATAATGTTTGTCAAACAATTTAATGAATTATGTCATAATAATCTTCTGCATGAGTTTAAAGTTGCTGGATTTTCAATTTGTTGAAGTGTAACAACCAATACAGCATGATACAACAGACAACCATGACAGTGTGAGATATATATTTGTATGAAACATTTGCTAGGTTTAAGATTATACAACAGAAATAAAAGTTTGCTATAAAAGGACAGATTCAAATGGATGATGGTAAAAAAAGAAATCAGTGGCTTGGATTTTAAAAAAGATCCACTGGATTTAGTCCATTCCAAAGGTAAATCAGGGAAATATGTGCTTAGATTCTTTAGCTTCTCTTTGAGAACACTACCTGTATCTCAAAAACATAATCAATCACTGGCACCCAGTCATGAGTCTGAGCAGTGGGCATTGATGTGATTTGTCTTCTCATACATCATCAAGTCCTGATTACAGATTCTTCAAATTTTTGTGGATTTTTTCTCATTACTGAATACTTGTTTAAATAATCATTATTGAACTTTGATCAACACCGTTTGTTTTTTTTTAGCATTGATTCTCTGAAGATAATAATCGCAGGAACTGTACTTTGTGTCAATGCAGTAAGCTACCTCTCCACGAATTGACCTAGCACTTTTAGTGTAGGAAAAATATGTATTCAGCTGCCTAAATTAAGTCTCAGGTTACCAGGAAGATTTTGTCATCTGGATGCCATTTGCATTCCAAATCCAGGTACAAGTGCAATTCCTTTGTTTTTTACTGATTTCTCCATTGTAACCAAGGAAGCAATTTCATTCTGTCTAATCAACAACTCTTGATCAGCAAAAGGGAAGAATAATCTCCACCTCTTATGAGCGGAGCAATTACCATATAAACTGGTTGATACACAACAGAGATTACAAGACTACTTATGGCATTACTGCCATTATTAGAATTATTGCATTGGACGACAGTATTGTTTAGTATTTCCAGTCAAGAATTTCTTATCAACATTAAATCCATGTTAAAAGGAAAAAAACAACAAACAAACAAAAACCACAAAAAAAACCCAAAAAACAAACAAACAAACAAACAAAAAAAACCAACCAAACAAAAAAAAAACACACACAAAAAAACAACAAAAAAAAAAACCCAAAAAAATAATAATTAAAAAAAATACAAACATAGCAGAAATGCTGGATTTGTTCCTGCTTGAAGAAAACACGAATCTAGACTCTTTTACTTCATTAGTGCTACTTAAAGTAGCACAGATTTTTATCATCAGTCCTGACAATATCTCAGAGAAAATCAATGTGTCTGTAGTCTTGTTTTTTAATTGAGATTGCCTTTTTATGAATCTTTATTAATTTTTATGAATTTTTATGGAAATGCTTCAAATCTTAAAAGATTTCAAGAGATGACAGCTTCAGTTTATTTGCTACTCTAATAATTGATGTACTGTTAAGAAGTATAAGTAGACTTTTCGATAATGTTAAAGTAGAAATTACAAACTTGAGTGGAGGGAAAAAAGATAGCAAAAGACCTAAAACATCTATGGAGGAACACAAAAGTCAGGAATGTTTATGTAATTAATACCACAGAAGACAAAATCCCCAAGATTCTCATCAGCATTAAAGAACTTTTTTTATTGATACAAAGGCAAAAATTACTGAAGCTTCTCAATTTTTAAGTTTTTACACATAATATTCAGAGACATATAGATATAATTTTATCACTTATCACAAGGTTAGAAAACTTAAAAACTTCCGTATACAAAAAACCTCAACCCAACCAACCTAATTAAAAAACCAAGCAAAGCAAAGCAAAACAAAACAAACAAACAAAAAAAACCCCAGAAAACAAAACAAGCATTAAAAAGGTCAATAGAGACTGGAAGTCTGAGCATCAAGACAAATTAGAGAAGTAAAAGGGAAAATTCAGTCTCAATTTAACGTATAAATGTTTACAGTGAATCATTCAAGATGTATGTTTTAAGAGTTGTAGACAAATTTCCAAGCTGAGTTGCAAGTTTATTCTATTAGTTTTTAGATTGTTATTCTTAGTACCCACTCAATAAAACTAAAAAAACAACCTGAACATTTCACAGAGAAATATGAAAACTACAGTGGACACCTAAGTGCTTCTCAGACAAATGTACGTATGCTTGAAGACCTAGATTGATCTAGTTACTAATTTGATTCTTGAATTTCACTTATATAAATTACAGACATAATTGTGGAGTAAAAGGTTGTTTATCTTTTCTTTACTCATGTATGGCTCTCATATATTTAATTACACTACTTCAGTATCAGTGTCAGATTTTTCCTTTAAGCATATAAACAGATCAATACAGTTAATTTTAAAAAGAAAATAATTTTTAAAAAATCAATTACAGACCAATGAGAAATGAAATTATTCATCTTAAAATTACTTATGCTAAAAATAACAAAGAAAATGACAAGTACTGTATAAGTTGTCCCAAACAATGGAGACCTATTTTGATTGGACAAATTTAAAAAAAAAAAATCATCTTCTGTTCAAAGCCAATGCTATTTATAACTAAAAGTTTTTGCCGGTTTTTGATATTTCTTTTTATTCCAAATTTGATTTCTTTTTTTTTCTTATAGATGTATGTTAGTGAGATTGGGAGTTTGGGTTGATTTTTTTGGGGGATTAAGGCATCTTTTTACTTCCTGAAACACAGACCTACTAAATATTGATTTATAATTGCATATGTTTTTTTTTTCTTAATTTATGTTTGTGTTTTCATGCATCAGTTGTTTTTCCAAAGCAACAAATGTCTGTTTATCTGTTGCTCTTCTGATGGCCCACTATTAATGAGATTTTAAGTTAAATATTTTCCTTGAATATTCACAAAGAGAGGTTCAAACAAAACATTTAGATTTCTTTAAAACCCATGCAGAGGTGTACTGTTTGAAAGTCAGTCATCTCACATATCTCCTGTAGTTCAAGACTTGGTATCGAATCCCCTCTTTCAGAACTAGCTGGAGATAGGGATTACAATCTAGATGTGAGGAACTAAGATTATTTTAAGGAAAAAAAATCTGTGTTCCAAAATAGACATAACTGGACATCAGAATTGACTGTCCTGACTTGGAGTGTTAAACATTCCATCAGTTTTGAAAAAATTAAAAGGAGAGCCTTTTCTGTTTCAAAATATCCTAAAACATTCTAATTTAAGGCTTTATAGGATTCAGACAGAGAATGGATTTGGAATTGGAATACAAGCTCAGTTACCAAAATACTTGACTAATATGTAAAAGCCAAAAATTGGTCTAGCGCAAATGAAGTCTAGACTCCTTATTTCCATTGGTTTTCCTTCTACTGAAAGTGCCTGAAACAAAATGCCTAGGCCTAGTTTTGTGTAAAATAAAACCTGTTGTCAGTGTGAAGCTAATTTATTTATGTATCCATTTCAGCTGGGACACTCCCTTCCTTTCCAGATTCTTCCCCTCAACTCACGAATTTACAGAAAACTGACATCCATCCCATAATCCTAGCGAGAGGCACCAGAACTGAGAGCGGTTTTGTATCTGTTCAGAAACTGTCAAAGTGAAATTGTTTTACAGCTTGGTGCTGCTTTGTCTCCAAGCTCACTCGATTTTGTTCTGTGCTAGCCTATAGCATGTCAAACATGGCTTAACCTGTTGTAACTCAGCACTTTGTCTGTGTCTGCTGTTCCTTCCCCACTCCCTTACTGCCCTGTCATGCTGCAGTGTCAGATCTCCCATACAGTTCAATCTGTATGCTGTGGACACAATATGTTCCACGTGCAGTAGTACACATCAATGCTATGTCAGCTCTAGCAGCACACAAAAGAGCATTAGAGTATTATTTTATCTTCACAGGTTTCAGATGGTTGTTTCACGAGAGAAAACATCCAAGGAAAATAGTGTACTCCTCTAAGGAAAGATTCCAGACCAGATCTGCAACACTGATTTAAGACAAAATGCTAATTATGCTTTTATTTTTGAAAGAAAGGATGAGTACAGACCTAATAAGCTCATCCCATCTGTGTTGTTCTTTCTTCTATGTCCCTAGTGAATGGAATTTCATGTCCCAGTACTGTCAGAGGTCCTTAGGGTTCAGAGCTCTTGTTTTTTCCTTCGTGTTCATCATCATTTTAGATGTTAATTCTATACAACTTTTTAATAAAAGCCTCTGTGTTCCCTAGTAAACATAGCTGTTCAATAGTGAATGTGCAAGTTCAAAGAAATGCATTGAATACCTTCACTTTTCTTCTTCTCTTCAAAGAGATTCTTATTAAACTGGCAGTGATAGAATGATGGCACATCACTTGCATTCATTTATTCAGTGAAAAGATCTGGCATACCATTTGGTGAGAAAGTAATTACAATCTATGTTAACACAATATGCATGGTATGTCACTGATTGAACATTGAGTTATGTTTGGTGTCAGTCATTTCTGGATTTTTTCTCCTTTTACTGACTACATATATTATGAAAGCACTGAGAAAAAAATGAAACAAAAATATGATAATAGGCATTTCGTTACATACTGTAGCAACTTTTTTGGTTTTTTCCTTCAGATTACCCATTTGAAGGGAGGGAGAAAAAATATTGCTAACAGTGATAATAAATTAAGTTATATTTAATGACTTTTTCTTCAGAAGATTTAAACAACAAGCATAACTCCAAAACGTTATCCCAAGGGAGGAGGCACCCTACTGTGAGGCACTTTAATATTTTTGCTCCCCAACCACCATATGTGGAATTCTTTGCAATAATTCTCTGCATCCTGGGAACAAGGTTGGAATGGTGCCATTTCTAGGACTTCATAATGCAACGTGAGAACTTCTTGGAACTGCTGATTTCATGCTTAGTCCTTAAAAATGTTTATTAAATGTCTCTTTGCTGGTAGGCCCACTGTTAGCAGTGCATGTTTATTTTTTGGAGAAAACTCAGTGTTTATTTATCTGGTTGTGTTAAGAAAAACATCACACCAACTATTTTGACACTGAATAAGTTTTCAAAGTAACAATTTCAGATGATAGAGAAAAAAATCACCAAAAATGAAAGCATCTCTCAGGTTTTTTTCAACTGAGACCTGTTTTGTTCTTGTTCATAAATGATGGGAAGGAAAGTAGTGTGTACCTTTTCAATTTTCATGTTGTTTACACTAACCAGTCTCTTCAGAGATTTCAAGGTTATAGCTGTTTTCTTCATTATTATCAATACCTTTGTGGCAAGCTGATTCTCTGAGGATATGTGGTGGAGCTGAGATGTACTGAAAGCTAATGCCCTTTTTGTCATTTAGGTGGTGTGATGGTGTCCTGGTCTAACCTCATGCAGCCACCCACTGGTGAGATGGTGAAGAGAATCACGAAAAAAGCAACAAACTTGTGGGTCGAGATAAGAAGAGCTGAATAATTGAAACAAGGCTAAAAAAAACACCAACCAACCAACCAACCAACCAAAAAAAAAACAAAAACAAAACAAAAAAACCAAACCAAACCAAAACAAACAAAAACAAAACAAAACAAAATAAAAAAAACCAAACAAACCACAAACCCAACAAAAACACAAAAAAACAAAGCCAAAAAAACCCAAACAAACAAAAAAAACCCAAAACAAAAAAAAAAACCCAAAAAACCCCCAAAAAACCAAACAAACAAACAAACAAAACAAAAAAAAAANAAAAACAAAAAAAAAAAAAAAAAAAAAAAAAAAAAAAAACAAAAAAAACAAACCAAAACAAAACAAAAAAACACAAAAATAAACTTCAACAACAAGTAATTTAAAAAATAAATGAAAACAAAAAAAAAAATCCAATAGATGCATAGTTAAAATTGCTCACCACCTGCTGACTGATACTCATCCAATCCCCAGGCAGCAGCTGGCTCTTCCAGTCAAATTACCCGAGTTCATAAACTGAGTATGACATTCTATAGTATGGAATATCCTTTTGGCCAGTTCAGGTTAGCTGTCCCACTTATGCTTCCACCACCTTCTTGTGCAGTGGCAGACCATAGGGAACTGAAAAGTCCTTTACTTAGGGAAAGCACTACGTAGCAACAACCAAAATGTCAGTGTGTTACCAATATTTATCTCATACTAAATGCAAGACAGCATTGTAACCAGCTACAAGGAAGAAAATCCTCTGCCAATGGAAACTAGAAAAGGGTGGGTTATCCCTGGCTGGATGGCAGGTGTCCACCAAACCACTCTATCACCCCCTGCTTCAGCTGGACAGGGGAGAGAAAATGTAATAAAAGGTTCATGGGACGTGATAATGACAGGAAGAGATCATTCCTGATTATCTTCATGGCCAAAACAGACTTGACTTAGGAAAATCTGTTTAATTTAATACAAGTCAAACCAAGGTAGGACAATGAGAGCTAATACCAAATCTTAAAACACCTTCCCCCACCCCTCCCTTCTTCTCAAGATAACCTTAGCCCCAAATTCTCTGCTTCTTCTTCTCAGTGGTGCAGGGGCCAAGGACTGGAAATTGTAGCCATTTTATCACATATTGTGTCTGGTGCTCCTTACTCCTAAGGGACATCATTCTACATGTTCTTTTCTCTGGCTGAAAATGTTCCTCTTCTTATTTTGTTATCCCAGAGGCACTAACAGAGGCACTATTGCTGATGGGTTCAGCTTTGGCCAGTAGGTCTGTCTTGGAGCTGGTTGGCATTGGCCCCGTCAAACATGATGGAAATTTCTAGAAGCTTGTCACAGAATCCACTTCTGTAACACCACCACCACCAAAAACCTGCAATACAAAGCCAATTAAATTGTTTATGGCAACATTCAGTAAAATACCTTTGAAATTAAAAAAAATGGGATTTTTTTTGTCCCTGAATATGCTTTTTCTCCTGTAAGCTAGATTGTATTAGAAAATCATGCTTTGGTAACTATGAAAATGTCTGATTCTCAGTACAAAACCCTTAATTTTTTAGGTACGCCAAATACTTTCACTTTTAAGCAACCAGACCCAATCTTCTACCACTTGAAAAGTCCTTCAAGACTCCTTGGCCACTTAGCATTACTACTTTTCCCATATAATGAGATTTCTTATATATCGCTAAACTCCATATCCCTTAAGAGAGTCTTATGGGATTGTCTTTTTCCTGTAACTGGGCGTTTTTCCAAATATCTAACAGAATGGGTTCTCAGACTTTTTGGAAAACAACCACTGAGCATATTTTCCTAACAGTCCTGAACATGTGCAGCACATGTAGTTAAATTGGCTATACTTTCTTAATTTTCACATAACATATAGTTTATCAATCATGTAGTAAGAAATCCTAATGCTGTGCCCAGAACAATCAAAATTCTTAAGCTAAATTTTCTTGGTTTTCAACAATTAAGGCTTATGATTCATCCTGGTACTAAAAACATATCATAGGCAATTCAGTTGAGAATGGATATATGTCTGCAAACTCAGAACCTCTAGGATTCTCATTAAAAGTGAGGTATTTATCAGACTATTTAATTCTCGTATGACCAAATTGTCTAGAGTTATATACATACATTGAAGTTTGAGATCACTCCTAAAACATATGGAACATGAATTTATGTTGTCTTTTGAGTATTTGTGCATTAGAACCTCTGTGTACTGTGATTGACTGCCAACTGACCTTATCAGCAACATTACTCTTCAAAACGCCAGTTCCTCTGATCTTGCCATTTATTAAAATTCTTGACATTTATTAGAAAGGTGGGTGGAGAAGGCTATCAAAATTGGCTATTTGAGCATAACCAGCATCTTACCCTGGCACACTGCATTTGCATCGTTGTTTCTGGACAGTTCATTTCCTTTCGCCTCCTACATTTCTTGCTCATACACTGTTACTATGGTGTATCCTGTCAGAATAACATCTTTTGTCTTCCAGAACAGAATGCATGTCAGAAAGGTGTATCAGAACACCACAAATTCCAAGAGCTAGGCCATTTTGGACCAAAAGCATTGTATTTACATCTCTACTGCAATTATACCTGTCTCAGTTACTCTGGGACAAGTAAGACACATGGTAGTTTCTCTCAGACTTACCTTTTCCTTCAAAATACTTCTCTTAGTGTTTATCTATCTATGTCCAATGCATTATACAAGCTGACCCCTTGAAAATACTTGATGTTAACCTCTGAATACTCAGTTTCTGGATGTGATGAGCTTCAGGGGATAATTGAAAGACATCTAGCAAGAAACAAAGTACTTTATCTGAATTATCACTGTCTGCAGCTTCAAAAATATTTTCTCTGCCATAGATCTTTTCTCTACTGTAGATCTTTATTATGCTTAGAAATATTACTGAATGAGAAATTGTTTGTTCTGCCTCCTGGGGCGTTCATACACATCTCTACTAGTCAGGAATTAAGATTTGGCTACTTTGGCACAGCATGACACCAAATTGGCACAAAGTTTAAAACAGGAATGTACTTATTTATTTCACTATCAAGTTACATACCAACCACAGTGGATGAGTCCATAAGTCAAAAATTGCTGTAGTGCTACTAATGACTTATGTTTTAGGTAAATGTAAAAACTTACAGGTTTCATACTTTCATTGACTAAGACAGCAGTAGTATGCACATAGAAGTTTGCAAGTTTTAACAAAAAATCATGGCAATAGCCTTTCTTTTTAGAGCAAAGCTTTAGTTCACATACTTTAATATAATTTCTTATAGCCTAACAGTTTTAATAGTTACAATTTTTTTCATACTTGTCACTTGATTCCTTAGCAAAACATGCAAATTTTATCCTCAGCAAGGATATTCTGAAACATCAGAATTTCTATAGAGAATATAGTCTCATATCAACAAGGTTTACTTTATCAATTATGATAAAAGGACTCAGATCCAAGGCAGAGCTTCCGAAAAACCAAAGGTGATGTCTGTGACACCTAATAAATTTGAACCTTAATCTGTTAAAACAAAAGAAGAAGTAGAATTCACAGAGATGCTAAGCCACTACATTTTACCTTCATGAAAGTCTTGATGAAAGTCTCAGATTCTTCAGCAGCCCCATGTCATTGTTCATGAATGATGCAGAGCCATTTCTATGTGCAGCAAAACCTAAACTGCGAGTAGTGAGACACATATTCATCTTTCCATGGTTTCTAGATATCTAAAATGTGGATTGGAAGGGAAAAATATGGAAAGGAGCTAAAAAACCCAAAAAAGACACTGGATTCATAAGCAAATAGAAACTACTGTTACAAAAGAGAATATCTGGGTCATCAACACTTATTGACAATATGACAGGGAATATTTGAAAGGAAAGGAATTTATAATGGACAGAGATGCTTTATTGTAATATAATTTCAGTTTATTTTAACTTCAGGAGACCAATGGTATGTTTCTTTGCTTTCAAGACTATAAAATATTGTAAAACATCTGGCTAAGTATTTGTAATGGCTGGGTTCATTACTATAAACACTGTAAAAGTGTTCTATCCTACCTTCATTATGTGCATTCAATTGGGCTTGTGTTTTGTACTGTTATACTAAAATGAATAAGAGAGTTTTAAAAACATTAAAAACATTTTAAATACATATTAAAAAAATTTTTACTGAAAATAGAAAATATCAGAAATAAAGAGAAAATTTGACAAGATACAGGATTAACAGTATACTTGTGCACTATGCAGAAGAGATGACAAATTACTGTCCTCAATTTCAAGGTGTTGATTATAATTTGTATTGTATAGGGACTTTTAAGTGTGCATGCATATATCCTAGAAACACATGCACGCACTTAATTAAAGGAAGCAAGTGTGGTTGTGTGAATACCCAGAAGTTGTAACTGCGTTATGGTGTCATGCTTTCCATCTGCTTGAAAAGGTTTATCTGGGCCTCCCTATGTCACTTTGATGCACGGTGCAAGAATGTACACACAGGTAAACAATCATAAAGACCAAAATAATGAGGTGAGCAGCACCCGTGCTGGCATGATCTGCAGTGGAGTGATGTAACGTGGTGCACAAGGACTTGCTAAACCAGGGGAACCCCAGTCGAGGGGAGAGCTTCATCGGGAGCCAGTGGTTCATGCAATAGTGGCTCACAAGATGTAGGTGAGGCTAGGAGCAGTGGTGGCCAACAAACTCCACAATCGCCACATGTAAAAGAAGCCCTTGGGAGTGTTAGGCACCAGGGCAGACAGACAGGGCATGGTATGTCAGCCATCATTGTAGGGCAGCAGTTTCCATAGGAGCTCCCCTGGAAGAGTATACACAAAGGGTGCTGAAGCCCTGCCAGCTCAACCGAGGAGCAATGGTAACCATCTGGCAGAAGCCACAGCCACTCTGAGGTCTACAACTCCTCAACAGATGCAGATTTGCAGGCAGCTCCCATGGGAGCATGCAGGGCACACCCCAGTGCCACCCTCAGGATGAGCCCTGCTCTTACCCCAGGACCGGCCAACAGCCGTGAGCACCCCTGTGGGAGGTGTGCCCAGGTACAGGAACTCCTCTGGTTAGTGACAGAGCTCCAGGAGGAGGTGAGTAAGTTCAGGAGTATCAGGGGGTCTGAAAGAGTGATGGGCTACTGGAATCACATCTTACCTTCCCTGGGAAAAGCCTCACAGGTAGACAGGATGCATAGAATTGTTAAGGCTGGAAAAATGTCACTGGCACAAATCCTATGGGAAGCAACTCAGGGAGCTGATGCTGTTAAGCCTGGAGAAAAGGAGACTTGGGGGGAACTTATTGCTGTGTAAAACTACCTGAGAAGAGACTGTAGTGAGGTGAGTCAGTCTCTTTCTCCTGAGTAAGAAGCAGTAGAACAAGGGAAAATGGCCTTAAGTTGCACTAGGGGAGGTTTAGATCGGATATGAGAAAAAACTTCTTCATAAAAAGGGATGTCAAGCCTTGAAAATGGGTCCCGAGAGAAGTGATTGAGTGACCATCCCTGGGGGTATTTAAAAGGATTGTAGATGTGGCACTTAAAGATATGATTTAGTGGTGGGCTTGGCAGTGGGCTAACAGCTGGACTTGATCCCAAAGAACTTTTCCAGCCTGAGTGACTCTATGATTCCAGTTTCATCTAGACTGTTTGCAGGGCACAACACAGCAAAGCAGGTGCGCTCGTAAGCAACAGAACGATGTTGGTCCTTTTCTGTTTTAAACAGTATAACCATGTCAGTACAGTTTGAACAGTATTTTAATGACTCAGACTGTTAAATGAACAGTCTGTTCTAAATTAGAACCTAAAATAAAGAACAAAATCAAAAGTGGCTAAAATCAAAGGTTTTTGCCTTGTCTTTATTTCTACAATTGTCAGACTGAGAGTGTTGATATCTTCACAAGCTACAGGACAACTAAATAATTCTCTCATGCTTTCCTTGTCATTCAAAAATAAAGAAAGGGGGGTAAGATGGGTATTATATTTGAGGTATTTTTTTGATATACAGATATTATCCTACCAATCCTATCAAAAGTTTGATTGTCTCAGATAATACTCAGCTAATTTAACCACAGTGCTAAAACTGTCAGTGGTACCCTTTGTGCAGTAATTGAATGGTGCTAAGGAGCTTCATGACCTTTGAAAATGCCAGCTCCCAACCAGGACCTGATGTAAAGTCTTTGCAAGCGCACACATCCTTCCACAAGATGTAACTGCTGCAGCTGTCACACTCAATTTTTTTAATGTCAAATTCAGTTTGTCTTGTGTTTGGTATTTTGAATTCTATGCGTACTGGTAGATGACAAGTATTTTTATTTATTTCATTTAATGGTTTTTAGAGACTTAATCAAAACCATAGTGTTAGAAAGCTTTTGTCTAAAGGGTGAAGGATAATGTCTTGTTTCTGACTATTTACTGAGACTTATGTATTAGAGGTCATGACCTGAAATGTCTGACAGTTTGCATTTCCTCTTAGAATAGTATTTCACCTGAAGAATTTCAGCATTTATTTTAGAACAATATATAATGGAATAGGTTATCTGGCTCCTAAAATTGTTTCTATTCCTATTAATAATGATGTTCAAGAGGGCCTTCTAGATTAAGAGGTTTAACAGTGTAGAAAATCTATTCATGGTTGTATTTTATTAGTATCACACGCATATGTTTCTCCACATTACTGTATAATAAACCAATATTTCCACACAAAGAGTAACAAACCAATTAACAAAAGAATATGAATCATAGATAAAAGGAGGTGATATTTTACCCATCAGATTCTGAGCTCAGCAAGAGGTGGTTTAGGTAGATATCAGGAACACTGAAGGAGTCAACACCTGTTCTTAGACATTGATACCTCTGACAAAGATTATGAATTAACCTTAAGAAAGAATGTAAATAAGCATGTGTATTTAACAGCAAAATACATTATACAGAAAAGTCTTCTGGCAGCATGTGAGAGAGACTGCAATAGAAGACAGAAAAATATACAAAAGTAAACAGCTAAAATCCTTAGTTTCAAAATTATTATTCAAAATATATTTTTTTTTCCTTTAAAAATAGGCAAAATATATTGAACATAGACCCATTTAATTTCACTCTTACAGTTACTTGTTTTCTTGTCTTTATCTCAACCCATGAGTTTTCTAATTTTATTCTTAGGATTCTCTTCCCCATCTCACCAGATGGGATGTGTGATGCTTAGTGACCAAGCTGGGGTTAAACCATAGTGTATCCCAAGTGGAATACAGAGAAGAATTAGAAAAGTGCAAAAAAACTTTCCATTATTATCTCTTCACACAATACATTCTCTAGGTAAATAGCTAAAGTACTTTATTCATGGGATGTTCAGTGTTCCTAAGACTGAGTAGGATCTCGGTTTTTGTTATGACCACAACCTAGAATGTCAACAGCATCTCACAAACCTTCAGAATTTCTTACAAGCTATGAAAAAATGTCTTAATTTTTCCCCACCCCACCCAGCTCTTTTCATTTTTTTTCTTGGAAACTGTAGAATATTTCTTGTGTACTATTACTACCGTATGACTTTTCGTCTACATAAAATACTGATACATTTACTCTTTAAAATAAACCAGATTCCTATTCACCTTTCTTCTTATTTGCAGCTGCCTTTGAATTAAACTACCTATCAATGACCTAACCATGTTGATTCAGATTTTATTGACAGCAGTACTGTTTTTTAAAAGTATTAACACTCTCTGCCAGGCTGTTCTGTAGACTGTCTTCAGTCATGAAATCATGAAGTCTTTTTCAGTTTGAAGAAAAAACAACAAAGACTGTAAAGGGTTTAGAGAAACACTTTCAAGTCAGGAAACTATGTGACCTTTATCTAAGCAGTCCATGCCATTTTCTAGCAGTAAAAAATTTCTTTAGACAATCAACTTTTTGGCTGAGATTTCTCAGTTGTATTGTCCTCAGTTGGATTAGAAACTCCTTTAGGCAACAACTTGAATATCTTCTGCCTTCCACACATATTTTCCTACATTACATACGTGATAAATATAGGTAAAATTGCAAATATGTTTATTTCTTCAGTTTGAAGCTAAAAAACAAATTTATTGCTATAATTTTTGCCAGATTGCCTGTATATGTTCCTATCATAGTATCTGATTTGTAGTACAAAAAATGTGTCATGCTGGGAACAAAAGAAGGGAGGCCTAAGCTAAACTCTGGAACTATGAACTATATAACAATGTCATTCAGCCTCTGTTGTGAACTGAAACCTATCATTTAGTCTCTTACTGGAAGAGAGACAAGAAGAAGGGACATGGATTTAGGATTTTATTTATTAAATTTTCTGGCAACCCCCCTACATACATGTTGTATACATAGGTTTTGGTCTGTGTCAACTTCAGAGATGTAGCAGACACACTAAAATTGTGTGCTGTTATGAAGGCATGTATCCAAACTTTTGGCTGGACATCATATCCTGAATATTGCCCTAGTATCTTCTTTATAACAATGAAGGTTAGAGTACTAATAGGAGCATAAATGTCCAACAAAAAAATTGATCACTAAACCACCTTTTTTTTCATTTAGCCTGACCTATTATGGGCTCAATAACCTTTTTAATGTTAATAATAAGAACATTAATGTATCTCAGATCCAAGACTCACAATGATGCAAGTTATTCATATTTTCTACTAGGAAGTTCTCTAAAGTTGTTATTGGTTTAATCTATATAAAAAAACAAAAAAGGGAAATTTAGCCATTTTATATAAAGAGACATATAAGCATCTACTGGAACAAATATTATAAAAAAGTAGAATAAAAATCATCAGTCTTAGGCAAATTGCAATTTGTCATAGCATATAGTTTCTGTGCATTAACAACACTTCTGTGTGAACTAACATGGAAGCAAAAGTTATTTATCCTCAAACATTACAGGCCTGATCAGAAAACTTGATCAAATTAATCGAAAAGCACTCAGTGATTTAAGTGTATCTTGGGTCAATCCCTTTGTTTGTATAAATAGCACTTCCATAGTTTTGCTCCTAGTCTTTGAAAGGTAATTTGCATGTTGCTTATCAGAAAGGTTGATGTATTAAAATTACTAGTTTCTGACACTGGAATTTAGTTTGTAAGATTTTATGAACAGCAAAATATTGCATCACAGCGACTTCCTCATAAATGTGACACTCTATGCTTCATTTTCCTGCAATAAAATGCAAATTATCCTTTTTGTGTCTGTATGTTTTCATGGTGACATCTGGGAATTTAGTAAGCTGTAGAATGGAGTTCTGCTTCTGTTGTTTGCCAAGAGGCTATCATTTTGATCTTTACCACTACAGTTTTTGAATTCTTGTGTGCTGGACATCAGACATAAAAATAATATTTCAGGGTATTTTAGAAAGAAATTTGTGTTTCTCCATAGCCTCAGAGACCATTTCCTGTAAAACATACCTGGAGATCAAGAATGTATTCTGAACAGGGTCACATTGCTCTGTTAGCAGTCTGAAAGCTGTAGAGCTGAGAATGGAAGTATAAATTATCTGATTAAAGGTATTCTCCCTGTGGAGTACATAGGTAAACATCATACCCCGAGGATTTCTTCAGAGGTGACTGCTGAGGTAAAATTCCTGCTGTTGGAGATTTAGATTCCTTGAACTTGAATTTCCTTGAAATATTGTTTCCCCCTCACAAGCTTAGACTGCTACAATTTTGCCCTGATTCCTAGTTCAATCTCTATTTTACAGACCTAACCTAGCTTTAAACAGTTAAAAAAAAAAAAAAAAAAAGGAAAAAAGTGAAAAAGTGGCCTTCTATGAGTACACTTCTATGTCTATGAGTACATCTGCAAGTAAAATTAAACCAAATATATTCAAGATATGTAACAATCTAAAGTTGCTGAGTTTGAGTCCCCATGTGACATTAACTGATGCAAGACTACTGGCTGGTGGCAGGCTCTCTTGTTCTGCCCTTTTTTACTGGGGCTAGGAAAAAAAAAATTAAAATTTAAAGTTTCCAAAGCCACACCTTTGAGGAAAATCAAATGTCAGTGACAAAAGGCACACAGGATAATTGCCCCATGCTGCATATCTAAAAGTTTGGAAAACAAAACCCCAGACTTTGAGTTATAAGGCACAGGAATTCTACATTCCAGGATTTTCTTTAGAAAGGCACATTTTCAGTAATTCTAAATTAGAAATACTATTCTTGACACAGATGGCATCCATTGTACTTTTAGCACCATTTTTCTATAAGTAGCTTTCCAGAATAAGGTAGCTGTCTTCATTATTATACTGAGTAATTGTAACTGTAACAGTAGACTTTCATATAAATCATTGATGACTTTTCTGCAGGGCTCCTAGGGGTTTGACAAGGTTTTTGCTTGCTTTTTCAGCAAACTATTGTATCATACATGTGTTACACATCTAAGATCAAAAAAATTACTTCAACTCCAGCTTTAAATGGCCAGCTTCCTAAAGCTAACAGTGCCCAGGCCTGAATAAGATAAAGGCCAGTGCTAATATGAGTTCATTAATATGAAATGAACAGGCAATAAAAACCAAAACCAACACACTAGAACATTATAACTGTTTCAGAATACAAAAATATCACTGAGGCAAAATCTTCTGTCACCTATATGGTGATTTTAAGTTCAGACCAGGTAAAAATGCATAGATGGGCTGTCAACACCAATGATAAAGATGATACTCCTGTTCTCTTACAGTGCCTCATCACCATCACATTTACTATATGTGACCTGATGCTGTCTGCTAAGAAATAATTGTGCTCCACTACAGAAAGTCATCTGGGGCTACCAATCTTCACAGAAGAGTCTTAATCAAGAACACCGGTACAGCAGATTGATCAGTGTTCATGTTATGCTGCAGAAAGCATCAGACATTGGTTACAGCCAAAGGTAATTTTTTTTCCAGATATTTGTTTTTTCCTTTTTTTTTTCCTTATTGTACCCTTAAGGCATGGAGTTTTATGAATTTTGAATACAGTCATACTTTCTTGTTTTGGAATGACATGTGAGCAGTTGAATTATCATTTGTATGTATCAGTCAAAGCTTATGTATTTGCACCATCTAGCTCAAATTCCTAATTTTTTTGTGTAGTTCATCATAAAGGTGGGGGCATAATCAATTTATCTTTCAGTTCTAAGTCACAGAGATATTTGAGAGAATGCAACAAAGCTTACACAAGGATTGACTGAAATTAGCTAGGGAACATAAATCCCATGGCTTTTAAACTTTTCTGGAAGTCCAGACAGCATTGTTTTACTTGATTGCTTTTTGGTTTCCGTAAAGGTAGCAAAACATGGACACTGTGTGATTATCCAATGTGCAGACCCCCTCACACCGCTCATTAATGGCCCTTAGCTGAGATAGAAGAGTGAAAATACAGACAACCAAGCCTTAAAACCAGCTCCACTGAAATAGCCAGAGGTAATATTATAAGAATGCAAATTTTCTTGTGTAGATAAACTGGTCATTATGTTTAAAGACAGCTCATCATGTATTTATTGGGTTTTGCTGCTATACTGAGGAGAGGACAAAAAGAAAGTGAAGAAGATGACAGAGGAAAAACACAGTAATTCAATAATTTATTTAGCTGTCCTTTTTGTTTAATTGAAAAAAAAAAAGTAAAAGAAGAAGAAAGAAAAAAAAAAGAAATTGCAAACACAAGCAGCAATTAGTGTAAAATGATGTCCTCAATGTCAAATCCCAACCTGGAAGGAAAAGGTTTTAAAATTAAATAGGTGCTCTCATGTCTATTTTAGCTTTAAGCATATACCCACCTGTGAAGTTTCTGGATAGAAAGAAACTACTTTCAGGCTGGCTAATGAAAAGCACCAGCAGCATGGCATAGGTCACCACCAGTATGATGCATTTTCGAACTTCCTGACCTCATCAGAGTCTTCAGCAGCAGAGAAAAATCTGGCAAACTGACTTCCCGGCTTTCCTCTTTTAACTGGCAGAATTTGTAAGCCAATTGTGAAATTTATAGCAATACTAAATGACTAGGTGTTTTTTCCAGTAAATACCCTTTCCAGTATTCCAAAAAGTCAGTCAAGTCAAAGTGTTTGTACATAGTTTATACACACACACAGAGGCAAATATATACAAATGCAGCAATGCACCTCAGTGAGCAGGGTAAGGACTTCAGACAGCACTCAATGTCTTTCTTTCTTTGTCTTCCTTTTTTGTTAATGAGCTTAAAACACAGATGAGGGAAGCTAGAAGGCTTTTCCAGTCTTGGCTTTGTCATGAATGACAAATGATATACAGAAACCTGCTAAACAGTTTTCATTATGTTTAAGTATTTTCTGTTTCTTGCCAGATATAATCTACTGTAGCTACTACCTTCTGTAATCAGTTTTTATTATGTATTTTGGTGTACATGAATAGAGCTTTGTTAGTGCTTGATTTAGAGCAGTTATAAATGCCCTGAAATAAACATATGTAGGTATGAAAATGTTTCATGGGTCTGACACTACAGAATTACCCACGTGTCATCCCTAAAAAAATACTTTCTTAATATGAAAAGTAAATGAAATAACATTATTATGACTTAGAAAGGAAGGAACTAGCATAAAAGTATTATAATTTGTCATTCTTTTAATGATTTTTATTACTTCAATAAAGAGTGAACAATTCATCATGTCTGAATTAAAAAAAAAAAGGCAAAAAGCTTACTAAAAGAGTTGTCGGTGCAATATAACATAGAATATTACAACTTCTGTGTTATTCCATTTAACAAACATCAGAGAAAGGCTGTAATATAATTTCATTTGTCATTTAGCACTAGGTTGGTCCCAAGTGCTCTGAATGATCTTTGTGTGAATAGATAATTGATAAAGGGGATTTTAAGAAAGATTTTTTAAAAAATTTCCTTAAGTAAGGTTTTCTAACTACTGCATATTATATACTGTAAGTTCTCATTAGAATAGGATCTCTATGCATAAATCATAAAACGATGAAAATAATATGCATATTTTAGCTGAAATTAGATATATCACCCTAAAATAGGTGAAATTAAAATATGTTCTCATTAATAATATTTTTAAACAAATTATTAATAATTGGTTTAAAAGCACAAAAGCAAACAAAGTCAGAAAATGTGTGGGGGAAATGAAATAGTAAAACTGCATTAAAATAATTCTTTCCAAAGTTTTAGAAATCTGTTCAATTTCTTATGGTGAAAACTTGGAAACTGACTTTATGATACTGATAGGAATATAAAGCTGGCACACACAAGTCGTAACTGCAAATTTCAACCTTTAACCTTCTCAGCTGAGATGACTTCAAAGTATTCTCTTGACCAAGGCATAACCTGAAAGCTAAATGGGTTGAGATCATTCTGGCTCTGATGACCTAAAAGGCATATGAGGGTCATGCTTCAGCACTCAGTTGTTAGTAAAGCTTCTTAGCACACATGGGCTAAGAAACTGTGGGCATTGAAATCTTTATCTCAAAAAGAATTTTAAAAATTCCCCAGACTGGCTGAGTTTCTCTGGCTCATTTGCTCTGCTTCCTTGCTCTGTGCAGAGAGAGAAAGATAAGTAGAATTCATGCAGAACTATGCTATGCTATCAAGGAAAAAGTGACTCCCTGGGACAGACTGTATACATTCCTTTATGGTTTTAAAAGCCAGCTACATTTTTTGCACTCAGTAAAGATCCCCTGCCACAGCATAGCCCCCATTAACCCCTCTGTTTCATAGAGCACTTATGTGTGGGGAGAGCAGGGCCTGGAAGGAAGACCTGAGTATAACCTAAGGCAAGTGAAATTATTTTCACTGTTATATGAGACTATTCCAGTGTTTTCTTCATATGTTACTGATGCTTTGAGCTATATTAAATTATACTGTTTGCTCACTGACCTCTTAGGGAAAGGGGGTAGAAGCAAGAGCCTGAGGGATGGACGGAGGGATGGATGGATGGATGGATGGATGGATGGATGGATGGATGGATGGATGGATGGATGGCAGAATGAAGAAGTCTCAGTTTGTGACTGAAAATCTGCAGGAATTTTGGTGCCATGTTTTGTGTAACACCAGAGAATGGATGCCTGAGACTACAGATCAAAAGACATTTACACACTTGAAACAACATTTCTCCTTCTGGGGAAGTAAGAGTAGGATTGTTTGTTAACAGGTTCTTCAGGAAACAGGGATTTAACTCCTTCCAAGGGTTCAACTGCATTTGAGCTAAGTTTTGGTTTTGATACAGGATAGCTAGGTAAATATGGCTCAGCTGTCTGAGAAAGGCTAAATTGTGAGAATGAGCTGCAAAGTCTAGAAGTCAGAGATACCCATATAAGAAAGGTGAGATGGCAGAAAGAGGTAAGACTCTTGAGACAGCAGTAGGTAGCTGCACAAGGATTCAAGGAGAAAATCACAGACAAGAAAAGGTATAAAATCCTAACAAAAAAGCGGAGTCATGAGATGGCAACCCAGAAATTCTGAGAATGAGCCCTTTCCAAGGAGGAACGGAATCTGACTCTTCCCAACAGTCTGATGACTGCTTGGACAGCAAAGACTCACCTGCAGTATTAATAGTTACTGTAATAGCTTGTTAACTGTAACTACCTATTCTGGGATTTGCCTATTAAATAATTGTTTTGCAATTTAAGCTGTGTATATCCTTGCAGAGGTACTTTGCTTATTTTAAATGACTTCTGCATGAAGTGAATTGGAGAGGAAGTGCAATAACCATACATGAGACTAAACTGGGAAGCAAAAAGGGACAGAGTATTCAGCATTGCCACAACTTATCAAAATCAGACCTAGCTGAAAACAGTCATTTTAAAAAGTATCACATATACTCTGTTTGCACGTATTGCGTACTGCTCCTTTGCCCAAGTGGTCTTCATGCACCTCACCTGAAAAAGATGGGCTTTTTTATAGCTTTTTCTTTCTCTGGAAAAGAAGACAATTTAATGATTAGCTGATTGAAGAAGGGTTAGGAAAAAAGCATAACAAAACTGCTGTCAGTAGTATTGCACAGTGTTACAAAGTCTATTCTGGCTTGGGAGCTTTGTCTTGGACATTAGGAGAAAAAGTCTACCATGTATACTGGGAAAGTAGTGCAGAGCTGTAACAGGCTATGCACAGAAGCTGCAGGATCATTGTCCTTGAAATTTTCCAGGATTTGCCTACACCTGACCTACTGCTGGACATAGACTCATTTTAGATGAAGGTCAGGCTAGATGTCCTCCAAGATCCCTTCTCACCAAAAATTCTGTTAAATACTGTACTCTACAGGTAAATTGAGGGAAAAATATCAGTTGTCCTTCGTATAAAATGCAGAAAGAAGAACAGATTTAAGTTAAGCAGTGTTACTGTCCTTTTAGTTATCTGCACATGTGTTTTGATGTTGATTACTGTCTACCAACTTGCCTATCAGAATGAAAGCTTGGTAAGGATGCTGTTAGCACTAACCATTTCTGACCTGAATCTCTCCTTCTGGCCATCAGGATTTCACAGCATGTATATTAGACTTAGTCTTTCTACCCCACTCTCTGTTTTATGTTAACGTCCTTCATACCTTAATCCTTTCTGACTTTATTCTGTCCTTCCAAATCAAATAATGACAGAAGAATGTTAGCTTTGAAGCACACTGATTCCTAAACTATTTCCACACCACAGAAGCTTAACCTGAATGTCACAGTGTAACTACAGTTTAGAAAAATGGGTTTGTGTGTATCTATTTGAAATCTGAATCTTCCCTTTAGAAACGTCTCTGGTAATTGAGGGAATATTATGAGGCGAATTCTTTCAGATGTGATTCACAATTCACAATAGAAGTGTTCATACAGTAATATCAATTTACCATTTATTATCTTCACACTTGGAGTTGGCCCTGAACAATAAAACGAGGGGTTACTAACACTACCCTTCTTTCTTTGTACTAATACAAATTCTCAAGTGCTCAACTCAAAAGCGCTACTAAAGAAGAATTTAAAGAATAATTGAGAATTTGCTTGCTGTAAGAGGAGCAGGACATGAGAGTTTGTTATGAAGAATATGAAATTCCAATTATGCATCTCCTTTTTTCAAAATATACCCAGCAAGAGAAAAAAAAAGTCTGAATTCCCAGCTTTATGCAAAATGCTTATCAGATTAAAGAACTTATAGAATTGTGAATCACAGCTATCTCTGTTATTTCATTTAGGTTACCACCGTTCTGTGTTTAAAAGGGGGTTTACTAATTTTATTATTCTTATTATAGCTGATAAGTATGTTATTCATGTGGGCATGCAGATTACACACACCCTGAAAATTGTTAAGCAAGTATATAGATGATAAACGAGAAAACTGATTCACAATAAATTCTGAGACAAACTGAGTTTGTATTGTGTTTTAATGACTATTGAATGTAGACTCTGTAACAAATATGTTGCAGAACAAATATGTATAGCAACTCAGTTATAACAAAAATATAGAGTGCATAATTTTTTGTTATCCATGAATACACTATAAACTTTTTCAAGCATCAAATTTTACCCAAAGTCATAGAATCTAAGTGGTGAAAATAATGAAAATGTGAATTGATTCAATAATTTTTTTTGAGAATTGTAAGATTGTCTCCTTTGATTCCATTTTCCAATGTTGCTTAATTATTTAACTTAAAACTTTGTTCAAAACAGTGATATCAACTTCCCCCTAAATTCACTATTCTTTTGCAAATTACATTCAAGACAATATTACAGTCTCATAAACTGAATCAGAAAAGTTCAGTGGAATTTAGCAGCTTAATTATGCATCTTGGTAACTTACTAAATGAAAATCCTGAGCAGGAAGGTGCCATAAAACCTTCCCCATTTTCACCCTTGCAAAAAGAGCTCCATAAGTAAAAAACAAAACATAATTAGGGGACAATGCAAAATACTCTTACAAGGCCAATCCAAGGCCCATCCTTGGGATTTACGCTTTGGTCTGTGTGAAGATAGTTCAGTTGAGCCTTCACCCGTGCACAAAGCGGAGAACAAGGAAAAGAAAGCTCCACTCACTTTTCATCCCAGCCCAGAGGGAAGACACCCAAGACATTTTTCCCCCTTACATGCCTTATTCATCCTGCTCCTGTTATCATTCCAGTGACATTTACTTGAAGTGAAGGATGAGAAATCAAACGTCAGAAAAATGAGACAGAAAGGTCACTTCTATGCCTACTCTTCCTTTGCACTTATGCTGCATCTGGGACTCTTGCAACTGGAAACGCTTTTCCTCTCCCTCTCTCTGTCTCCCTCCCTCTTCCCCCCTACCCCTCTCTGCTCCCCTCTTACCTTCATCTCAATATATATTTTAAGCCTAACCAAAAATCCAGTCAAAGCCTTGCTAAGTGCCATATTCTTTCTGGATGCTCTAAAGTTTGCAAGTAAAAGTTGCCTCAAAACTCTTCTGTTTCTTCCATGTTGTTTCTTCTATATACCCAGGGTATATCCAACTGTGTTCCCCTGTACCCGCTAAGTAGGATGGGATATTTCAAGCATTTTCCTTTCTTCATAGAATAATTTAGGACTGATCTATACTTGAAAGGAGCTGCCTTGCAATTACTACTGCTGATGCATTCCTTAAAGTAGAAGTGTCTAACAGTATCATTAATATAGCAAGTGATGTGTGTTTTATTTGCAACACAGCCACATGCACTGAGGAGAAGCTTTTGAAATGAAAGTATCATCTGGTGATTACTTGAAAGAGAAAAAATAACTCCTCATAATAAGAAGTCAAAGGAATTAGTTTCTGAAAGATGAGTAAAAATTATATACTTCACTTTCATTTGTGAAGTGAGACATCTCTATAATATTATAGTTCCTTTCCTTGTCCTATGCACAAGAAATGTTCCTGCAGAACCTAAACAGATATGTAAGCACTTCTAAGAAAATAATAGAATGCTAATAATCAAGAAAATAAACTCTTCTATAGATGGCCACATTCGTAAACCTTACCTGTGAGGCTTCTGAAATACCCATATCAGCATATCCACGTCAAAATATCCATATCAAAGTTCAGTCCAGACTGTGTATACCTGCCAGACTGTGCATATATTGCCTGTGAGCACCACAGAATGCTGGTGCTAATTCCTTTCAGCCAAGCTTGAATATCACTGAAACAGTATTGGAACCTCCAAGACCAGCAAATATCAGGATTCATGGAAAACTAATCTCATTCCTGGAAATCAGCAGTAATTTCTGTACCCTGATGATGATTTCCATTTCACTGAAGTATTGTCTACGTCAGTTCTGAGGACACAGAAAACTTTTTTTCTGGGGGGGTACTGGCTGAGAGCAAGAGTCTTCTTAGTAGGCAGAATGGCGCGCATTCTGGTGGAGAATATAGCCAAGAAAAAAAAAAGATGACTGAAAGGTGAGCATGTAGTCTGAGGCAGTGAGGACTAGGAATGAATACAATATGACAGGATCAAGTGGAAGAAAGGTAGACAAAGGTTGGAAGGGTTTCCCTGAATGTCGCTAAAGCAGTATTCCTGTTATCATACAGGAATGCTGCACCATACATATTAACAGCTCAGCTTCACAGGGTATGGAAAGTTAAAGAAAATCCAGAATATCAGAATAGCACAATTCAGACATGACATTTCTGTAACTGAGGCATGCAAGGGAGCAATACTACTGGTAATATATCTCTTTTACCTTCAGTATTGAAGTGACCATATTCCCACTACTATGTAGCTGGTTAGAGAAAAGGGATGCTTGCAGAACTCTTTAGTTTAAGCCTGGCAAAGCATTCAAACTCGTTTCTCAGATTTGTGCCAAGCTGCCTGACAATATTTTGTGATCACATTCCCCAAAACACATTCATGAATGTATAAAACATTATCTGACAAGATGTTTCCAAGTTTTTCAAGCCTGCTACTGAAGAAAACAAAATAATCCTATTAAATGTTTTCTGTCTGCCCTTATTGTTGTACAGCAACACAGTTCTCAAGCAATACCATTTTCTCCAAACTCTGTGATAAGCCATTACTAGCTTTTGTGCAGCTGCCACTGCTGCTGACTGGCTTTTGTACAAAAGAGTAATTTCCAATTTACTGTTTTGCCCTGCATTTCCCATGGCAAGAGCCCTTACAATGAAAAGATTCTGAAGCTGGTCATCCAAGCCTGTCCCAGGCCATCTCAGAAGCTGGCCTGTTTGCAATAAATGACTACAACAAAGAATCCATTACCAACTTATGGAAACTTTGGGGAGTTAAGAGAGATTAATTCAGGTCTGCACTAAATCAGAAAAAAAAACCCAAAAAAACCCAACAACAAAACCCAAACAAACAAACAAAACCCCAGAAGAAACAAACAAAAAACCCCAACAACACATAACCTGAGGGATTTATTTAATTATGTTTTATTTAATTATTAATTATATGTTTTTTTTAATTATTGTTGAGACCTGAAGGTACAGAATGAGAAAATGGTGCATTGTGAATCCAAAGGACTTCATGAGTATCTCAATCACTTACCCTCAGTATTTCGCCTTTCACTACTACTCATCATGCTTTAACTGCTTCTCCACCTTACTAGATTGTTCTTTCCTTTTTAGTGGGATTGGAAAAACGGTAACATATTTTGAGAGAAGCCTTGCCTACTTATTTTGAAAGAGCCCTTGCCAGCTTGCCCTAAGCTTCAAAAAAGCTACAGAAAAGAAACCCCAGGTTTTACCCATATGCTCTAAAGCTCAGTTTCAGTCATGCCATTCTTGTTCCTATTACACTATTTGCATTATGAATGTCATCTGTCTTGGGGGAATTATAGTATCTAATACTAGAGATACTGTGCATGGCAAAAATGCTGAAAATAAAATACATAACTCTCATTTGATATATATTTATAGTTTTATAAATTGTACTTCCTGTATTTAGCTACAACTCAGTGAGTATGTAGCTTACTTGATTTAAGGAGCAAAAATTCTGACTTGTTACAATTATGGCAGCACAGGCAATTTTATTCTTTTATTTTTGAGCAAAACAACTCCAATTCTTGAGGCTTTCAGCAGATAACTAGGAAATGTACAAGAGCCAAAGGGGGGGTGGGAGGGGAGAGAGCTTGATCTTGATCTTATATTGTTGTGGTTTGCAGGAGGGAAAAGAACAGAAAAGCCCAATGATGCATTAATGACAGCCTCTAAATGTCCTGTCTATCAGCCAAACTAAGGCTCACAAGACAGGAACAGAAGTTAAGCACATAATTTGTGGTTTTTTTAACCTGTAAAGCTTTTGGAAGAATTGAATTCAAATAGTCACAAATGTTTAGACAAAGACAGTGTTTCCACAATGAACGCAGCAAAGATGGAGGGAGGAGCTGTGTGTGTGTGTTAACTGTAAATTAACCTGCTCAGGACTAGAAGCAGCCTAGCTGTAAATCACTGATCATTGCCCAAGCAAATTTACCTTGCTTCTAAAGTAACCTAGCTCCTTCATAGCAAGTCAGAAATGTAAACTCTAAAATTGTGTAGAGGGAGTATTCTAAGGACGACATAATTTAAGTCATGTCTTTTATTCTTAGCTTACTTATTGCTCCCATTCTCTTACCCTGTTACTCTGACAGAGGGTTTATAAAACAGACATTTCTTTTCAGCATATATCACAGCACTGAGGTATGAACAGGCAAGTGACAATTTATAATGTCATTTTCTTAATATAAAGCATAGAACCTCTCAGGTTAAAGCAATATTGCCCAGGGGATGCATCGAATTGTTAACAATTCCATTTAATAGCAGCTAAGCATGTGTTAAATGATACATTTTTACCCATGTCCTTTGCCTTCATTCCTATAGGCAAGAACAAATATTAAGATTCTGAAGTGATTATACTGAAAGCATTTTAACATTCACACATATTAAAGAATAAATTTGAGGTTTAAACAATTTTAGAATATCTACTTTTACTTGTTTCTAAGTCTTCTGAAGTTTATCTTACCGTAGTTATTCCAATATGTATTTTAGCTTTAGGCTGCTTACCAGTGAATTCCATTAATTATGAAAGAAGGATCAAAGACAACAGTTAACCTGCTTATATGGTCTGATTGAAGATGGTAAAATATTTCGATTCTGATGGAATGAGAATAGGTCAGTTCCTAAAAAATTTGTAGCTGGTAAGAACTAAAATGAAAGATAAGACAGTCTGAAACATACTCACTTTGCATTCAGACAATAAACATTGGCTATAGTCTTATTTATGATGGCATGGCTGATCATTAAATGTAAGAAAAATGAAATGAAGGATATAATGGGAGATATATACCCAAGACAATGACTGATATCAACAACCAATAGTCAACAACCAAACACATAGTCACATATAGACTGAAACATCATAGCTGTGACCAGGGTTAGGCAGAAGATCAAAAAGTGAGCTATAATTTTTTTTTTCTCTCATTCAGATTCTTCATAATGTATCAGTGGTTCAGGATATTACAATCACATTACTGAGGAGGCAGAGTTCTTCTGGCTGTACAGTTAAATCTGTGCTTGTAGTTCTCTCATTCACACAGTCACCCAAAACTAGCGATCCAGGAGTGAAAATTATGAAAGATGAAATGGTGCAAGCAAAGTGAAAATAAAAAGGGCAACAAAACATGATTTTCTGGTTTTTCATTAGGTTCTTGCACTTTTGAAAATTTCCTTGCTGTCCATTATCACAAATTGCTTACAATATACAGCACAATTTAATCAATAAATATAAATGGGTGAGGTTTTTTTTCAGAATTTGATTATAGGTTCTTTATTTCTGAGTGTTTTCATTAAATTATATCTTTCTCTTCAACTAAAGAGCTAAAATGGAAATGTCACTTTTTTTTTTTAATCACTGAGATATACTTAGCTGTTTTCTTCTATTTCTGTAATTATTTCATGGCTCCTTAAAAACTGGTATTTAGAACACTGTCCTTTATGTTTTTTTCATGGCATTTTCCTTTAGAAGAGATGAAGCAAAAGTTTAAAAAAGAAAGACAGCATTGACCACTTAAAGAGTTTAACTAGTCTCAAAACACAAGCAAAAAGAAAATAGAGCCTTTAGACTTCCGTCTTGTGGGGAACAGAAAAATTCTGCCACCTCTTTGTATAAAAGAAGAAATACTTTTTTGTCTAAATAATATAATATAATCTTGGGTTAATCTATTGGTACACAATGTTGTTTCTACTTGGAGAACATTTTGATAAAATATATATGAGGTCAGATTGTTCTTGTAGAAAGGGTTTTGATAGTAAGAGCAGAAAATGGAGAAAGTAGATCAGGCTTTCAATGATGAAAAAAGAGCAAGGAGGAAGAAAAAAAAAGTATAAAGGGAACTGTACTCTATCTAAAAAAAAAGAAATTATGTGTAGAGACAAAGATGAGGGAATGAGTTATAAGAAGGGGATAAATGATAGGGAAAATAACAAGGTTATGAATATGAAGTTCAATTAAGTTATCAGAGTACATATTGAAGAAGCAAAACTCAAGATATGAACAAATACATAAAATGTGGTAGCCTCAGTTTTCTGGTCTTTGGTGTGAAGTAGTTCTGTAAGTGCAAGGAGGTGGAATACTGAAAATTATAAATTTGTGAAAACAAGTTTTTAAAAGGAAAAAAGAAAAGTATTAAAAAGTCAAGACATAAAAAATACTGAATTGTAAAGAGAATCATCCAAAGGCAAGAGTGAATTGAAAAAAAAAAACAAAACAAAAGTAGCAAAAAAGCTGGTGAAAAGTCTAGAGAATAAGTTGTGTGAGGAGTAGCTGAGGGAGTTGAGGTGGTTTAGCCTGGAAAAGAGGATGCTCAGAGGAGATCTCATTGCTCTCAACAACTCCGTAAAAGGAAGGTGAGGCCTTGTCGAGGTCGACTTCTTCTCCCAGCAACTAGTGACAGGACAAACACTGAAAGGGTGATTGAATGTTGCAACAGGCTGCCCAGGGAAGTGGTGGGTCACCATCCCATGACCTGTCCAAGGAATGACTGGATGTGGTGCTGTATTTTAGTTGATGTGGTGACGCTGGGTCAAAGGTTGCACTTAATAATTGTAAAGTCTTTTCCAGCCTTAATTAGTCTATGATTCTATGAAAAGAAGTCACCACTACTGTTGTATTAGACCCAGAAAAATGTGAGAAACCAAGTGCAATGGCAGTCTGTGTAAAACTATCTCTTAAATGTGTAGGTGACTGGCTTTCAGGGTAGCATTTCCATTTTTACAAGCACCACATTGTCACCTTTTAGTAAAAGGAAAGGCTACAAATTAAATTATGTAGCTTTTTAAGCTTGGATGGAAATATTCTATGACAATCTGATTTTGCTTTCCTTAGCAAAAGCTTTCGAAAAATATCACTGCCAAAACAACAACAGCAGAAACAAAAAAGTGATTCCAAGGATAACTCAGTGTGTAATGTGGAAAGAATTTGTCTTAATGTAGAAAGGACTAAGCAGTGTTTAAGGAAGATGAGGTCAAATGTACACTTCTGTTGGAGTGTAGGAAAGCTAAAAGAAGACAGAGCTAGAAAGTACACAACTAATGATGCTACAGCAGAGAAGGTAAACTGATCAGATGCCAGGCTGAGTAAAGAATGAGAAAATGCATGACAGAGTAGAGAGTCAACATAAAACAGGGAGTTGATTGAAGGAGGAAAAGGATTAATATACAACATTTTACAAGAAGTGGGGAAGAAAGTGAAAGAAATTCAGGCAAATTGAACCAGATGAAGGAACTTCACTGACTCTGGCCAATGCAAGTGAAAAAATAAGATCTTCGTAAAGAAGAACAATAATTCCCCTGTTTGCATTAAGGTTTTCTTATGGGTTTCTCATATTTCAACAAGTGGAACTTCTCAAAAGGCAGCAGCTTGGGTGACATTTCAAAAGCATGAGACTTCCAGTCAGATAGAAATTTACAGCATGACAGAATCACTAAGTTGGAAGAGACCTTCAAGATAATCTAGTCCAACCCATCCCCTCACACCTAAACTAAACCACAGCACCAAGTGCCACATCCAGTCTTTTTTTAAACACATCCAGGGAAGGTGACTCCACCACCTCCCTGGGTGGATGATTCCAGTGCTTTATCACTCTTCCATAAAAATCTTTTTCCTAATATCCAACGTATATTTTCCTTGGCACAGCTTAAGACTGTGTCCTCTCATTCTGTCAGCTGCTGCCTGGAGAAAGAGACCAACCCCACCTGACTACAGCCACCTTTCAGGGAGTTGTAGAGAGTGATAAGGTCACCTCTGAGTCTCCTTTTCTCCAGGCTGAACAACCCCAGCTGCCTCAGCCATTCCTCACAGGATTTGTATTCCAGGCGCCTCACCAGCCTCGTTGCCTCCTCTGGACGTGCTCAAGTGTCTCAAGGTCCTTCCTAAACTGAGGGGACAGAACTGGACACAGCACTCAAGGTGTGACCTCACCAGTGCTGAGTACAGGGGCAGAATGACCTCCCTGCTCCCGCTGGCCACAGTATTCCTGATACAGGCCAGGGGCCACTGGCCTTCTTGGCCACCAGAGCACACTGCTGGCTCGTGTTCAGTTGGCTGTGAACCACCACCCCCAGGTCCCTTTCTGCCTGGGCACTGTCCAGCCACACCATCCCCAGCCTCTAACATTGCACGGGGTTATTGTGGCTAAAATGCAGGACTCAGCACTTGGACTGACTAAACTTCATCTCATTGGACTCTGCCCATCCATCCAACCATTCCAGGTCTCCCTGCAGAGCCCTCCTACCTTCCAACATATCAACACACGCTCCCAGCTTAGTGTCATCTGCAAATTTACTAATGAAAGACTCAATACCCTCATCCATGTCATCAATAAAATATTGAACAGGACTGGCCCCAGCACAGACCCCTGAAGGACACCATTGGTGACTGATCCCCAGCTGGATGCAGCACTGTTCACCACCACTCTCTGGGTCTGGCCATCCAGCCAGTTCCTAACCCAGCAAAGAGTGCTCCTGTCCAAGCCACGGGCTGCCAGTTTTCCAGGAGTGTGCTGTGGGAGACAGTGCCAAAGGCCTTGCTGAAGTCCAGGTACACAACATCCACAGCCTTTCCCGCATCCACCAGGTGGGCCACCTGCTCATAAAAGGAGACCAGGCTGGTCAAACACGACCTACCCCTCCTAAACCCACACTGGCTGGGTCTGATACCCTGGCCATCCTGTAAGAGCTGCGTGATGACACTCAATATAAACTGCTCCATTCCCTTACCAGGTACTGAGGTCAGGCTAACTGTCCTATAATTACCAGGATCCTCCTTCCCACCCTATTTGTGAATAGATGTCACATGGGCCAGCTTCCAGTCATCTGGAACCTCCCCAGTGAGCCAAGACTGCTGGTAAAGGATGGAGAGAGGCTTTGCAGGCTCATCTGGTCCCATAGATTTATGAACATCCAAACTGCTCAGCAGTTCTCTGACTGCCTCCTCCTGGATAACAGGGGACCATTCTGCTCCCTGACACTATCTACCAACCCAGGAGGACAGCTGTCCTGAGGACAAGTCATCATCCCACTAAAGACCAAGGCAAAGAAGCCATTAAGCACTTCTGCCTTTTCCTCATCTGCAGTTACTAAGTTCCCTCCCACAACCAGTAGAGTACAAAGGTTTGTCTTACCCTTCCTTTTGCCATTAATATATCTGTAAAAACATTTTGTATTATTCTTTATAAAGCTTGCCAAATTAAGTTAGAACTGAGCTTTGGCAACACTAATTTTTTTCCTACATGCCCTAGCAACCCCCTAAAATACTTCCTGAGAGAATTGACCCTCCTTCCAAAGATGATACATCCTCTTTTTGTTCCCAAATTCCTTCAAAACCTCACTGGCCATTCAGGCTGGATGTTTTCCTCATTGACTTGTCTTTCAGCACACAGGGACAGTCCATCACACATGTCCTGGGTGACTTTAAGCAAGTAATTTCACTGTAGAACCTCCATGTAAAATACAATCAAATGTTATGTATTGCTGTAAGATTCTTAGAATGAGGAAGAAATAAGAGTGCAATATAATTTATTGTATTTTTCTGTTTCATGGAGGCTCTGAAGGACTGTTTAACAGTATTAAGTATTACTTTTAAAAGAGTTCGTTTATTGATCTCATAATGTAGAAACAAAAGAAGTAGGCGGGACAAATTGGCAGTAGAGTTGATCATATGGAAAAATTATCACATTTTAAAGTGTAAACATAGGATAGTTAAAGGTAGCACAAGATTTACCAGACAGTATATTTATTGATTAGAAATCACCAATTACATTCTTGCCCATAAAAGGGAAAATCTTGGAAGTCAATACCCAAAATATAGGTATTGTACCCCAAGACACATATTCCCAAAGAATGAAGGACCACATTTTCTCATATATATATTACAGTAATTTAAGCAATACGCAAGACAAAAATAAATTATAGCTTTACCTTAGGTTCACTAAGCCAGGATTTACTGTCCTGTTCATCCTTTCCTCTTCTCACAGCCACAAACAACTCAGGAATTTTGAGGACTGACAACTGACTTTCAGTTTTTGAAGTTCCTTATCCTAAGAAGATATTTAGTATCTAATTCCATAAGAATAGAGAGGGTACATCTATACCAGCTTTGACTGAAATAAGTCCATGCAAAATTGACTTTATTTCCAATGTGATTACCCCAATCCTTTTAAATCAGTAGTTAATAACATGAAGTAGAAAAATTCCTTCTAAAATAAATGTTCACTTTGCACCTAGGAAATATGTGTGACATATATCTGTGACAGCTGCATTTTTTGTGTCCCTTTGTCCTATTGCTGACCTTATAAATATGTATTCATATTTATTCAGTACTAAGCACTTGTGATTGGAATTAGTATTAGTGCATATTTAGAACTGATTAAACAAGTGAAAAAATTAGAGATGTTTGTTATAAAGACAATAACATGAAAGTTACTTGAGTTCTAAGGCAGAAATATTCAGGGGCTTGGGATGAAAACCTGCATCTTGTAGGTATTTTTAGAATCATGTAAACTTGACAGCTAGCCATTTTTTCCCTGCATATATAGTTTAATAATGTTTCAAATTTAACAAATAAACAGTCTGATTGGAAATATATAATGATCTATACCTCTTCAAGATTTTAGAATTTCATTCCTCACCATATATATTAAAGACTATGTGATCTTGAAAGACTGCTAGAAGGACACATACCTAGTCAAGGAGTTACAGCAGGTTAGCATCAAACTTGTAGAAGACAGACCTAAAAAAGAAACAAGCCAAAAATCCCTTTCTTCCAAATTTCTTTCTACATGTATAAAATGATAGGAAATGTACTTTTGTGCTAATTTGATTAACATGAAGGAAAATCCAATTTCTTCCTGTGATACGAAGTTATCAGAAAAGGCAGAAAATCACAATATGTCTTATTTTCACCTTACAGACTTTAGCTGTTGTGAAACATAGGGATTAATATCCTTAAAGGTTTATACCTCAGAGAATTAATCATGTATTTGGTTGAAATAAAAGGGCATCCCATTATTCCATATAGTCAGGCTTATTTATTTGCTCACTTATGCTAGTTAGGAAGCAAAGAAAAAGGTAGGACGTATACCTTTTACAAGAGAAGAAGGAAAAGTCCTGTTGCAGACTTTCACCTAGTAGTCCAATGATTCATTAGAAAATAAACCAGCTAATTCATCTGACTTTTTGCAAATCAATCCCAATTCATCAAAACCTTTTTTTCCTAGCTTTTAATAAATGCTAACCCATTTGATAAGTTAACTGTGACCTGTAGGCTGTTTGCATTACTTTGTTATGGCTTTTGGCTAAACATTACTCATGCTGTGTTTGCTCATTTAAGTTTACATTTCTCTTTCTATACCTGGAACATTCAGGCTGCTTAGAACTGGAAGTAGAAGTAAGAAATATTTTCTGAAATTCTGGTGATCAGTGCTAAAATTTCACCTAACTTCAGATGCATAATCCCTTTTAAAAATGCATACTTAATCATCTTAATACAGAAGCGCATCAAATACTAGAGCTTCATAAATATAAAGCATATAAAATCATCTGTACATCTAAAAATGATTTGCTATTTCATTTCCACTTAGCCTATAATCCCTTATCAGTAATACAACTATACACATGCTACAGAATATATATATATATATAGCTACGCAGTGTTAATATGTGACTGTGCAGAGCTTTCTTCATCTGCTCAGCTGCTTGCAGCTAATGGACTGTAGCAATCTCCTTTAGCGAAGTGTTTGGAATTAACTCTCCCACCAAATCATTTTCTCTCCCACCCTAATACTAAATAGTGCATGACGGGTTATGAGTGCTACTTAGGGGCTGTCACAACCGAATGGTATACATCACAGAAGTCTTCTTCTGAACCAGGACACTAGCACTGAACCTTATGAATACAAGAATGTAGCTCACTTGTAGTGCCATCTGTCCTTTCAAAATAATATGAAACATAAATTGTGTGAATGTACAAGGGCAGAGTGACACTCGAGCTGTTACATTTACTACACATTTTTGGTATTTTTAACCTACCTCTGTGAAGATGAAAAATTACTAACTATTGTGCCATTGGATCTATGCTTACAGAATCAGAGATGTGCAGTTAGGGAAGCAGAGTTTAGAAAGAATTTCATGGGAAGTTGAAAGTGATGCTGTTGTCTCTTAAGGATTCTACATTTCTTGAAGTTTCATTTGTTTTCACCTAAATGCATCTCTCATTGCAAATAAAATATCTGTGTGACTTTTGACTAAACTTACTTATAGATAGCTGAAGTATTAAAGGCATTATTAAAAGAATCCAAGGCTTCTTGGTTCATACTTACCATAGTACACCCTTCAGGTGCTTCCCTTTAATTTTTATTGGATTTTTAGATATTAACTTGTAAGGAATTTACCCCTATTATTTGTATGTTAGTCCAACTAAAAACAATTGTAATTCTTGAAAAAGGCCACAGATAGGAAATTTTTAATACGCTGTTGAGATGCAAGAGTTTTTTGATTGCTTGGAAGAGAGTATCTACAAACATAAATTAATCCATTGATCTGAGACAAAAAAATCTTTTAAAATCTTTTCATTTTAAATCAGTGGGGCTGAGAACCACCCTTGCTACTCCTATGCCCTGCATTTTCTGAGGGCTCTGAGGGTGGGGCTGGTACTGTCTGGATGCTGCAGAAGTACTGAGTGCCATAAGTGTCTTGGGAGGAGGCAAGGGCCAGCTCTCACTGACCATTTTGTGACCAGAGGACCAGATCAGACTTCCCAGTGGGGTCTTCTTCTGTTTTGTAACCTTTCCAAGGGCCTCACACTTTCTTTTGGATGAGATGCAAAACATGATCTTTTTGGAGCTGAGGTTTTCGCTTGGGGCTCACCAATTTTGCTCCCATTTTGGGTTCATGGGTTCAGCCTCATTTGGGGTTCAGCCCCTTTTGGGGTCCAAGCGTTCAATTTTGGCCCCATTTGGGCTGCTCTGTGTGTCCAGCACAGGACAGTTTCCTGGCATGCCCGTAGGGGAATAAGATAGAGGCTGTTCTAAACCCACACTCCAACTGCTTCCCTCGGCAGCAGGATGGAAAAGATGAAGTGGAAGATGTGGAACTTGTCCCCACAGAGGCAGATGGTGTGGAACCTGCAGGGAAGATTGGCCTAGGGAAGGAAAATGGGAGAGAACTGCTCTCAGGAAGGAGAGTCATCATGTGGGTCCACAGGGCAATGGCCACGCAGTGCAGCTGTGGAAGAAGGACCCTGCCAAGGCTCGAAGCTTGGTGTCAGGTGATCTGGGGCTGCTTCCACTATGGATGTCCCCAGGAAGCAGAACCCTTGATCCCATGTGCAGCCCTGTTTTACCACCTTTCCAGAAATTACAGTGAAATTGGCCAACACATAGTTCACTGCAGCTTCCTTCTTGCCCTTGAAGATTAGAGTGATTTTTGGGGTTTTTTTTGGACCTCAGGACCTTTCTTAAGTCACCATGATGCTTTACTTTCATAGAAAATTTTGTTTTCACTTCTATATCAAAGAAGTGAAATGGCATAAACTGGATGCAATAATAAAAATTTTACCAGTTGGTCTCAAGTATTTTAGTTACTCAGTGTGCATTCCCTTACTAAGTTCAATGCCTCAAGTGAAGCAGGTGCTGCCAGCAGCCAGCTGTTGAGGGGAACCACGACTGCAGTCATTAAGCTGAAAGTACTTGCTTGTCCAGCAACTCTGACGAGTAGCATCAGCTGGGGAGAGTCCATGTTCAAACCAAGTCATTCTGATAATTTCCATCTGAAGATACAGAGTGATTGGTTGGCTAGAAATGCACCTTTAAAAACATCGCAGCAGTGATTCTAATGGATTTGTCAGAAAGAGTTCTACAGAGACATTAAAATTGGCTGTCATTCCACATCATTAGCAAAAGGAATTGAATCTTTTGGTAGAATGATATGATTTTGTTTAGAAATAGCAGTGAGCTGTTGCCTTTAAAAAATATATGCCTACAGCTTTCAACTGTTTTTTAAAACCTTTCAAATTTTTTTTAATATTTAAATTTAAGGAGAGGAAATATTATAAGTTGTCATATAATTATTTCCTTTTTCAGTAATTTCTGTATTATACTATCTATTTGATCCATTTCCACTCAGCAAAATGAAGTCATACCTGGAGAAGGAGTAACCAGAACAACATTAACCTTACCAGACACAACATAACGTGAAGTTTTTAATGGAAATTTCAAAGCACTTGAACTAATAAAAATGTTGTAAACCTTTAAACAGAATTAAAATTAATAGTTTTGCCAAGTTTTGAATAGGTTTATGCTTTGTTTTCATGCATACCAAAGACGTCTACTTCAGACACATATTGTCCTATTATGTTAGATTTAATAAAAGGAGCTAAAGTCTATGCAATAGAACTGAAAATAATAATCCTTCCACCAGGGGCATTCTGAATTATGCTGTGTGACAACTTTCCCAGCTGGGACTCCAGGTGGCTATAAGTATGCCATAGCAGTAATAAAGCAGGCTGCATTTACCCACACAAACTCTGATCTGGAGTACGTATTTAAAGCTCAAATTTTTAAAACATAAATTTAAATGCTGTGTTGGCCTGCTGTCTCTAAATGCACACATATCTTCTTTTACACAAGAAGAGCTATGCTAATCTCTACAGAGAACACCCACTTGAATTAGTTAAGCCTAAATGTAAAGAATGGGTACAATTATTCTCTAACAAGAAATTCATCAATTAAAGACGATTTTCTACAAAAGCCAAACCAAATGAAAACTGTTATAATAAGGAAAGCATGCTTTCCTGTACCAATTATTTTCAAGTATCAGTTTCTACTCTATATCCCACAAAATTTTACTTAGATAAAAAATCTATTTTTTTTTGTTGTTGCAAAATTCATGATAGCTACCCCTCTAACTTAATTCTGATTATCATTAAGGAAAAGTGTGATTCTCTGAAATAATAGCTGTCTTTTCTCTGAAACCATGGACAAAAAGATGAATAAGATATCTATTTCTAATTTTTTAAGCAGGTGCATAAAAGCTAAAAGAAACCACTCCTTCTAACACAAAAAGTAATTACAAGTCACATCCTCTGATTACAAGAAAAAAATTAGAAAAAAATAGGCCATATTTTTTCTTAATATTTTGTTCCATCTGGATGATATAAACTTCTGTATGAAATCAGAAGGATTCTTAATATGGATATAAAGTATTATGATAGAAAAGTGCCAAAATATAAAGTAACCAGTTCTATTATGTAACGCATCGTGGCATAAGAATATGCCACATATATGTAGTGCTGTATTAAGTTTTAATTCTAACGTGATGATTGTCATAAATGTTGGTTCTCTGCAGAGAGCACTGAAGTATAGAAACTGTGGTAATAGGTTCCTATGTGATATTAATGTATCTCTTCTTAAACACAAGTATTTATCTTGATTTTTCTTTAAAGCAGTTATTTCTCGCTAGTAAAGATATTTGTAAACTTAGCACTATCATATTGCAGAAGATCAATGGACTTACAATGCACGGTTTACTTCATTAAACCCTTAGTTAAATTCTTCAGGCATTTGTTAGTGCTAAAGTATTTTGAACATATTTTATTTCATCCAAAGACAAGAAACTGAATCAAACTCAAACTTTTCATGCTAGTGTTCTACAGTTCAATTTCATTTAAAGTATGCCTATTAAAAGCTTAGTCAGCTTTACTCTTCTCTTGCTATTTTCTTTTGTTGTTGTTTCAGTAGGTTAGTTACACAATCTCTCACAGCTTGATAAAACAATTTGCACTAAATAGAGCAACTAACAGAAGTCATGTAAGGTAAATCAATAGAAATGAAAATTGTAAGAAAATATTAAGATAAAACAGACAAAGCAGAGTAAAAAAATAATGAGGTAATATAATTCTTACTCATATCTCACTTGTTCATCCAAATTAAAATAATGCGAAGATCTGGAGAGTTCTGCTCCTACTAAAAAGAATTTTTTTTTAATCGACTGCACTGCTCAGTGCCAAGTTAAAAATAGACACTATGCTGAAGATTTTCCATACTTGCAAGGCATTGCTCGCATACTTCTAGTTTCCTCCTCCTATTTTATGAATAAGGAGACAGTTTCATTGTCTTTATAGTTTATTTTCCTGCACTGGTACTGATAAAGCCAATTCTGTTTCAGTTCCTAAGTGTACTTGTATTAGTAGAATAAAATAAATGAGGATTTCATGGGGACTCTTTCAATATTTCACCAAAGGGTCCTTTTTTCAGAAACAGTCTAAGGAGCACAATATTTCAGATTAACTCTTACTTGCTTACAGTAAGTAGATTAAAAATATGATTATTAATATTAATAATAAATTAGTAATTTTAAAAGAATCAACAAATAGGAAAAATATGAGAAATATGAACCTTATATATGAGGGGACACTCAATTTTCAGTGAGAGGACTGCTTCTGACAAAAGACTTTGAATTTCTAAATTCATAGTGGTTATGAATATACCTAACTAAAGGCATGTTGCCTCTGAAAATCAAATCTTATTAGGCTGTTTCAAAGACAGAATCTTCAAGCCATTTATCATTTTTCAAAATTCCTATTTTTCAGCTGACTTTTCATTTAGTGAAGGTAGGTTAGGAAATAGCAATCAAATTAGGAGAAAATTCTCAGGTGGCAGAAATAACACATCTGCAGTGATATAACACAGTGCAAATATTCCCATCTTTTTCTACAATTATAGGAACGTACCTGCCTAAGAGACACACTAAATGGTGTCCCTGTACCTTTGCCCAGACACAGCATATATGTGTAGATTTACTAGGAATGTTAGGAGTAACTTTTGTTTCCCAGATGTCAGAGCTACAGGCTAGGTATAAAAAAATAAAGCTATGCTGCTGTGAAGAGACTGAAAATTATTAGTCTCCTACCAAAATTTACCCTGCAAGTCCAACCCCTCGTTTGACTTAAAACAAGGACATGACCCTATTTTCACTTGTGTCACAGCTTAAGTCTCCTGCGATGCAGCTGTACCAGCCTGCTACAAGCTGCTGCAAGAATCTCTGACATGGAAGTACACTGTCAAAAATACATGTCATGAATTTCAATTTCCAGTTTATTTTGGACTATAGCAAAAAAGACTTTAAGCATACTGCAAAGGATAAAAACTGGAAGAACTGCAAATTGCAGTCACTGTATTAAACCTTCCGTTATCTATCACACAAGCAAATCTGCAATTCTCCATTTGCATAAAGTTCTATTTACTGTTATAGCTAACTCTTCTAATTATAGTGACAGCTCTGCTGGTGTTCAATTCACATTAAAATTAATAATGAGAAAATAAAGCTCACCAAATAAAAGTTAGTGAGTAAATAACACGAAACAGAAAAATGCACACCCATATTAGTGAAACTACAATTAAGACCAAACTGGTTTGCAAAATTTCGTTCTGCAGACTAAGTCTCTGAAAGGAACCTGTGATTAAAGGCATACAGTGACTGCCAGAATCCTTTTGGAACCTCTGTGTTTAGCACACTGAATTCATTTTTGTTTTGTTTTGTTTTGTTTCCTATTCTTTCTATGCCTATTCTTGAATCTGACAGCTAGGCTATTTTCTTTTCTCTTCCATTGGCTGCACTTGGTACATGTAAAGTTCAGGCAAAAATGAAGGTTTGTATTTAAATGAGATACATTGACATACTGATGTAAGGCCAGCAAAGGCTGACTAACATGATTAGTGCACATGTACAACCTTATGACATTGCAGGAGAGGGCAAAAGGACTGGATGTGTCCAGATTTAAGAGGAGAAGATTATGGAAGCATCTCTTGTTATCTACAGCTGCTGCAGACAAAGAGAGATGCACCTCCAGGAAGTGATTAAATTCTATCACTATTAATTTTAATGTTATTTAAATACCAGAAGAGCTGTGATTTTAATTAGTATAGATGTTAGTTATAATAAAGACTCAAACTTTAGACCAATAGCACTTCTAGATTTACTTATGTGATAGATAGCTGCAGATTTAATAGGGTAACTGTATTTTGACATTCTTTCAGCTTGGCCCTCTATGACAGGACAAAAGCCAATGGACACCAGTTGCAGCAAGGAAAATTCTGTCTAGATATTAGGAAGAAATGTATGGAGTCAGGATGTTCAGAAACTGAAACAGCTGCCCAACGAGAGGGTGCAAAAGCAAACTTGACTAGACTATACTCAAAGAACTTCATTGAGGGAAGTGTCATACTAAGACAGGGATTGGTTTGTATGCCTTCCAAAAGTCTTTTCCAAATTTAATTGTCTAGAATTCTAAAAACTTACATTAATCTTGAATTAGTGGATGCATTGCAAAAATAAAATAAAATGTTGTATTAAAAGTAGTTAGGAATTTCTGAATGTGAGGTACAGATCACTGCAAAAAATAATTCTAGGAGTAGTTGAAAACAAATCTCAGAAGCATCTACATCAGTTAGAAAAGGACTGAATTACTTTCTTAGAGACCTTAAGGGCTTTGACTAAGATTGTTTTTTAGTTAGTTATGAAAAGTTTGCCATAATTTTCTCCAGAGAAGCTTCAGAAATGAACATCTGGCATATATATATTTCTAGTACACTTTGTTGTAAAATTTCTTTATATAGGCTCCATATGTTTTCTTAGGCCTGACTCCTTGCAGATGTGAAAAGACAAAATAGAAATAATTTTTAACAAAAGTGCCAGAGAAAGAAATATATTTTTCTTTGTTACTTTCTCTTCACATTATTTTTTGAAAACTTGAAAAAAAAATCCCTTTTGATAGTTTTATATATAATTCTCTATCCAAACTTACTGTCCTCTCACTTCTTAACAGTAGAAACAAGTCATTCCATCTCACTGAATTCACTGATTGAATCTTGAATAAGTTTAAAAAACAAACGCTTCCTGCTTCAAAAAATTCCTTTCTTTGGGGAATGTCTTCTTTTTTTTTTTTTTCCTACCAGGCAAGTATTGAAAAAGCACTAGAAACAGTTTTTCCTTCATATTTGAGGAACCGTGTATTTATAGTTTCATCTATCCTTGTATTCACTATGTTTTCTGTTTTCATTGCCAATTGTTGGCCTTCTAAGCGTGTTACAGAAGAAAGAAGCAGGAAGTGCAGTAAGTTAAAAAGGTGTCCATGAAATTATTTGATTCCTTTGTTCAACAAATAATGTTTCAGACACTTCTGAGTGGCATCTAAGTTTACTGACTTGCCTTTGAAAAACAGCTCCTAACCATCCTGTCTTTTGCTCTAGCTTCTGAGTAAACTGGAAAATAATATAGCCAGGTACTATATATAAGATCCCAATAGATTTGTTTTCCATGAGCTCTCCTAGTCTCCTTTACAATTGGATTGCTTTTTTGGCATCTAGAATGGGAATTTCTTACCCTAATGATGTTATTTATTTATTTTTTTATTACCTGAAATCATCTTCTTGGACTTAAATTATTAGCATGGGCATGTACAAATTCCATCAAAAGGTTTTAAGATTTCATGTAATTTGGACAGTACAGTAAAACAACTACACTAAGTCTAGTTCAGCGAGGAGAAAAAAAATTGCTGTGTGATGGCAATAGACTGAAATATTTGACAACCTGTACCCAAATTTAACTGCAGACCTCTAGATATTGTTGGCCTAAATGTTTATTCCCTGATTGCATCCATCCTTTCTCCATAAAAAAGCTATTTATCTTGAGTGTGTTTTCTGCAAACTGTTTAGCTAGGTATTTACTTTTAACTATCCATTTTATTACAATCTCTTGCAGTGTCTAGTGGTACAGAATTGTTTGGGAAGCTTCTGTGACACAATGCAAAGCTAACAGCCCAGAAAGATTTCTTGTGCAGAAGTAGAGGAGAGAGGAAGATTTAGAATCAATGTAGCATTAACCTTTTACTGTCATGAGACTCACCTAGTCCTGCTTTTCATAACAGCAATTTAGCTTTCCTTATACAGAATCAGAAGTAATAATGAAATACAGTAGAGTACTCATTTCTTAACTCAGCAAAAATTAGATTTTGCTTGCATAGGACACAGAATTCTATTGTGATATATTGCAGCGCTTTTACTAAGCCATTATGTGTTTTTATGGCTGTGGTTTTTGCATAGTAAATCCTATTGAAAACCAAACAAAACCAAGCAAGGCCCACAGATTTTTTATACTTTGAAGTAAAACACATTTTCATGCATGGAAAGGTTTTCCTAAGTATAAAGCATCTCAACTTATTTTCCAATTCAATTCTAAAGATAGAAGCCAGTGAGACAAAAATATTAAACATTATGACATAATCAACATGAAGAGATTAGTGGGGAATATTATAGTCAACAAAAAATTTATGCTATGCAATTAATGAAAAAAAATCCTTTAGCTACAGGATAAAAGATCCTAAAATCTAACAAAGTAAGTACAAACATAAATACTTTAAAGTATACCAACAAATACTTTGGTATTTGGTATACTTTAAAAAGCTGTAGAATATGTTGCAGGTATTAAACTTTTAACTTTTACAGTCATGAAATTTCTAAAATGCTATCACTAAGAGCACAATTAAGTTAAAACTTTTACGTATCATGAAATGACGTTCTAATGCAGATTTTAAAATAGATTTTTTTTTTTTAATTTCAACTAAATATGATTTTTAAAAGCACATGGTTCTGTCTGTATTAAGGTGGGTAGGAATATTTTCAACCATAGAGTGGATATGACAGAAAATACCAGCTTGTTCTTCTCAAAGCTTAATGGAAGAACTCACAAATGATTCTTAGTGTGTTTTAGAGGTCCCTATTATATAGATCTTGCAGAAGGATGAAATACACATAAAGAGAAAAACATAAACTGCATACATAGGATCACTCTGTGCATAAATTTCTATCTTGTTTGCAATGATTGAACAATACATAAAATGTTAAGTAATACTCTCTATTGATAATTAATCATGTGAACCACATTCATTTAAAGAATAAAGTGCCTCAGGGAAATATTTTAATGCCTGGTATCCCTGTAAATTTGATTTTTTTCTCTCACTCTTAGAAGATCCCAGGATCTTCATTTCCCTGTAAAGTATTAATATAGAGATTAAAAGTTTCAGATGGTTAAAAAATGTAAAAGTGGTGAAAGCTTCCTGAGAATATTGATGGGCTTGTTCTCACTTTCAGTTTCTTTATTTCCTACAGAAGTATAATACTTTTCGTTAGGACTCTTAAAGAAAACATCTAATCTTGTGATTGTGTCCTCCTACTCTCTGTTGTTCAGTGGCCAATTTCAAAGCAAATTAAAAACAAGCAGGAAGTTTCATAAATATTTTTTTTCTATTAAAAGTCTTCAGTAGTTAAGAAATTACCTTGTGTGATTTCTTAGTTCTGCTGTGAAGAACAAGTAAAGAACAGGTTTACCTTGACTAATCTATAGACAGAGTTTTTGAATATTTCATCAAAATATTTAGCTCATGTCTAACTGGTATTGATCTCTAAAGAACTTTGCTGAGTCTCCTGAAGAGTTGTGTATCAGTCTCTTTTTAATGTAGCTAAGATGGATTTTAATAATATCACTATGTAAGATAGGATTATTTTTTTTGGGGCATCAAAATGTACAGCACCCTTCAAACTCTCCTTCCTGATATTGCCTTTTGCAAAACTCCTCTCCACTGAACAAAGAGCTCCAGTTTACTAGCCCTTCACTCAGGAAGACATATACAAATACTAGCTTAATGCATTCCATATTTAAAATTGAAAAAGATAATTTAATTTTTTAAGATAAATAAGTGTATACAGAGAAAGCATACACTATAAAGACAGAGAGATATACTTGCTCCTGTTCAAGAGCCAGTAGCAGTCTTACTGTAGAGTAGTTGGTCATTTCTCCTTAAAAGAAACCCAAATTATGTTAGCAGTCAATGGCTCAGGGTCACAATGGACATCAGTGACAAGTGGTAGCCCTCAGGGGTCTGTATTGGCTGAGGGTGAACTCAATCCCTTCCAGTGTTATTTAATATCTTCATTAAGGAGGAAAGGATGAGTTCACCCTCAGCAAATGTGTGATGACATCAAACTGAGTGTTGCAGTTGACACACCCAAAGGTCAGGGTGCCATCCTGAAGGACAGGATGCCAGAGGGATCTGGACAATATCAAGAAGTGGGAGTATGGGAATCTCATGAGGATTAATAGGACCAAATTCCAGGTGCTGCACCTGAGTTGGTATCAAAACAGGCTGGGGATGAACAGATTGAAAACAGCTCTGCTGAGAAGGACTTGGGGGTGCTGGACATGACCTGACACAGTGCTTGGGTGGGAGGCTGGACATGACCTGGCAAAGTGCACTTGCAGCCCAGAAAGCCAAATGTATCCTGGGCAGCATCCAAAGCAGCGTGGCCAGCAGGGAGAGAGAGAGAGAGAGAAGGAGAGAGAGGATTCACTGCTCAGCTCTGCTCAGCTCAGCTCTGCTCTGCTCTGGTGAGATCTCAGCTGCAGTGCTGCATCCAGCTCTGGGGTCCCCAATAGAGGAGGGATATCAGCCTCTTGAAACAAGTCCAAAGGAGGACACTAAGGCAATTAGAGTGATGGAGCACCTCTTATATGAGGAAAGGCTGAGACACTTGAGATTGTTCAGCCTGGGGGGAAAAAAAGAGAAAAAGTTTTGGGGTCACCTAACTGCGACATTCTAGTACCTGAAGGTGGATACAAGAAAGATAGAGAGACTATTTACAAGGGTATTTAGTGACAGGGCAACAGGGAACGGCTTCAAACTGACAGAGAGTATGTTTATCTTAGATTAGGAAGAAATTCTTTACTGTGAGGGTGATGAGGCACTGGAACAGGTTGCTCAGACAAGGTGCAGGTGACCCAGACCTGGAAATGTTCAAGGTCAGGCAGGATGGAGCCCTGAAGAACCCAAACCTATGAAAGGTGTCCCTGGCCACGACAGGGGCTTTGAACTAGGTGATCTTCATGATTCCTTCCAAACCAGGCCATTCTATTATGTTCTGAATATCAACATGGTGATCAAAGGCTGTTGTCTTCAAGATAATTTACTGGTATACCTGACCTATCCCAGGTGAGACTGCCCAGTTGATACTTTTGGATGACGATAGTTAAGCTTGCAAAGGGAGCCTAGAAGAGCTGTCTTGAAGCATAGTACAGACCTCTCGGTTTAACTGACAGGCCATGTATGTACAGAAGCATGCACACTTCAGATGTGCTCCTAATGGCTAGAATAACATGCTAAGTGTCTGTCAACAAACATGGGAACAGTGCTGCTGTGCATTCCATACTTACTTGTTAAGAATCTGGAAGACAAGGGACTACCTTTCAGTGAACTCTCAGAAGTTGCACAAAACACTCTGGGCCACAGCAAGCAACCAGTTTTGGCTTGTTAGATCAACTTTTTAAAAATAATTTTATTTCCTTTAGCATAAAATCCAAATAAGCCAGGTCAGAATTAGGCCTTTCAAATCTAAAGAGGAAGCTGAGATATAGGAAAAGGAAATATCCCCTGAGGATAAACAATTGACTATCTATAATGAAAATCTTTGTCATTGAGTTCTGGAGAAAAAGATTCATTGTCTGCAGAAATGCCATTCCTGTTCATTACTCTTGCAACAACGTAATCACATTTATAAAATTTTGCTTACATGCTCACTAGTATAGTCCAACCCTCAGCAATTAATACGCTAATTGTTTGATGCAGATAGCTAAAAGTACTCTAATTATACAGATTGTTTGATGAGAAAAGGAAATTATTTCATTCTGCAGCGCATGTGAAAAAGATGCTTAAAATTGATGGCTTTGCTTAGTACAGAACATAATAGAAAAATACTGTTCACATTTTGAAAAGCAGGGAAGTAGGAGAGCAATAAAAGCAGATGTTCATACAATTGCATGAGAGTGCTATAAAGTTTACACCACTGTCGCTGATGAAACCAGTAGTTGTTAGCTGTGTTGCAGCCTGCCTGATGCAACTATTATAACTGATTTTAGCAAGAGGTATGTTCTATTTTCAACAGTAAACTTAGAAAGTTTCCCAGGTGTTCTTGTAAGTCAGGAACTCAGCAAAATATCTCTGTGAGTTTTTGGGACAGAGTACATACATGTGATGTGTCTTGAACAGTGCTTGATATATTGTCATTCCTTAACCAAGATGCAGTCACAGCCATTCAGGCCAGATAAAATGTTTGTGGAAATATGACATAAGGAATGTTTCATAACATGTCCATGTCTTACAGGTATATTAATTTCATATAAAAACATAAAATCTCTGGAATTTTGCTGGGGAGGCTGGCTGCGTTTTTTGTGTTTTGCTTTTTTTTTTT
>VWZS01004822.1:1217303-1233886 GCA_013397075.1 Rhabdornis inornatus
TTTTTTTTTTTTTTTTTTTTTTGAGATTTTGAATATTCTGAAGTCTAGCCTTCAAATTAGAGCAGAATATGTAGATAGGTAGATATCAAATGAAAACAACAACAACAAAAAAAATGCTGGATCTGAGGCAGAATGAAAATTGTACTGGATGAGAGAGAATGATAAATTTCCTCTAAAGCACACTAAAAAAAGTGCAAACAAAACATAAGCTTTTGTAAAAATGGAGTGTGAAAGCAGAATTTAAATTATATAATTTCTAGAATTTCAAAGACCTATGAGAGTCTATGCAAAATATTATCTTCTAATTTGCCTTGAAATTTAGATGGTATCTTTACTTAAATGTCTTAATATACTTACTTAAATATTTGTTCTAATGTAAATAATATAATAGAAAATTGCATAAACTCTTTAGGATTTTTAATGCAATATTGCTTTCTCCATATTCTGCATTTTCAAAGCAAGATCCATAGATTGTCAGTTGACATTTTAGAGAATTCTTTTTACCACCTTTTCTCTGGAGAAGCTGGCTACACTATAAAGGTCATAACCAAGGATATCACGGTCCTTAAAGAAGCTCTGCAACTCATGTGAGAAAATAAAGATGAAGAAGATATTCTCTAGTAAGGTTAGCTTAGGGTTTCTGTGGCTCTGCAGATAGCTTTTATGGAAGCCAAAGGATTGTAATTTATGTTATCCACTCTGGTGCTGAAGACTTATGTTAGTTATGTATATAGTCCATTAAATTTTTCTTTATCATCCCCATAGTGAAAGATAGCACACAGCAAGGCACAATGGAAGTGTAAATTCAGGACAAAAGCTAAGGAGGCAGAAATAAAAGAGAAAATTTTCAAGAGCAAGCTATAAAGTCTACTAAAGATATGAGCTGTTTTTATTTCATATGTTGTCCTGGTTCCAGCCGGGGTAGGGTTAATTTTTGCAGTAGTCAGGACAGTCATGACTAGGACCTGGTGATTATTTGTGCCACCTCACACCTCACAGAAGAGGTCTCTTCTGCTCGGGGGTGATGTCAAACTCCGCATGATGAGCAATTGTGTGTGACTCATTCGCCTCTTTCCTTGCACACTCTGTTATTAATACTGTTACTGCTACCATTTGTTTTCTTATTTCAGTTTCCAGTAAACTGTTCTTATCTCAGCCTGTGATCTTTAGTGCCTCCGATTTTCTTCTCCATCTTACCACAAGGGACGGGGAGCAGGGAAATGGGGCAGTTAATGGAGGGCTCATGGTTAAAGTGGGAACACTAAATTGTGAAATACCATTCCTAAACCACAACATATGTTTAATAAAATTCCCTGTTCTGAATTGTGTATGGGACTTGGTTAATCCCAGTGTAATTAATATATTTTTAATTACATTATTTCTTATTTTTCAACATGCAAATTAAATGTATTATATCTTTATTGTAATGTTTTTATTGAGCATGCCGTGTGGAGCAACATATATTTTGTGGACATGATTAATTTCATTACATACCAACCAGAATAAATATAAAAGTGACAAAATACTTTCAGTGCGAATTTGATTGGCTTTGCAAGCAGACAGTTAGACAATAGTGGTTCTATAAGGGGTTATACAGGAGTGTGTGCTTTTTTGTCTTTTGGCAGCCTAATGTGGTATAAAATAAACCTGATTTACACACCATATTACATGTTAAATTTACAATAACTAATAATAAAATGGATAGTGACGGTTTAATGCAAATTATCTGAGTGCCATGTTAATAGGGTCAGAAATTCCATTTTAGATAAGAGTATTAACAAATTGCCAGTTTTTGAAAAAAGGAAATGGATCATGCTCAATAAAGCATTGTTAAGTTAACTATTCATGTGCTTTACTCCAATTCTTTGATTTAAAGCTTGTCCTCAAAAAGGTGCAATCTAGAGCTAAGGTAAAACATTTCCATTACTAGTGGATCATAAGGAAAAGGCACTCTTAAACCCTTTTGCAATTTATACTTTTCTGTTTTTCTTGTCTTTCTCTTACTCAGAAATTAATATCCAGAGGGAAGCCAGGTCAAAAATTTGAAAATTAAATTGGATATAAAAATTGCTACACTTTCCTTCCATTTTTTCTGACCTGAAAATGGTTGACTTCTATGCTCATATTTCCTGTACTGAATTTTAATTATGTACCTGGAGCCATAAAATACTACAAATGTAAAAAAAAATCTAAAAATAAAGTAAATTATTTTACTGTTCACTATCACCTTCAAAATTTGTGCCCTAAAGTACATCAAAATGCTATATAGTGTTGTAGCTACTTTAGCAGAAATTACAAACAGCTCTGAAGACTTACTGAAGTATAAAAGCTTTTCTTAAGTTATTTTCTGGAAGTAGTACTGTATATTTGCCTAGATGAACCTTGTTTAACATTGTTAATTTAGCTGGATTTAACCCAGCAAACTGCAATGACAAAATTTGTAGGTAAGAACACATGACAGATGGAAGTTACCTCATGACACTGGAATAAAATGCAATTAATTAAGTAGGAGAATCTTTCCGTTTTTTATGACACCTTCAGGAAAATAATTGGCAATTCACAGATAAAAAATCCAAAAGCAAATAAACAAAAAAACCCTACCAAACAAACTAGTAAACCACCTGCCTCATCCCACTCCCTGTTCAAACAGTATTACTGCAGATGTTCACCTTGGTCCGTGAACGACAGCAATGAAAAGATGTATCAGCATAATTAATGCAATAATCTGAAATAAAAGTCAAATTGTCCATCTCAGAATGCCAAATCATCCTGCACTGATCTTTTAACACCTTATTGCAAGGGAAAACTTTGCACTCATACCATTGAAAAATCCAAGTTGTAGTAGAAATATTTTCTTTTTCTTTTTTTCCTTTTTTTTTTTTTTTTTGCATAAAGGTCACAGAGCATGAGTCTTGTACACAGTTGCTAGAGGATAGTTTGAAATTATTTCTTGGGCCTGGAGTTCACCTGAATTGTTCACAAATTTTTGTACATTTTAGAGAGAGTAAAACTTAGAATAGCACAGATGCTTTATAGATTTTAAGGATAGACACATCAACTAAGTATATAAAACTTCAATGCATAGACTTTCTTTCATTTATTTAAGGAAACCACTATTCAAACACAGATTGACATGAACATATCATCTTACTTAATTTTCCTATTAACAGAAGAGAGTTTTGCTTATTTAAACATTTTTTATTTAAAAAAATCCAAAACTTTTAAAACACTGTAGAAGTTAAGCTAATAATTTTACATTTCATAAGATCCAAGTGTTCTCTCACATGCAAGATTCTTTTTGATGCTATTTAAAATTAGCAGCTTCTGAAACATCTGCCAGAGATAGATGCTTTGGACACTGGTAATTACTGAATCATGTGCAGCTGTACACATTTTTGATAGCCCTTATAGCTCACAGAACTGCTTCAACAGCAATAAATCTAAACAATTCTCTCTATTATAATCAGTGTCATCATGTTTTTTTTATGTACAAAAACAATGCTTGCAGGTTCGGCAGCAAAAATTTAAAAAAGCTTCTGTTCAGATTACATAGATTACATCTATTTTAAGATATAGTGATTTTTCTTGAGATTGTAATAATGAGGAAAACACAGGGAAGAAATAAATCAATCTTGTTCTTCTGTGGAAAATAGTGTCCTTTTTCAATCATTTCTAGGATATGCCAAGAAAGAAACTGCTTTCCAATGAGAAGGAACTTGAATTCTTCACATATTGAGATGAGTCCGTCATAAAATTCATACTGGTTTTGTACTTTTTTGGGACCTCAGCAGCAGAAATATTACTCAAATTACCGTGAAAGAATACCTTAATCCAGTGGAAAAAGAAGAAAGGGAGAACTGTGACTAAAAGAGAAGAACCCAATGGTATGGGACCTCAGTTATAATTTTCTGGATCCTCAGCTTGACTTACATATTCTAGAGAAGCTGATGGACCTCTCTGAACACCCATCACGAGGTGTTATCAGAGAGAGTTAACATGATATGTAAACAAATATTTTTGGATAATTGTGGAGACAAAGAAGACAGGCATGTTCAGCCAAGGGTCTACTCACTCTGTGTTGAAAGCCAGTTCCTCTTCAGACTGCAACTTCCTCAAGGGGGGCTGTTGATCTCTGTCTTGTGACCAGTGATAGGAACAAGGAAATGGAATGGAGCCATTTGAGGGGAAATTCAGATTGGGCATTAAGAAAATGTTCTTCACTGAGAAGTTTTGAGATTGTTCACTGGAGCAGGAAACCCCAGGGAAGTGGTCATTGCACCAAGCCTGTTAGAGCTCAAGGAGCATCTGGACAAAATCATATTATTTAGTTTCTGGTTTTCCTGTGAGAAGCAGAGAGTTGCACTCAATGACTCTTAAGGATCATTCAATTTTTTCTGTGGTTCTATGAAAATACACAAAAAACTTAGCTGACAATCAAAACAACTGACCTAGATGGCACATTAGTTTCTATACCCTAATATCTTTAGGGCTGTTTCTGTGCGCTACCAACAGTAGGAACTTTTAAGAAATCAGATTCCATCTGGATACTTTATATTAGGAAACCAAAAGCAGTGACTTCGATATCAGCTTCCTGAGTCTCTAGTTTTCTAACAATAGATTAGAAATAATAATAATAACAATCTTTATTACATGGACATTGAAATAAAATAGTCATAAATACTTAAAAAAAAAAATCTAAAATGATACCACCAGAGAAAAATCCAGGGAGAAAATTTATCTATTTTTATTCGATGCAAATATTTGTTAGTGTGCATTAAATGAAGTTTGATGTGACATGTTGAAGGGACAGATAAAAAAAATAAGAACATCAAAGCAGCACTTATATGCTGAGTCAGGTAAGTATCCTCTTGGAAAAAAAAAAAGGAATCATATGAACGCTGTTTCTTAATACCCTATCTAAAATACTTTTTATTTTTTACTTTGATGGAAATGTCATTGTTTACAGTATGCTCTATTTTGTCCTGATTTTTAATTTGGTTTTAGTTTAACTAGGATGGAAGTAACTTTTCAGTGAAATAAAAACTCCTTGGATACTGTAACCCTATGGTGAAATTTAGGATCATGACAGTTCTGATGGCACTAATAGTCATTAAGCTGATAATTATGCACTTGGCCCTCACAGAACTACAGAAATGCTGTATGAGCAAACACTCTCTGGGAGGATCTGCTAGGTGCACCTGGTCTAGAGTCAGGCATCCTGCAGGATCCGATGAGGACATTTGTCCCAAAGGCACAATTTTATGGGTCCAGAACTCATGGTTTATAGCATCATCCCTACCCTCAGGAGGGTTCAGTAGAAAGTCGGACAGGATCTCTTCAAAGGTTCCAAAAGCATATTTGGTGAAAAAGCATTCAGTAAAAACATTGCTTCATCCAATGCAGATGTACTTCAAAGTTCTTTTACCTGATAAGATGTTGTTTTTGCAGCCTTTATGGATTTTTAAAACTGCTTTACATACAGGATTGTAGTTTCTTGGACAATATATATGGAAAGTGGAAATTCGTAAGCTTTTCACTGAAGACATACAAGACATGCATGCAAAAGAACAATTTTCCTAGGGTTTCTACTACTAAACACACTATAACAGAAGAAATCTATGCATGTTCACAGAGAGAACAGAATCCCATGTCGAGTTCTAAAAAGGATGTATCTTAACATGACTGTCTCTATGAAGACTTTCACAGTCCCATTTAAGCATTAGGAATTTTTGATAGTGAGGAAGACACCATCCAGAGAAGAGAAAAGCAAGAGTTAAAATCTAGTCATTTTCAAGCTACAGTTGTCTGTTTCTGTCATATTTAAAAAGCAATATATTAGGGAAGATAGTTTTTCATAATGGTATAACACTGAACTAGCAGAAATTCCGCCATCTATTGAAAAAGATCATGTGCTTTGCAAATTACAGACGGGCAAGGACAGATAATGTTACAAAATATTTGCCTCTCCCATTCAACTTGGAAAGGCAGTTTTGAGAAGTCTATCTCAGTTTTTTGACATATTTTAGCACCCAGATTTTATACCATTGACCTTAACCTTTAATGTAGAAATCACATTTAGATAAGGTTCTGACATAAGAATACAGCTGGTGTTTATTCTTTTTTTATTGACTTGTGGTTTTTTACATTTCAATATAAAAATTGATTTCTTAAGATGCTGTACACAGGTGGAATATGATGCCATAGTACAGAGCCATGCAGAGTATGTTGGCTAACTCTAAACAAGGCAAATTGATGCTAGAAGGAGTACATCTACATTTCAGCAGTTTTCTGCTTGTGCTAATTTACCCTTCTTCAGCATTTCACAATTGAGTCTAAGCAGAGTAGTAGAGGAAGAAGAACTCTTTAAAATACCTGTGATTAGGTTGCAGTTTACTTCCATTAAGCAAGAAAACAAAAGAGGACTTTGGTGTTTAGGAAACTCTTTTTGTCTGGTTTTTTTTTTCCTCAATCCTTGCATATTTGTAAAGAATTTAAAGTTGTTTTTCCTTGAACGTGTCACAAAGTACACAATAAGAAGCAGTTCCTTTGCTCAGAGTTTCAGGAACATTTTCAGTCAACACCTATACCCAAAACGTTTGCTCTCAAGCACAGCAGTGCTCAGAAAAGAAGAATTAAAGAAGTCATTCATTTTAAAGGAATGATAGGGTCAAGTCTCTGGCTAGATTACTGAAGAGAACAAAAACTCTTCAGGAGTATCAAAAGACACCATAAGACACACAAAAGCAGTATGTTCCCTAAGCTTTTTTGGAAATATTGATTGCTACCTACTCTTCTATTCTGAAAAGGATGGCAGTTATCTACTCTGAACACAAAATACAGAAAAAATACCATGTGAAAAGGGAAACATTACAGCTGAATTTCCTGACAGAAGTCAGACCTCTGCTTTCTCAATGACAGAATTAGATCTATGAAAAGCTTTCAAGGAGAGAATGTAAAGAATTACTTCTGCGTTTATAGTATATATAATGCCAAACTTTGTTGTGGCAGTACAATTACAATATTGTATCATCACCTCATTTTGTCAATATTTTAACAAAACCAGCAATTTGTTTCCCATCTAAGATGTAATTGTATTTAGCAGAATAATACACTTCTTTGTTAAAAGGGAGAATTACTCCATTTCAATGATAAAGATGCAACAGATTTCATAAAAATCTGCATTTTCTTCTTACATATTATGGTTTCTTCACTTGCTCACTGGTTAATATATCAGTAAAAACCACTATTGCTAAGAGCAATGGTCAGTAATTCTTTGGTTCCTTGCTATGTTATGAGAAAGCTGAAGATAGAAAACTATTCTTTGACAGGATTTATTCTTGTCAATAGCTCGTTACATAATCTTGGTTTGGCCTTTGTTTAGAAAGAAAATCTGAAAAGATCTTATACCATTTAAAAAAAACTGTTATATTCTGAGCCACTCTTTTGCTCCTGAATTAAACTAATTGCAATATATAATAAAGAAAAATAAAATCAGGAAAAGAAAAAAAATTAAGTAATTGATCCTTGATCCTCTTTTCGGGTGTGGCTTTGGGTATAGTTTGCCTAAATAGTGTCTAAAATTGGACATTTCACTTGTTTTTAAGATAAAATGTTTTTAAGGTGCAATTCACTTTGAAGAATAAATGTTGAGAAACACATCTAAAGTGTAAAAAGTGCTTAGCTTTATATGAATGCGTATGGGATCTGTTCATATATCCTGTTTAAAGATTTTATATAGTTTATTTGACAATAAAGTTAATTACACACATAATGCCACTTTTGTAATCCATCTCAAAATGCAGCTTCAGGTTCCTGTGTTTACTCTGAATCATTGCCACTCAAATATGTGCGCAAAAAATAAATAAAGCAAGAAATAACAACTAGCAAACAAGAAAAGTTAAATCTAGAATTTTGGCTTATGCTGCTTCTGCACAAGTGGTAAAAACACCATGCCAATCTGATTTTATAACAAAAAGTACCTCTTGTATTTCTCCAAGACGCTAATTTATTGTAACTATCAGCATCCCACCATTTTCCTTACTTTCTGCTTTGCTATAGCTTGCTTGCTTCACTGCCAGCTGAACAAGTACTGTATTTTGTACAAACTAATCTGTGCACTCTGATGAATACTGATTGTGTATTGTGTACTGATGAGACATGCCACCTGTTTTTTCTTAGAAAAATAAAGAAAAAAGTTGGTACTCAGCTGTGGTAGGCTAATGTAGCCTTAAAATAAATGTATCACATTTTTATCCATATACTTTCAAAAATAGAACAAATTACTTTGATGCAGTCTTATTTAATTTAAACTTTGATAGATACAGTCACACAAATATAGCTTTTGATGCTGGTAATTATTTTTATTGCACAGAGCAGAATATTCATTCAGAAGAGTCTTTAACAATGTTGTAAAAGCAGTTGCTTCTACCTTAGACTTCTTAAAAAACAAAACCAACTTCTCTATGTTGATCATAAGTGTTCTTCAAAGAATCTTAAGAGCTCTTATTGCCTTACCTCTAAGTTCTGTGTTAGCACTCTTATAGTCACCTGTGAACTCTATCACAATATCTGCCCTCTTTCCTGACTTTTGACTCCATACTGAATGGAACGTGGAGAAGGGGACCATAAGAAATTTCTGTTCCTAATTTAAGAATGGCACCTTTGAAGAACATGAAACAGAGCTTATTTGAGAGATGACTACTACAACAAACTACTACTTTCAAACTAATTTCTTGAAGAAAAGTTTTAATGAAGTCTTCAAATGTTACCTCCCAGAAACATTAGATGCAAAGGAAGGGTCTCTCACTGACTATTTTGTGAATACAGATCCATCTTTCAGCAGGAAAGAAAGTACATATTGAGAAACATGACTGCCTGATGTCTGGCTTGATATTTTCAAACAATAAGCTTAGTTATGGAAAAAGTGAGCTAGTTGTCTAGGCAAAGAGTGAAAAAAAGAAAATGTTCCATGCTGGCATGCTGGATGCTTTGAGAAACTCTTACCTCGACTGAGGAGTACTGGTGAACATGCTTCTAGTGCTAAAAGTAGCAATTAAAAAGGTGATTTTAAAAACAAAATAACAGTGGCATGCACGTCCCTTTTTAGACATCCACAAAGAAGAGATTTGTGTGTCAAAGCTCAGTTAATTGCTGGGAGAAACTTTGACTTGGAGCCCTAGAGAAAACCTGACTTATGATTACCCTGTTTGATTGAAAGATTAGCACAGTAATGCAAAAATGTTTATTTATCTTTCATCACCCAAAGATGTTGCACATGTGCATATATAAACATATTTCAGATTATTTTTGGTTCGGTTTGGTTTTATGCATAAATCCAGCTAAACAGTGTACTTGAATTAATTTGGTACCATCTAACTGTCCTCAATAGAAGGTGCTATTTTAGCACTTGAAATCTCAGATGTTGTACAGCAGGGATCTGATTTCATAAGAAAAATAATTAGAGTAGTTTTACTCATTCACTTTCTCTTCAACTTATTTGAGGTTAAGTATGAAGATATTAGATTTTGTCAGGTTTTCTTGCTAAAGTTGCCCACAGACACAATTTTTTTTACCAGATTATTAAATATACAGCAGAAAGCAAATCACCCGGTTTGAGGCATTATCCTTAAATTTTGGCTGCAGAAGTACTCTTGCTCCATTGACCTAAATGGGGATTTTTCCAGCAAAAGTATGGAATTGGGTGAATATTTCAAGTGGAAAGTACATAGAGAGAAAGAATATGAATTAGTGTAAAAACAAATTCTATTGCCAAAGGTCTGAAAATAAACTGCAAATACGTTATCATCTCCACAATCTTCCTTGTGAAATCTATTTTTACTATTTTTAGAGAGTAAAGCAGTAGGGCGAGGAAACAAAAGGACTCAAAATTATCAATGAAAAATCTGGAAGCAGAGTATGTTCGGAAAGCTCTTGTAAATGCATGAAACACTTGGGCAAGGTGTCAAAGTAAAGTTCAGCTGAAGGGCTTCTGAACTGCATTGTGTTCCTTAAAGAAGAGAAACATTTTCCACAGCACCACTAGTTGTGCACTTGGCACCAAGCACACAGTGGTTTCCTTAGTTTCAACTTTCCTCTGACAGACTTTGTTGAAGGACAGAGAAAGAAAAGGAAAGACACTACACTGCAATGGTAGAACAGAAAAAACTGTCCCATACGAACACATTATTTTAAAAATTCTCATATACAGTTATTTTCAATAATTATAAACCCAAAATAAATTATTTTCAGAACAGGAATTTGATATCATTTAGTCATTACTGTGGTTGTCTCTGTAATAAAATCTGCTTAGTCAAAAATATAAGACATTTCAATGGTGCATTGGCCAACAGGTAATTTTTCACATTTCATTTTTTGATGAATGCATGAAACAACAGTCAAGTACAATTTTCTCATTACCTATTCAATAGTAGCCAAGCTGTTGCTTACTGCTTCTTAATAAAATCTTACTAATGGTAGAGAACCTAATCTGACATGATTTTGGTGATCAGATACAGAAAAACATGCTTATTACTGGAGTCTGGAGGGGAAGGAAAGTTAAGCCCTTAAGTACCTTTGGGTGCCTGGCCCTAAATGACCTCAGTTTACTCTGACTTTGATATGAAATGAACCTTCACAGTCCCTCACAGAGTACTAAGGACTTGATTTATTCTATGACCTCAGAAATTCTGGTCATTATTTTCATCTCTCTGGGTCAGACAGGTTAAATTCTGTCATAAACCTGGCTGACACTGGTATCACATTAATTGCTTTCACTGGGTTAAGGTTGATGACATTGCAGCCCATTTTACTGTACTCTTTAACCCCATACTTAAATCTGTCAGATACTGTATTTCAGCTCTCTGTCAGAATGTATTTTATATCTTCAATAAATTGTGTTTTTTGTTCCTTCTGTAATGTTTACAATCGTCATTCTCCTTTTCGACTGACATTCCAGCAAACGTTTTCTTTCTAAATTCATAACTTCATTTTTTTGGGAGAAATCCCCATGAATATTTTGCTGCCTATCTAATTTAAATGTAGCTAAACTATGAGCACAAGAACCTCTCAGAAACAGAGGTGTCTTCTCCTTAGCAGAGGTGCTAAGTTTCTGCTCATCACTATGGGAACAAAGCTGGAGATATGCACTGCCTGAAGTAAAGGACAGCACTTGTTGCAGGTTACCAAAAAAGGATGCTCAGCTGGCTTATGACTTGTTCCCTGCATCCTCTTTGCTTAAGAGGGCAGCAGTTTGCTGTTATTTCTGTTGGCTGAAATAAAGGATCTTCACCTTTGGGTGATAACTGTGGACATCATTATCAGTTCATTGCTCTTTTGGGGATTTATGTGTGTTGAAATCGAATGTTCACCCTGTGAAGTCTGAAGGGAGCTACATCACCAGCACTCTGCTCGCTGTGCTTTTTGATCAAAATATCCATATACTGTTCACAAGCTAATCAAGCAATGGAATGCATACATACTGTACTTTTCTGAGTAGGCTGATCAAAACAGTGGGTTTGAGGCCAAAAAATTGGATGAATTCTTCTTTTACCTTTGTGTGTGTGTGCGTGTGTGTGCGTGTGTGTGTGTGTGTGTGTGATTTTTTTATGCTATAATTGTGGAAGTTCTGTAAAAATTGAGACGACACGGTTTCTGATCCTAATTAATTTATTTTGCCAAGCAAGAAGACAATGCTAATTCTTCCTTTTGAGCTAATGGACAGATTCCAGAGAAAATTATGTTGGCAGTGTGTAATTTACCAATGAACATATATAATAAATTTTTTTTCCTGAAGGGAAAACACTCCATAGTCTGGATAAAATGTTTCCTTGAAATGTAAGCCAAATCCTAGATTTATGGAGGGAAGAACATGAAATACATTGTGTTTGAAATAACCGGTAGACTTTTAGTCAAACAGATTACTCAATTAACATTTATGAGTAAAATTAAACGTTGTTTATAAATAAACAATTAAGATCAGTATTCCTGTGATAGATTGCATGATAGAATTATAAAATAAAAATTTTTTGAGGGGAACTCAGGGATCATTTGGTCTAGCCTTTCTTGGCAAAATGTCAAGATTGTACAATTCAGATTGTATTTTTGAAGTGTTTTTCAATATCCATATTCTACTTTCTAAAAAAAAGATGGAGACAGTCCAGTTGTATGAACATAGTAGTTTCACATATTGTACTACCAAATGGCTCAATTTATTTAAAACAGCACAAATATTACGATGAAAAGGAAACAAAATTATCAATGGCTATTTGAGTCATCAGTAGATAATTCTCAGATCAACTCAAAATATGCAAAAACAACCTGCAGAAAAGCAAGAAATAATCATTTGAGTAATATTAAAATAATGGGATACATTACCTCATCTGTTGCATGTATATCTCTTTTAGCATTGAGCTTATTGAGTGGTGCTAATTGATTGATATTTATATTGATGATCTGGATGCGAGGATCAAGTCCACCCTCATTATTACAGTCCACCCTCATGGATTACACCAAGTTGTGTGTGAGTATTGATCTGCTGGCAGGCAGGAAGGCTCTGCAGAGGGATCTGGACAGGCTGGATAATGGCCCAAGGCCAGTTGTATGAGATTCAATAAAGCCAAATGCAGACTCCCGCTCTTGGGTCGCAACAACCCCAGGCAGCACCACAGGCTAGGGGCAGAGTGGCTGGAAAGGTGCCCAGCAGAGAAGGTCCTGGGGGTGCTGATCAGCTGCTGGCTGAAGATGAACCAGCTGTGCCTAGGTGGCCAAGAAGGCCAATGGCATCATGGCCTGTATCAGGAATAGTGCGGCCAGCAGGATATCTGAATGTTCACCTGTACTTTGGAAAGTCTTTTCCCAAAAAGGTGCATGTATTACTGTGGATGTTGCTGTGCAAGAGAACCTTCCTAGTGCTTTATCTCTTCATTCACACACAGGATGACATTGCAGTGCAGGAATTATTACAGCTTTTCTCTTTTCCTTTATTCCAACTATGTACAAGGCAGACATTATTTGAGGCAGAAGAACTTCCTTTTCTGCTTTTAGAAGATAGGCAGTTTTCAAGAAAAAAGGAAAAATCTGACACAGTTATGGCTACTTAAGCTACCAAGCAGTCTTGAAATCCTATATGCTCCAGAATTAGACAGCAGCAACTAAGATGAAACTCTTTGGGTTCCCTGTCCTTATTTCTCCTCCAGCACAAGCAGCATGAGAGCAATCAAAAAAGTCTCCTTCATTATTTGAAAGGAAGGGGTCTTATCAGTGCTAGCTTGTACTTATTAATGCTTTAGATCTCAGTGAGGCCCACATTTATGTTATCTGACATTTGATTATATATTTTTCTGGTGATTTTTGCTCTCGTTTATTGGTTCTTTTCCTTATGAACCCTTCTATTCTCCTATGTCTGCAAGCAAATAGTAATTACTAGTAGTTTACAAAAAACACTACAGACAGAAAAGTGCAGAGGGAATATTTTTAATCTTGTTGTTTTCTTATTAACTAACTTGAAATATCCATGGCCTTTCTGTTGACATGAATGAGTTCAGTATACCAGGAAAAAAAATTACAACTCAATAGTGACCTCAAGAATAATTTTCTGAATTTCAAACATACTCTAAGGGCTTAGAAATAAGCTAAAATATATTTTTCTTGAAATTTTACTCATGTTTTATCTTCCTACTAATTTGTGTCAAAGAAACAACCACAGCATAGCAATATAGGACAGGAAATCTTAAAAGGACACCTCTTGCAATTTTTCTGAAACCTTGACAACATCAATAAAGAATAAAAGGTGTTTCAATATGAGTTTCTGCTTGGAAGTATGTGAAAATATCATGAGATTGCCACATGTCCTGGCTTGTGTAAAATATTTGTTTAGGAAACTGGTTATGGCCAATTCCAAAATTCTATTATTTGGAACAGATAGCAAACAACCCTCTACCTGCCCTAAGGAATATTCATGAAATATGTCCTGATTTTGGCCAAGAACAGGGCTATTTTTTTCTGTCATTCTGAGGGGGTGGAGCCTGTAGTCATCTGAGCATTATTTTACTAATGTCATGAAACACCATCTGACCTCTTTGCCTCATGGGGGAAATGGACTGCATCTCTCTTCTGAGAAGGATGTTCCTTTCCCATAGAGCAAGTGTGGGGGATGGAGCGATGGGGTATCAATGGTCCTGAACAGAGGGAGAGGATTGGGTGGTGTGGCTACAGTCAGGTCAGCCTCTGCACTCTCTCTTTTGTGCACTTTTGTATTAAAATTGTTGCTGTCACTGCTCATTGTCTTATCTCATTGCTGTTTCAGGTAAATTTTTCTTATCTCAAGGCGTGATCTTTTGTTTGTAGCTGAAGGGGGAAAAGAAGTGCGTGGAGATGTGGATTTTTAGTGGGACTACTGGACTGGAGAATACCATTCCTATAACACGACACCATATTAAACCTAAAACAAATATGGCAAGGACAGGACAGAATATAAGCACGCAGCACTTAACCCTTTATTATATATGTGTGTTCCAAACTATACACTGATTGTTATGGATTGGTGGGGTCAGTGGGAAAGTTGCTTCATGTTTCTATTGGTCTGTCCTAAGACTAAGCTTCCAGCCCCTGCCCACCATCTCTTCTCCCTCTGGCTCAACCCAACAACAAGCACAGGAAGCTGTCACAGGGTATATGAAACAAAGTGTAAGGTTTCTTTCTAGCTGCCACTTAAACCAGAGACTCCCCAGTGTTGTGGGTCCCAGTGTAGGACCATGCTGTCTCTGTCTACTTGCAGGGAAAATGTCACCCTGTCCAGGCACAATTTTCTATACTATGTAATAAAATTTCAGCCAAATCTCTCTTCACAGTGCATTTCGTCCCATTTACACACAGATAGAGACCTTTGCTTACTGCTATGCTGTTTAGCCTGAAGATAATGAGATGACATGGAATCTGCAAAGTGAAAACAATTTTTCCCAGGCTGCAGACTGAAAATGAAAACGAGCCCTGAGTAACACTTATGTACCATGTAACTCTTGTCAGAATAACTGAGACTTAAGTGTCACACAGGTAATGTTTGATTTGCTGGTACAGGGATAAATTCCATTCCAACTGCAACTTTGTAAAGGAAGTTAAAAAGAAATATTAGATTATTCTCTCTTCCCTAGTATATTGCCTTACCTGTGTTTCAAGAATTACCTTGTGTTCAAAATAAAATTAAAAAGTCAGGAAAACAGAAATAAGTGTAAGTCATGAAATGAAAGAAGTTTATCAAGAATGTGCAGAAGTTAGGAAATTATTTCGGTTGTTATTTTAGTGCTTATTAGACACTCTTGAGATGCTATTATTTATGATCTTAAAGTTTTGCACAGTAGTGTTACACTTAATTGGAACACAAGCTGTGCAATGATTAAGTAGTCATAGCAGTAATATTTTAGTTTTTAAAATCTGATTCTCAGGATTTTTAGCTTGTATTTAGTAGAAAATTACTTTGTTAGCTGTAAACTAAGTTTACTTTATATGATTGTCCTTAACAACTTTTTGGAAATCTTTTTCCTCAGTGCTACTATTAGTGATGTTCATTTTTGCATGCTGTTTAGTAAACTGTAATCTGTATTTTTAAAATGCTTTTGTTTTTTACAATGTCCAAGTACATCTGCATAAACTTCCTGTTGAAACACTATCATCAAGCTGTGTCATTTGACCCAAGATGAATAGCTTCAAAGATTGAATGTGCCATTTGTTAAGAACTGAAACTATAGATACTAACATATCCAGAAATACTAGATTCTACATTGTTCGTGATTCCAACACTCAACAACAATCACTAATGAGCCAAAATCATAGACACATAACATCGATTCATAGAAAAGTTTGTAGAGGTTATAAAAATAGTGATGAAATGGATCAACTAATACAAGGCACTAGACCAAGCATTAGGGTTCTTTTTGGTATTTTGTTTTTAAATTTCATTTCTTAAGTGACAAAAATATTTTAGACACCATCATATGGAGAGTGATAATACTCCAGATCTGATTCCAGGATAGAACAATTATTAAACTGTATCTCTATTTAACCCTTAAATATTAAGTTGTGGTTTTGAGAAGATCATATTTCCAAAAAGTCATTGCAACTCCCCAATTTGTGAAAGAGTTTCTCTTCACATTAATAGTCCTGGCAATCAGCAAGATAAATCATTCAATTTGCATCATGTTTATCTTTTCTGCTTCTTATTTTTGCATTTAATATATGCAGAAGCATTTTATTGTATGGCACTTTGTTTTGCTTGGCAGCATCACAGCTGTAACAACCAAATATACAGAAACAATGAAGCCTTTTTTACAAAGAATAAAGGAAACATCAGGAGAGATCTATAGTTCCACCCTAATGAACTAATTCAGCTTGTGTTTATTCATCATAGTAACAGCTCACATGGGAAGGCCAGAAGCACTAGCACTGAGAAGAAAATTGAGACTCTGATACTTTATTTTACTTCGTGCCATAGCTGGTTTCAAATTCTAGCAGTCAAATCTGATAACTTTGTGCTGCATCAATAAAAATCAAAATTAGCAGAAAACTGAAGAGAGAAGAGGAGAGGAGAGGAG
>VWZS01004845.1:9948-32735 GCA_013397075.1 Rhabdornis inornatus
TTAGTAGGATTTGAGTTTGAGAAGGGTGTTTTTAATGGGGATGAGATCCAGGCAGGCATTTATTATTTATTATTTATTATTTATTATTTATTATTTATTATTTATGGTTTATGGTTTATGGTTTATTATTTATTGTTTATTGTTTGTTGTTTGATGTTTATTGTTTATTGTTGACTTCTAGAAATCCCTGTGGGGGCTGTAAATGGGAAGGATGAACGTGTCACTCGTTATTTGGAGGCTGGAGAGTTGGGATCAGGAGTCACAGCCTGCCATCCCCCAGTGGATTTGCATTTGGGAATGTGGGGAAAGAGGGGACAATTCCTCCAAGTCATTTGAATTTGGGATTGTGGGAAGGAGGGGAATGTCATTCTTCCAATGGATTTCAATTTGGGATATGGGAAATAGAGGATGATTCTTCCAATGGATTTTCATTGGGGATTGTGGGGAGGAGGGGACAATTCCTCCAAGTCATTTAAATTTGGGATTGTGGGAAGGAGGGCAATGTCATTCTTCCAATGGATTTGAATTTGGGATTGTGGGAAGGAAAGAAGCAGTTCCTCCAATGGATTTTCATTTGGGATATGGGAAATAGAGGATGATTCTTCCAATGGATTTGCATTTGGGATATAGGAAATAGAGGATGATTCTCCCAATGGATTTTCGTTGGGGATTGTGGGGAGGAGGGGACAATTCCTCCAAGTCATTTGCATTTGGGATTGTGGGAAGGAGGGGAATGTCATTCTTCCAATGGATTTGAATTTGGGAAGTAGGAAAGGAAGACAACAGTTCCACCAAAGGATTTCCATTTGGGATTGTGAGAAGTAGGGGGTAAATCTTCCAGTGGATTTATGTTTGGGATTATGGGAAGGAGGGGATGATTCCTCCAAGTCATTTGGGATATAGGAAGTAGAGGATGACTCTTCCAATGGATTTGCATTTGAGATTGTGGGAAGTAGGGGATAATTCTTCCAGTGGATTTGCATTTGGGATAAGGGAAGGAGAGGATGATTCTTCCAATGGATTTATGTTTGGGATTGTGAGGAAAGAAGGGAGCGATTCCTCCAAGTCATTTAAATTTGGGATTGTGGGAAGGAAGGGAGCAGTTCCTCCAGTGGATTTTCATTTGGGATATAGGAAATAGAGGATGATTCTCCCAATGGATTTGCATTTGGGATATGGGAAATAGAGGATGATTCTCCCAATGGATTTTCATTTGGGATATAGGAAATAGAGGATGATTCTCCCAATGGATTTGCATTTGGGATATGGGAAATAGAGGATGATTCTCCCAATGGATTTGCATTTGGGATATAGGAAATAGAGGATGATTCTTCCAATGGATTTGCATTTGGGATATGGGAAATAGAGGATGATTCTCCCAATGGATTTGCATTTGGGATATGGGAAATAGAGGATGATTCTCCCAGTGGATTTTCATTGGGGATTGTGGGGAGGAGGGGACGGTTCCTCCAAGTGATTTGAATTTGGGATGTGGGGAAGGGAGGGCACAGTTCCCCCAGTGGATTTGCATTTGGGATTGTGGGAAGTGGCTGGAATTTGGGCCGTGGGCAGGAGGGGCCGGTTCCCGTGCCCGCTGTGGTTCCGGCTGCAGGTGAGGTGGCTGACGCTGCTCACTGGCTGCCACTCCCAGCCCTGCAGGGCCCATCCCTGCTCCCAGCAGCGTTCCAGATCCCTGGAATCCTCCGTGCCTCGCCTGCCCCTCGCTGCTCCCCAAGTTTATTTTAAGTGGCCGGTTCCCGCTCGCCGTCTCTCCGCTCGGATCCAGGTCTTTCCTCTCTCCCAGCCATCTCTCCATCTGCATGTTTTAACTCCCCCAGCTGCCTCTCTCGTCTCTTGTGCCATTTTTTTCAGCTCTCTTGGCTCCTCTCTTCTCTTTGCCTGCTGTGTATTTTAACTCCCGGGGCCGCCTTCTCTGCTCTCCAAGTAATTCCATGTTCCCTCCCACTGCCGCGCTCCCATTCTTCCTTCCCCATGTTTCATGCATTTCCTGCTGCTTGGACGCTCTGTTGGAGCAGTGAACATATAGAATCAATGTTTATTTTCAGCCTGCATATGCCACGCAGGGAACACGGTGTCAGTTATTTTGTGCAGATGTATTTCTCATTGACGTTTTATAAATAATTCCCTTTGACAGGGGAAAAAATGTTTTATTGGTTTGGGGGTGTCTGCAGGGTGAGGGCTCCATGGCTTGGAGCTGGCAATGGGAATTCTTTGGTGCCTCTGTTCCTCCCACTGCAGGAAGTTGGGATCTTCATCCTCATTTCCCTTTATTCCCTTTATTCAGACACGTCTGGGAATCCTTGGTTTGGTTGTGATGATGAAATTTGGGAAGTGGAGCCGTTTGCTCCCAGCCACCATCCAAGGCTTTTCCAGCAGAGCTGCTGCCCATGCTGCAGCTGGTTTGGGTGGGATTGCAGCTCAGAGTCTGAGCTCTGTGCTGGCAGAGCCCAAAATTTTGGCTCCTGTGGTGTGGCCAAGAGCTGGAGGAGCTCAGTCCATCACCAGCCTCTGCTGGGGACACTCTGGGACATCTCTGAGTGGAGAGTGAGGAACCTGAGCTCTTCTTAAATAATTTCTTTTCTTTTCTTTTCTTTTCTTTTCTTTTCTTTTCTTTTCTTTTCTTTTCTTTTCTTTTCTTTTCTTNCCTCCTCTGTGCCCCTCAGAGAAGATTTTTCAGAGGGTCTGACGCACAGGGCAGGGCTGAGAAGGTTCCCCGAGCTCAGGAATGTCAGGATGCACTGGAGAAGGCCTTGGAGCTGGCTGGGCAGTGTCTGTGGAAGATAAAAAGCTGGAACTGCTGGCCGAGGGCAGGAGCTGAGGGAGAAACGGGAGCAGAGCAGTTGTGTCCATGCAAGAGGAGCATTTCTGCTCTTCTTCATCTCCAAACCCTCCTCAGGCAGCAGCTCCTGGGGCTGTTTTCCTGTAAATCCCATAAAATCAGGATGCTCCCAGGCTGGATCAACGCTGCAGAGCTGCTCTGGCTGAGTTAAAGCAGTGGCACCAGGAAAAACGGATTTTCCTGGGGGCTGGCCAGTTTTTCCTCTGCTTGAACCGTGTTTGGCACTGCACAACCGGGGTGGGGCAGGAGGCTCTGATGGCCCTGGCGTCCGTGGACTTTTCCTGGAGAAATTCCCCCATCAGTGAGTGCAGGATGTTCCCACTTTCCCCCAAAGGCCCCGTCCAGCTCAGCTCAGCTCAGTGAAGTTTGTTTGGGCTCAGCAGCTGCCAGCAGTGACACCTTCGGCTGCAGGGGCTGTTCCCAGAGTAAACACGGAAACTGCTCCTTTAATGGTGTCAATCAAGCTCCAAAACCCCCCCGGCGTCCCTGGCCTGGCCCCTGCTGTGTCCTCTGGAGGGACACCAGGGGGAGGACAGTGGTGGCCTGGCTGGGTGGGCCAGCAGAGCTGCTGGTAAAGCTCAGCTTTCCCAAAACGGCCCCAAAACGAGCGAGAACAGAGCAGAGAGACCTGGGAGGGTCTCAGCAGAAGGGGGATCTGGGCATCCCAAACTTTCTCGGCACGTCAGAGCGCGGTTCCGAGGAGTTTGGGGCATCCCTGGTGACCCCCCGAGCTCCATCCCCGGCGCTCCCCGCCGGCGTCTGGCGGAGTCTGCGCTGCCTCTGAACCTGTTTACAGCAAACAGCACCGAAACCCCTCGGAATCTGTCAGCTGGGAGACTCGGGTTCACTCCTGTCATGTTTAGTTTAGCATCTGACACCTCCTCCCAGACAAATACAGCCCCGGTTCAGCGCACCCGATAACTCCTTCGGAGTGCAGCGCCTGACTTCCATATGGAATAAATTACAGCACCTCCTGAAAAACGCCAGAGGCAGCTGCCAAATTATGCAAAATTTAAACCACTAATGAACACTGTGATGAAAGTTGAAGGAAGGTGTGTTTGCAAGAGCTGCAACACTCCGTGCCTGTGCAGCAGATGCACTGTCTGGGTGTGCCTGTACCTACGGACACCGCGCTGCGGCACGGCCGGCTCAGCTGAGCGTCCCCAAAGCCCTCCTGCCTCTCCCAGCGTCTCCTCAGCAAAAGTTTTAGGGGGAAATTGCAGGAGGAAGAGGAATTGGGGGAGTTGGGAGGGGTGAAGGAACAAAGCTTGGAGGAAGAAAGAGGAAGAGGAGGAGGGAAGTGTTGTGAGATTTCCCGTTCTTCGCCTTGCAAAGGTCGGGGGAGAAACGTGGGTGGGTTATGCCAGTGAGACAGAGCAAAAATGTTGTGTTAGAAAATTGGGGACAATAAAATAAACGTGTTAAAAGTGGGTTATGAAAGGCTGGAGAGGGGATTTTCCCAGGAGCAGGGAGTGAAAGGACGAGGGGAGATGGTCTCAAGCTGAGGGAGGGGAGGTTTGGATCCGATCTTGGGAAGGAATTTCTGGCTGGGAGGGTGGGGAGGCCCTGGGATGGAATTCCCGGAGAAGAATTCCATTTCTGTGGCTGCCCCTGGATCCCTGGCAGTGTCCAAGGCCAGGCTGGACATTGGGATAGTGGGAGGTGACCCTGAATGGGCTTTAAGGTCCCTTCCAACCCCAACCATTCCGTGATTCCATGATTCCATGATTCCATGATTCCGTGATTCCATGATTCTCTTGTCCTCCTGCAGCTTTCCAGTGTGAGAGTTCTTGGTGCAAACTTTCCAGCTCCTTGTTGGATAATCTGAGCCAGGGTTTCATCCCAGAGCTGCTCCTGCCCTGGGTGTGGGGTGAGGTCTCTGAAACTCCTGCTCTCCTGGGGAACAGCACCAATATTTCTGCAGAGTCCTGGTGGGGTGGGGTTTGCTCTTGTGAATAAATCAGGCTCCTTCCTCAGCTTTTTGAACATCTCTGGAGATGTTCAGTAATTCAGTTTTCAATGTCTCTTTTTTGAGTATCTTTTGAGATTTCTTTGAGTATCTTTTGGGGTACTCAAAATCCATCCGGACACAACCCTGAGTTCTGTGCTCCAGGGGACCCTGATTGAGCAGGCAGGTTGGACTGGGGCAGCTCCCTCCCAACATTCCTCACCCTGGGATTGTTTAGGCTCCAGAAGATGCCAGAGTTGTGCTGCCAGGGGGCTCTGAAGGTCCGGAGCTCCCCGTTCCCTGACCCAACCCTTTGGCAGGGCAGCGGTGTAAACGAAATCCCTCTTCACCAAAAGGATGTTAATTTTATTTATTTTCAATCTGTGCCGATCCTCTGCAGTGAAAGCCTTTGGAAGCTCCTCACCACTCCCTTGCAGGGGGTTAATGGGTGAAAAGAGGGATTTGCATTGCAGCTGACAGCTCACAAAATGCAATATTTAACTGCCCATCCTCCCCAGCTCGGTGTCGGGAGCAGGGCTCCCAGGGACAGGAGGAAACTGGGAAACTGGACCTCTTGGCTAATTATGAGTCATTTGTGTGAACCACACAAATTCTCCAATCTGAATCCCAATTAAGACATTACACTACATGTGTTAATTAGCCTGCTCTCCTTTTTAAATCAAGCCATAACTCTTCCTAATTAGGAGGTCGGCCCTTGTAATCTGAACTGGCCTGGGTTGGAAGCGCCCCTGGAAGTCACACCTGGGGGCTGGACCCGGGATCATTTTAAATTGGTTGAGGTTTTACTTGGGTGATTATAAGGTCCCCGACAGGGCAATAATTACAGAGGGTGCAGCTCCAAATTAAGATGTCAGGGGTGCTGTCAGCAGCCTTGTCTTGGCTCTAAACTGAACCCCAGGGAAGCTGTGAGGCTGCTGCTCCTGGGATTGTCCCAGCGAGGGCTCTCACGGATCACAGCAGCTTCAGCAGGAGCAAAACCAGCTCCAGGAGCTGCCCCTGTGCATCCCAGGGATAATCCCAGCGATAATCCCAGCGATAATCCCAGTTTATCCACGGCAGTCCTGGAGCAGGGCAGGTGTTAAAGGGTGTGGAGCAGTCAGCTGCTCCCCTGCTGGGACAGCTCACCTCCTTTCCTACTGGGACAGGTGAACTTTCCTGCTTGGACAGGTCGCTTTTCCTGCTGAGACAGGTGACCTCTCCTGCTTGGACAGGTGACCTCCTTTCCTGCTTGGACAGGTCACCTTTCCTGCTTAGATGGGTCACCTGCTCTCTTCCTTGTACAGGTCACCTTCCCTGCTAGGACAGGTCCCTTCCTGCTGGGACAGGTCACTTTTCCTCCTTGGACAGGTCACCTTCCCTGCTAGGACAGGTCACTTTTCCTGCTAGGACAGGTCACCTTCCCTGCTGGGAGAGGTCACCTTCTCTGCTGGGACAAGTCACCTGCTCTCCTTTTTGGACAGGTCACCTTTTCTGCTGGGACAGGTCACCTTTCCTACTTGTACAGGTGACCTGCTCTCTTGCTTGGACAAGTTACCTTCCCTAATGGGACAGGTCACTTGCTCTCCTCCTTGGACAGATAACCTCCTTTCCTGCTTGAACAGGTCAACTCCTTTCCTGCTGGGACAGGTGACCTGCTCTGCTCCTTGCACAGGTGACCTCCTTTCCTCCTTGGGCAGGTCACCTGTTCTCCTGCTTGGACAGGTGACCTTTCCTGCTTGCACAGATGACCTGCTCTGCTCCTTGCACAGGTGACCTCCTTTCCTCCTTGGGCAGGTCACCTTTTCTGCTGGGACAGGTCACCTTTCCTCCTTGCACAGGTCACTTTTCCTCCTTGCACAAGTGACCTGTTCCCCTCCTTGCACAGGTCACTTTTCCTGCTTCGACAGGTGCCCTGCTCCCCTGCTTGCACAGGTGACGTGCTCTCTTCCTTGGCCAGGTCACCTCCTTTCCTCCCTGCACAGGTCACTTTTCCTCCCTGCACAGGTCACTTTTCCTCCCTGCACAGGTGACCTGTTCCCCTCCTTGCACAGGTGCCCTGCTCCCCTCCCTGCACAGGTCACTTTTCCTCCTTGCACAGGTGCCCTGTTCCCCTCCTTGCACAGGTGCCCTGCTCCCCTCCCTGCACAGGTCACCTTTCCTCCTTGCACAGGTCACTTTTCCTCCTTGCACAGGTCACTTTTCCTCCTTGCACAGGTCACTTTTCCTGCTTGGACAAAGCCTGGCAGGCGTCTCTGTGAGGATCTGAGCTGCAGCCGTGCTGTCTCTGTGCAGCACAGAGCAGCTCAATATTGGAGAACAGAAGCTTGACTTTCACAGCACAAATTGATAGGATCAACTCCGTCTCGAGATCTTATTAGCGAGGAGCTGAGATGCTGGGGGAGTCAGACTCTGCTGTTTGCTGTCCCCACGTCCCCCCAAGCTCCTGGAGATGAAGGCAGCTCCCAGCAAGGCTGAGTGTGCCCAGGCAGGAGCAGGGGGTGAATTCCTTCCCAGCAGATCCCCCAGATGTGTTTGCAGCTGGCACTGGATGTGGAGCAAGGGGCTGAGGTGACTTGGGATCCTCCCTGGGCTGGGAAGGGCTGCCTGGCACTGGGAATGGCACCTTGGGGTTGGGAGTGGTTTAATCCCAGTGATGTCACCACAGGGATGGATGTTCAGGGCTTGGTGTCATCTCTTGTACCTTCCCTGGCTGAGGGGAGCTCCTGTGGCTGCCCCAGAGGGAAGGAGATCATGGAATCGTGGAATATCCTGAGCTGGATCACAGGGATTATCCATCCAACACCTTTCCCTGCACAGACACCCCAAAATCCCACCCTGGGCATCCCTGGAGCAGTGTCCAAACTCTCCTGGAGCTCTGTGGGGCTGTGCCCATTCCCTGGGGAGCCTGGGCAGTGCCCAGCACCCTCTGGGGCAAGAACCTTTCCCTAAAATCCATCCCAAATTCCCTGCCACAGCTCCAGCCATTCCCTAAATAACCCAGCAGCAAATCCACAAAACCCTCTCCACATTGCTCATACACACTGAACATTCCAGCAAAACTCCCTGTCCACTCGTAGGTTTACATTCCCTTTTTTTTCCAGTTGAATGATAGGCATCCTTTTTGTAAATGGCTCCAAAATAAATCCTTCACCATGATGTTTCCCCCTCTAACACTGGCAAACTGCCTGAGGCCCCATATCCTGGAATTTGTTCTGGATATCTGGAATTACAGATGTTGGATTTTAACAGATTAAGGGGTTGTTGTTGTCATGGCTTTATTACCCCGTTAACGAAGCTGCTTGTGCCTTTTCCAAAGCTCCCAGTGCCTCTCAAGGACCTGATTTCCTTCTGCTCACTGGGCATCAGCTGCACCTTGCTGCAGGTGTCACCTGTGGGGGGATTGGTTTGCAGGTGTCACCTGTGGGGGGGTTTGGTTTGCAGGTGTCTGCTGAGGGAGGCAGGAGTTTCTCTTGAAATGGAAAATGTAACCCCCCCTCCCTCTGAATTATCATAATTATGAAATTAAGGAGCTCTCAGGCGAAGATATGGGAATAGGAATATCAGTTCTTTACCAGGAAAATTAAAATAGAAATACAGAATGACAGAGAACAAACCCAAAGCACAGGCAGAGTGAGAATCCAAGCTGCCCCCGTCAGTCAGGCAGGGTGTTGGTGCAGTCCCATTCCATGGTGGCTGCATCCTCCTGCAGGGACAGATGTGCTTCTGTTGGAGCAGTGCTCCTGGACAAGGTGCAGTTTTCCTCCAAAGCTCCAGGGATGATGTGCAAGGCTCTGGTTTTCCTCTGGGATCCAGTGGGAAAAGGCTGCTCTGCTGTTCCAAATGTCAGCTTTGATCTGGGCAGGAAATGCTTGGCTCCTCCCCCTGGCTGGAGCATCTCCCAATGGGATGATGGAATTGGATCAGCCATGCCCTGGGACTCCATGGCCCATGAACAGGAGATATCTCCTGGAGGGAGGATGGGCTGTGGGAAAGATAAAGAACACTGCCCCAGCTGTTGAACAGCTGGAACATGAACAGCAGAGATCTCCACAGGGATCAGGATCACTGCCCCAGCTGTTGAACAGCTGGAACATGAACAGCAGAGATCTCCACAGGGATCAGGATCACTGCCCCAGCTGTTGAACAGCTGGAACATGAACAGCAGAGATCTCCACAGGGATCAGGATCACTGCCCCAGCTGTTGAACAGCTGGAACATGAACAGCAGAGATCTCCACAGGGATCAGGATCACTGCCCCAGCTGTTGAACAGCTGGAACATGAACAGCAGAGATCTCCACAGGGATCAGGATCACTGCCCCAGCTGTTGAACAGCTGGAACATGAACAGCAGAGATCTCCACAGGGATCAGGATCACTGCCCCAGCTGTTGAACAGCTGGAACATGAACAGCAGAGATCTCCACAGGGATCAGGATCACTGCCCCAGCTGTTGAACAGCTGGAACATGAACAGCAGAGATCTCCACAGGGATCAGGATCACTGCCCCAGCTGTTGAACAGCTGGAACATGAACAGCAGAGATCTCCACAGGGATCAGGATCACTGCCCCAGCTGTTGAACAGCTGGAACATGAACAGCAGAGATCTCCACAGGGATCAGGATCACTGCCCCAGCTGTTGAACAGCTGGAACATGAACAGCAGAGATCTCCACAGGGATCAGGATCACTGCCCCAGCTGTTGAACAGCTGGAACATGAACAGCAGAGATCTCCACAGGGATCAGGATCACTGCCCCAGCTGTTGAACAGCTGGAACATGAACAGCAGACATCTCCTGGGAATTATGAGGGATGGATCATGGAAGAGACAAGGAACACTGTCTCACCTGGGTTTAACAAATGGTGATAGAATAGATCAGATGGAATGGAATGGAGTGGAAATAGGAATGGGAATAGGAATAGGAATGGGAATACAATGAAATAGAAATAGAAATAGAAATAGAAATAGAAATAGAAATAGAAATAGAAATAGAAATAGAAATAGAAATAGAAATAGAAATAGAAATAGAAATTGGAATGGAATGGAATGGAATGGAATGGAATGGAATGGAATGGAATGGAATGGAATGGAATGGAATGGAATGGAATGGAATGGAATGGAATGGAATGGAATGGAATGGAATGGAATGGAATGGAATGGAATGGAATGGAATGGAATGGAATGGAATGGAATGGAATGGAATGGAATGGAATGGAATGGAATGGAATGGAATGGAATGGAATGGAATGGAATGGAATGGAATGGAATGGAATGGAATGGAATGGAATGGAATGGAATGGAATGGAATGGAATGGAATGGAATGGAATGGAATGGAATGGAATGGAATGGAATGGAATGGAATGGAATGGAATGGAATGGAATGGAATGGAATGGAATGGAATGGAATGGAATGGAATGGAATGGAATGGAATGGAATGGAATGGAATGGAATGGAATGGAATGGAATGGAATGGAATGGAATGGAATGGAATGGAATGGAATGGAATGGAATGGAATGGAATGGAATGGAATGGAATGGAATGGAATGGAATGGAATGGAATGGAATGGAATGGAATGGAATGGAATGGAATGGAATGGAATGGAATGGAATGGAATGGAATGGAATGGAATGGAATGGAATGGAATGGAATAGAATAGAATAGAATGGAATAGAATGGAATGGAATGGAATGCTGTTTTCATCCTGCATTGCAGCCCAAGACACGGGGTCCTGTCCCCGGTGTGGGCAGGGTGGAACTGGGGCTGTGTGTGGGGGAACTTGGTGCTGACCCGTTAAGGAAGAGGTGTCCACTCCTGGCCGTGTCCAAGGCCAGGCTGGACAGGGCTTGGGGGACCCTGGGATGGGGGGAGGTGTCCCTGCCCGTGGCAGGAGGAGGGATTGGATCATCTCTGAGGTTCTTTCCAAGCCAACCCATTCCATGATTCTCTGAAGCGCCAGTGAGGAGAGGGGGCCAGCGGGTGCAGGTGGCACCGTGCCCGTGCAGGGGTGTCCTGCGTGGGGGGTGCCCGTGCAGGGGTGTCCTGCACCCCCCTGTCCCCACAGCGCTCTAACCAAACCTTTTCCTTGCAGAACTTCTCTCCTGAGGTCCCGGCCCCGGATGGTTCTCCCGGTCCAAAGCCTCGTGTGCCTCGCTGCCTTTGGCCTGGCCCTGCCCTTGGCCATCAGCCTCTTCCCGCAGATGTCCGAGGTCAGTGCGTGTCCGGGGGCCTCACAGGGGTGACAAACCATGGCTCTTTGACTTCCTGGGTAATTGTCACACTCCTTTGGGGTGACAAACCACGGCTCTTTGACTTCCTGGGTAATTGTCACACTCCTTTGGGGTGACAAACCACGGCTCTTTGACTTCCTGGGTAATTGTCACACTCCTTTGGGGTGACAAACCACGGCTCTTTGACTTCCTGGGTAATTGTCACACTCCTTTGGGGTGACAAACCATGGCTCTTTGACTTCCTGGGTAATTGTCACACTCCTTTGGGGTGACAAACCATTGCTCTTTGCCTTCCTGAGTAATTGTCCCACTCCTTTGGGGTGACAAACCACAGTTCTTTGCCTTCCTGGATAGCTGTCCCACTCCTGGGGGTGACAAACCACGGCTCTTTGGCTTCCTGGATAACTGTCCCATTCCTGGGGGTCCTCCTCCATTCCCAGAGTTGGTTTCAACATTCCTCTCCTGAGCAGTGCAGCTTCACCAGGCAGGTGAAGGCCCCCCTGTCCCCCACAGTGGGGTTTCCTTGGAGTTCAAATATTGAATCCAAGCTCTGGCCATGAGGCCAAGAGCCTGGAGCACCCACTGGAGGGGGATGTTCTTCCCCAGAGCTTCTCTGAGGGTTTTTGTTTTTTCATCCCCTGGGAAGACCCAGCGTGGGGGTGAACAAAGGAAAACCAGTCAAGGAAACGGGGAATGACCAATGCAATCACTCAGACCAGTTTATTTGAACAATTTGCTTGGGTGGATTTATTTCTAAGTCATTAATTTTGGTGGTTGGAGCTTTTCCTGGTTCTAAATCTGTGCATTTCCACAGAAGGTCTCTATTCCTAAGGAATATTTGACAGAATTCCTATTCTGTCAAGCAAGGACTGTCTCACAAGGTTCTTTTTGTGTCAGCTGCAAGAGCTGATCAGGATTTTGCATCACTGTCTGCAGGTTAATTCATGTTTTTTTCGGTCTGGATGGGTTTTTCCATGACTTCCAGCCAGGGAATCTTGCTGTACACTTGTGTGCTGACTGACAAACACGTTGGGAATTCTCTGCTGTCCTTCTTGCTGTCTCCAGGCTGAGAGAAAAAACTGTCCCTTCTCTCTAAGAACCCGAATTTATCTCAATCTTGGAGCCTCTTGCTAAAAGACGTGTTTGCTGAAGCTTTAATGATTCATATGGCTCTTCCTTAAACTTTTTCTAATTAGTCAACATCGTTTTTGGAGCCCTTCCATCAGGAGCAGACACAGCATTGCAGTCAGAAGCTGCACAAGCCCCAGTTGCAGGAGCAATGTGATTTCCCTGCCTCTCCTGGGCTCTGTGCATCCCTGGAGCCTGGAGGAGCTTTTGGCAGGAGCTCAGCCTCAGCTCCCTGGCCATCAGCTCCGTGCTCTGATCCCGAGTTCTGCTCCCAGCTCTGCTGGGGAAAGGCTGAGGAGCGTTGCCAGGTCTCACACCTGCTCAAGGTAGAGCCTGGAGCACGTCCAACCTGCCCCTGTGTGGGCACACAGCATCCCTTCTGCTCCTGTTGCACGGAATCACGGGGGTTTTACGGCTGGAAAAGCCCTCTGAGATCATCCAACTGTTCCCCAGCACTGCCAGGGCCACCACTGGCCGTGTCCCCAAGTGCCACATCCTCAGGGATTTGAGGTCCCTGCAGGGATGGGGACTCCACCCCTGCCTTGAGCAGCCCCTTCCAATGCCTGACCACACCTTCCAGGAAGAATTCCTTCCTAATATCCAGTTTAAACCTTCCCTGGTGCAATTTTCCTGGAAATTTCCCATTCCCTACCTATTTCCAGGAAAAATCTTTCAGGATAATCAGGGAAGCAAGACCACAGTAGGTAGCACCAACCTCATTTATCCCAAAGGTGACATGGCCACTGTCCCTGCAAAATCCTGGAATTCTAAAATGGTTCGGGTTGGAAGGACCTTCAAAACTCTCTGATTTCATGCCATGACCAGGGAATTCCCACTGGAATTGTGGCTGTCTGGGTGACATAATTTCTCCTGATATTCCAGCAGGGAAAAATCTGGTTGATTTTATCTGCTGAATGAATTCTAAGCCACAGGGGAAATTCAGGCCTGGATTTCCCAGTGAGGATAGCGGGATTGCAGGCACCAGGCAGTCCTGGAAGGGAGTGACCTTCAGCAGGCAGCTGGGATGTTGTGTGCAGTGCAGCCAGGAATCAGCGCTGGCGAGGGATCACAGGGATGGCGAGCGCTGCCCACGAGCCCTGCCAGGGAAAAGGAACCTTCCCTGCCTGAGCTCTGCCTGCTGGGATCCAGCTCTGCTCCATGGCATGGGAGCCCTGCACAGCTGGATCCCACATCTGCTCACACCACGGGCTCAGGGGCTCCACGGGCAGCCGTGGAATCCCAGAGTGGTTTGGATCGGGAAGGACCCCAAATCCCAAATCTGGAGTCGCCCCATCCATGGCAGGGACACCTCCCACTGTCCCAGGTGGATCCAACCTGGCCTTGGACACTGCCAGGGATCCAGGGACAGCCCCAGCAAATCTGGGAATTCCAGCCCAGGCAGGAATTCCTTCCCAAGATCCCAGCCCAATCTCCCCTTTCCCAGTGGAAGCCATTCCCTGTGTCCTGTCCCTCCATGCCTTGTCCCCAGTCCCTCTCCAGCTCTCCTGGAGCCCCTGCAGGGACTCTGAGCATTCCCTGGAATTTTCCCTTCTCCAGGGGAACATTCCCAGCCCTCCCATACTATTTTCCCATTATTCTCTATAAACCTGTGAGTGTTTACAAAGGACATTCCCCTCATTCTCCAAAATCTCTTTGGAGGTTTCTGTGGTGATGCTCGAGGGACCAAAGCCAGTGGTTTACCTGGAACAATCTGGATCCATGTCTGGGTGGGGAATCCAGGTCTCCTTGCAGGGAGCGTTTCTCAAAACCTGTGAATTTTTGGGCACTCATCACCCGACCATGACCTTGGATCTTTTCCAACCTGAATGATCCCAAGTTGTCAGACAGGGAATTAAACACTGATGTCTGTGCAGGTGGGATGTCCTTGCTTTTCCCATGGACACAGCAGGACAGGACCCCGCTGTTGTACCCAGCACCACGGGGAGTAAATCAGCACCGAGGTGTAGGAGATGAGTTCTGTTCCTAAATCACAGCTGTGGCCTGAGCAGCAACCCCTGGAGATCGTGAGGGAGCCAAATTCTGCCCTTCATCACACACCCACAACCCTGTGGTGATCAGGGAGCAAACAGAGGCTGATGGGCCAGTGAGGAGTGCTCTGGGCCAGGAGTTTGTGTGGCCACCTTTGATCCTCTCTCCTAACGGGGCTCAAACTCACAACTGGTTTTCCAGCAGAACTGAAGCCTTGCAATAGTTTTAATAAATTCTGGATAAATGCAGCCGCTTTGTCCCATCAGCAGCAACTCCAGTGAAATCCGAGCTCAGCTCTGGCTGCAAACAGAGGCACCAATGTCAGGCAAAGGGAATTCTGGAGGTGAGCAAAACCTCCACGTGCTGGGGAGGTTAATGCACCCTGAGCCTTTTTTGGGGTTGAAATCCAGGCTGGGTTTTGTAGGGATGAAATTCCACTCGGATTTCTGCAGCGGTGCTCCAGAATCACAGCTTGTTTCTAGGTATTATGGCTTTAAAGAGAACATTATAAAAATAAACCCCTCGTATCAGCCACGAAACCATGGATCCTTGGGAATACTCACGCTGGAGCTGCTGAGAAACGTTCTTGTCATCCCAGGGTAGTGTTAACTGTGCTACCTAAACCCATCAATATGCATTGAGTAATTCACTGCTGTTAAGTTTAGGAGAAACATGTAGTTAATGCATTTAGCCCACAACCTCCAAGTGCCTCCCATGCCCCCCGGGGAATCTCTTCCCTCTCCCAATCCCGCAGCATCCCCACTGACAACTCCTACTCAGCTATGCACTGCCAATGGAAACAGCTGTGACAGCTCCAAACCGAAAATGGGACTTGTGCAAATGAAATTCAGTGTAGCAGCAGAAGAAAGAACCACGGGGTTGCTCCTCTGCTTCCCTCCAGGGCGTTCCTGCAGCCACGAGGAGCTGGTGGCACCCTGAGCTTGGAGGGATTGTGGGGATGGGGATGGACAGGGCCAGGTGAGGAATGGGGAAATGGAGAAAAATGGAGAGATGGGGAGATGGGGAAATGGGGAAATGGAGAAAAATGGAGAGATGGAGAAAAATGGAGAGATGGAGAAAAATGGAGAGATGGGGAAATGGAGAGATGGAGAAAAATGGAGAGGTGGAGAAAAATGGAGAGATGGAGGAATGGAGAGATGGAGAAAAATGGAGAGATGGAGAAAAATGGAGAGATGGAGAAAAATNATGGGGAAAAGGGGGAAATGGAGAAAAGGGGGAAATGGAGAAAAGGGGGAAATGGAGAAAAGGGGGAATGGAGAAAAGGGGGAATGGAGAAAAGGGGGAATGGAGAAATGGAGAAATGGAGAAATGGAGGATGACAGAGAAACCTTCCACCACCAGCTGAGCACTCCTGCTCTCACCTGGGGGAGAGTTAAATGGCATTTTTTGGGTGATGCTCAATGCAAATCTTCCGGAATGAGGCTGATTTTCAGCCTTTCCTTAAAAATAATCTTCCTTTTGGATCTCCAGGACAAGGGGAATAAACAGCCTAAAATCCAAGGCTGAGCTATTGTTTTCCAATCTGTTTTAGCCTTCATCTTGTTGGCAGGCTGCTTTAGAAAAGCAAAAGGTTAATGAGCCAATGTGCAGTGGGATTATTGCAGTAAAGATGACAGTGAACCAGTAATTACTAATTAGATGCAGTTTAACAGGAGGAACAAGTGAAATCTCCTCTTCACCAACTGTCAATAATTAGCAGATTTGGTGAGGTTGAAATGTGTCCACAGTTAAAAGGCTGATTTTTTAATGAAATGGCACTTGACAAAAGAGCTGTGTGGAGGTCACAGCCACAGCCCCCGAGACGCTTCCCCATTCCATACTTAGGAGGGAAATCAGATGCAATCCAGCAGGGGGTCCCCGTGGAACCATCCCTCCCTTGGGATCGCTTTGCACGGGGGGGAGGAGGGGAGCAGGAGGGATTCTCTGCAGTAATTTTGTCCAAGTTGGATGAGAAGCCAGGGAAGGAATTTGCCAGCTGCCACGGGGGGGAAAAAAAAAAAATGTTTGAGAAGTGAGAAGTTCTGCTTTGCTTCTGAGGCTGGGGAACGGTTTCCTGGGAGTCTGGGAACCCTTGGGATGGAGGCTGGGCTTGGAAGGAGCTGCTCTCGGCAAAGAAGCGGCACGAGGTCCTGGAGGGCTGGCAGGAGCTGGGAGCTCGGTGGGAAGCGTCTCCCAAAGACTGCACAGGACTCGAGCTGTGCCCCAGCGATGTTTTCCTGCTGCTCCACCGCGCCTTCGGGAGCACCAAGAGGTTCAGCTGGGGCTCCTCTCCTGAGTGCTGGCCCGCTTTATCTTCTGGTTTATATCCAGGTTTATCCCCTGGTTTGTCTCCTGCCTCATCTCCTGGTTTATCTTCTTGCCTTATCTTCTGGTTTATATCCAGGTTTATCTCCTGCCTTATCTTCTGATTTATCTTCTACCTCATCTTCTGATTTATCTTCTTGCCTTATCTTCTGGTTTATATTCAGGTTTATCTTCTGATTTATCTTCTGGTTTATCTTCTGCCTCATCTTCTGGTTTATCTTCTTGCCTTATCTTCTGATTTATATTCAGGTTTATCTCCTGGTTCATCTCCTGGTTCATCTTTTGCCTCACCATTGGTTTATATTCTGTTTTATCTCCTGGTTTCTCTTCTGGTTTATCTCCTGCCTCATCTTCTGATTTATCTTCTGATTTATCTACTGCCTTATCTTTGGGTTTATCTTCTGCCTTTTTTAAGGGTTTATCTCCTGCCTTATCCTCTGGTTTATCTCCTGCTTCATCTTCTGATTTATCTTCTGATTTATCTTCTGCCTCATCTCCTCGTTTATCTTCTTGCCTTATCTCCTCGTTTATCTTCTTGCCTTATCTTCTGCCTTTTCTAAGGGTTTATCTTCTGGCTTATCTTCTGTTTTATCTTCTAGTTTATCTTCTGTCTTATTTTCTGGTTTCTTGTCTTGTCTCATCTCCTGGTTTATCTTCTGCCTTATCTTCTGGTTCATCTTTGGTTTAATCTTCTTCCTTTATTTTCTGGTTTTTCTATTTTCTGGTTTTTCTATTTTCTGGTTTATCTTCTTGCCTCATCTCTTGCCTCATCTTCTGGTTTATCTTGTGATTTATCTTCTGGTTTATCATCTTGGCCTCATCTTTGGGTTTATCTCCTGGTTTATATTCAGGTTTATCTCCTTGCCTTTATCTTCTGGTTTAATTTGGGGACAGCAGGATGGGGTTGCCCTTGTGGCCAAAGGCAGGAGTGTCTTTGTTCTCCACGTGAACCTCAAATGAAGAGGTGATCCCAGGGGGCTTCTCTAACGCCCATGAGATGATTGATCTGAGCAGGACCCCCGGGATTTACGTGACAGTGAGGGGCTCAACACTGACATCGTCCAAGTAGGACTGGAGGGAAAATCTCAGATATTTGGGAAAGTGTTGAGCCCCTTCTGGCCTTCAAATGGAGGGTGGTGGTGCTGGTGGTGCTTCCTGAGGGTTCTGGTGCTCCTCAGGAAGGATGGGCTCGTTCCTGTCAGGGGATGGAGAATGAGGGACCCTTCCAGAGCATCACAGGGCGGGGTGGTGGGAGAGGAGGGGACATTTGGGGACAGCAGGATGGGGTTCTGGGAGAGGAGGGGACATTTAGGGACAGCAGGTGGGGTGGTGGGAGAGGAGGGAACATTTGGGGACAGCAGGATGGGGTTCTGGGAGAGGAAGGGGACATTTGGGGGCAGCAGAGTGGAGCAGTGGGAGAGGAGGTGGCATTTGGGGACAGGATGGGGTGGTGGGAGAGGAGGGGACATTTGGGGACAGCCATGGCTGCACACAGAGGTTGCACAGAATTCCAGTGGAAATTCCCAGCCTATCTTTGATAGGAAATCCTGGCCTAAGGAAATCCTAAACTCCACCTTAACTCCCAAGGCATCAGGATCTGAGCACAGCCTGGGGCACTGGCCATGGCTGGTGGATTGTCCCCATCCTCCCTGCAGCTCTTGGGGCTTCCCACTGATCCTGGAGGGTCCTGCTGCCAGGGATGCTCCCAAAAGTGAAGCCTCCCTTTGGATGGACACAGGCTGGGCCATCCTGGTGTTCCTGGTTCCTGCAGGTTCCAGCTGTTCCAGCTGTTCAGGAATTTGTGCTGGGATGGTTTATCCTGGCATCTCTCAGGATTTATCTGAGCTGAGTTTTGACATCACAGGACCAGAGCCCTGCTCTGAGGGGTCCCTGCTCCAGGCCAGGCCAGTGCTCACCTTTGCAGGGCAAAGATCTCCTCAGGCTCTGCTGCCACACGTGAAGGGCACAGCTGTCACCCCGTGGTCCTGGTGGAACCTGTCCTTGCTGCCACCTGGACACGACAGCTCTGGGCTGCAGGGATCTGCCCCAGCCCCTGCTCCCACCTGGAGCTCCTCTCTGGCATCATCACAAACAGACCTGGAGCTGGATTTGCTTTAGAGCTTGCAAGGTCAGGCCACCCTCCACGGGATAAAATCCAGCTCAAGGTGACAGCAGAGCTTTTTGGGGAGCTCAGGTGCACCCAGGGCGAGGACAGAGAGGTTCAGGTGCATCCAAGGCGAGGACAGAAAGGTTCAGGTGCACTGAATTCAAGGACAGAGAGGTTCAGGTGCATTGAATTCAAGGACAGAGAGGTTCAGGTGCATTGAATTCAAGGACAGAGAGGTTCAGGTGCATTCAAGGTGAGGACAGAGCAGGTTCAGGTGCACTGAATTCAAGGACAGAGAGGTTCAGGTGCACTGAATTCAAGGACAGAGAGGTTCAGGTGCTCCAAACCTCCCCCAGGCAGTTCAGAGCATTCCTGGCTGAAGATATTCCCAAAGAACATGGAAAGGCTGCCAGGCTTTGTCCTCCCCTCCCCTTCCAGTGGGAAGCAGCAGCCTCCAGCTCCTTCCTGCTTCAGGGAGGGCTTGGGGTCAGTCTGGTGCTCCTGCAGAGACCACACAACCCAAACATTCCAGCCCCTGCATGGCTGCGGCGTTCCAGTCAGGAAAACCCCCCCAAAATTCTCTTTTTTGTGTGGTAACTCCTCATTCCCACCACGATCCTCTCCTGGTTTCTCCCTCTGGGATGCAGCAGATGTTGTATCCTCATAATTCCCTTCTGCCTGCTCCACCTGGTGGAATTCCAGCTGCAGATCCACGGTGGTGATCCCACAGCAGCAGCTCTTGCCTTGTCCCAGGGCTTCCCCCATTTCCCAAACTCATTTGGAAGCTCCTCCTCCCTGTCCTGCCTTTTGGATTCGTGTCCAGGCACAACTGGAACTTCTCTTGACTGGGAGAGAAGGATCCAGCTTGGCAAAGCACAGAACGTTTCTGCATCATGACATCTCCCATCCCCGTGGGGTTTTTCTCCCCCACTTCTTCCCAAAATCTCAAAAAGCTTTTCCCTACTTAGTGCCCAGTGCTCTGGAGCTGGGAGATCTCCATCACTTCTTCTGGGAGCAAACACCTTTGTTGTCCAAAATCCTGGAATCAGGGAATGGTTTGAGTGGGAGGGGACTTTAAAATTCATCTTGTTGCACTGCCCCAGGCTGCTCCAAGCCCTGTCCAGCCTGGTTTGGGACATTTCCAGGGATCCAGAGGCATTTCCAAGGGGAAGGAAAAGGGGGAGAGGAATATGGAGAGAAAAAGGGAGAGGGAGGAGAAGAGGGAGAAAAAGACGAAGAGAAAGAGAGAGGAAGAAAAAGAAGAAAAAAAAGGGAGAGGAAGAAAAAAGAGGAAGAGGAAGAAAAAGAGAAAAAGGAAGAAAAAGAGGAAGAGAAAGAGGAAAAAAGAGGGAGAGGAAGAAAAAGAGGAAAGAAAGAGGAAGAGGAAGAAGAAGAGGAAAAAAAGAGGAAGAAAGAGGGAGAGGAAGAAAAAGAAAAANAGGAAAAAAAGAGGAAGAAAGAGGGAGAGGAAGGAAGAAGAGGAAAAAAAGAGGAAGAAAGAGGGAGAGGAAGGAAGAGGAAGAAAGAGCAGAAGAAAGAGGAAGAAAGAGAGGGAAAAAAGAGGAAGAGGAAGAAGGAGAGGAAGGCTCTGGCTTTCGGGGGCTCCTGCAGCCCTGCCCAGGAGCCCCTGGGCCGCCCCAGGCCGGTTCTGTCTGCCCCGCTCCGCTGGCTGGGTGCCTCCTGCGGGCCGGGCGAGGTCAGGAGCGAGCCGAGCCCCGCAGCCTCGGGGCTGTGCCTTTGTGGTGTCCCCCTGTCGCCCCTGAGCCTTTGATTTGTGACCCTGCCGCTTTTTTTCTTTTGTTTTTTGGGCTCCTCGCTCAAAAGATGCTGAACGTTTTCCAGAGCTTTAAAAAACGGCGAGCTGGATGGGCAGGGCTGGGCAGCAGGGGCTGAGCTGAGGGGGTTTTTGTGGTCAGAGGGGTGGCGGTGGGAGCAGGGACCCCTCAGCAGCGCCCAGGGGCTTTGGGAGCCGTGGCAGACGGGATCTGGTTTCATGTTTATAGCCCTGGCCCTGGGAGACAGGTTCAAGTATGTAAACCATCCCCTGCGAGCACAGGCTGCTGCAGGTGTGTGGGTGCTGGTGGGCAGGAAAAAAAACATTCCTGACACCAGCTCTTTTGAGGAGTCTTCACCTCCTGATGGCTGTAAGCCATTAGGAGCCAAAAGAAAGAGCTGACATCCGACAAGTCCGGATAAACAGCTAAACATTAACCCTTAGAGTGGCCCAAAAAACAGACTTAAAAGGCTTTTTGTGGAAAGAAACTTTTTTTTTTTTTTTTTTTGCGGGTCTGTTAATTGCTGTCTTTCTTCAGGACACCTTTCAGCAGCACTTACTGTAAACAGAGGGGCTCCTCTCCAGGATTCCTGCCCTGCCAGGGCCATTCCTGAGCCCTCCGTGCTTTATTCAGAATTCCAAGTCCCTTCTCCTCTTCTGAACATCGCAGGCACTTGCTGGGAATCCTGGAGTATTCCCTGAGCTGGAATGATGAATGATCCACAAGGATCACCCAGTCCCACTCCTGGCCCTGCTCAGGAACCATTAAATCACAGAATATTTTTAATATCATCAAACCCAGCCATTCGTGGTCTTTGTTTGGTTCACCCCCAGATCCTCCCTGCCCCTTTTCCTGCCTCACCCCTCTCCTGTCACACAGGGTTGGATTTGTGCTTTTTTTTTGGTGTGTTTGGAGTTGTTTTGGCTCATCTGGAGCAGCTCTGACTCCTCAGAGGAGCAAAGGAAAGGGATCATTGTCCAGACTCGCCTGCTCAGGGCCAAGAATGCCTTATTAATCACATCTCACATATCTAATTATCTCTAATTGCTCTTTGAATTTCCTGTTCCTAGTGGGGCTGGTGGGCTGCGAGAGGAGGAAACGTGCTGGAGGTTGGGAACCTGAGGAATTTGCTCAGCTTCCCTAAAGCACCAAGGGCATCCCTAAATCCCATCGTGCTCTTCCTCCTGAATAGCAGGAGAATCCAGGGGTCGGTGTCTTCAGCAAAGAGCAACAAATTCTTCCTTCCTTGTCAGAGCTGCTTGGGGAATTCCTGCTGGAATGGACCTAAGAGCTCATTTTCATCCAAAGGGAAACTTTGTCACAATGCCCACGTTCAAAAGTAGGAATTTTTTTCTCTTCCAAGAAAGGAGAAACTGGGAGTGTCTGTGTAGATGCTGTTCATTCCAGCAAGGATCAGGAATCGTAACCAAACTCTGTGACTTTGGGGGTTCTCAAGGCTGTGTTTGGGGTGGGCTGGTGACTTTTTTCCCCACCAATCCACTGGCTCGGATATTCCATAAAAAATCAGCAGCCTGTAAAGGGAGGGTTCTTCCAGGGAGAAATTTCCTTTCAGGATGCTGAGGAAGGTCCTGGTGGGGCCACAAGCCCTGAGGTCCCTCACAGCTTCTTGTGAACCAGCTCAGACCTTCCTGGAGCTGCTGTGGAAATGAATTCACCGTGGGAAATTCAGATTTATCCCGTGGGTGCCCATCCCACACTGAGCAAACCTCCAGAGCAGAGGGAAAATCTCCCACCAAGGCAGGCACAGGGAACTCCTTGTGATCCTGCTGTTTGAAATCTCATGGTCTCAAAGCTTTTATTTGGGGATTTTTTTGGTGGTTTTGTTTTAACACTTGAGGTTTCTGGTGCTGTGGGCAGCCCTCTGCTTCCCCCAAAAAACTCAAACTCCCAACTCTGCAATGGAGGTGCTGCCCTGCTGGGGGTTGACTTCCAATCTCTGTAAATTGGAAATTTCTCTAAATCTGGAACTGCTGAGGCTCTGAGAGCTCAGTGTTAACCAAACATCCCAAAAAAGCCCCAAACAAAGGCTTAGAATTTATATTAATATTGGGAATTTTAATATTCCCAATATATCTGGAATATTAACATTCCCAAACAGCAGGACCAAGAAGAAGTTCCTGGTGTGTGCCAGGTGTCCCTGGTGTGTGCCAGGTGTCCCTGGTGTCACCTTGCTGCCCCAGCAGGGTCCCTGTGGGGCACTGGGGGTTGGTTTGGGGATGAGCACAGGGCTGGAGCTGGGCTCCAGGACACGCTGGGACAGGCAGGGAATGGGGGTCACCTCCCAGCCAGGTGTGGGGCTGTTATCCCAGCTGCTGGATCTGTTGTCAGAGCTGTTATCACTCATTCCAGAAACTCCCTGGGCCAGGGGAGCTCCCTGCTGCAGCCACAGAGCCACAAATGCACAGA
>VWZS01004847.1:0-123611 GCA_013397075.1 Rhabdornis inornatus
CTTTTAGCACTCAAGGTAACTGATATGTTTCTATTGCCTTGAAGTAGGTGGAAGCCTACATATAATAGCAGTGACAAGTAAAATTAGTGTTTTTGCGGGCTTTGCTTATCTACATTGTCTATTCATATGATAGGTAAAACAATGTATTGCTTTTTCCTCTGAATGCCTGAGGGAGCACTTAGTAAGTCCCAAGTAGAAACAGTGCAGGAACATTGTGCTATCAACTTATATGTAGTTTTTGTAAAATAAAACCAAAACACCCTAGCAAAACCAACCAACCTACCAGCTGAAAAACAAAACAAAATCCCCAAACAAACAAGAAAGCACCCCAAAAAAACAAGTTCACAAAAAGTCCCCAGTGGTTGAATTTGCAGACATTTCTGATATGTATTTAAAATAGGAAGGCAAATGACTTACTTTGGTACTCAGAGTATGAATTACTAACAGGAAGTATTCTTACTGATCTCACTATTTATTTCTTCTTTTAAATAAAAGATAAAACTAACTGACAACATACTTACTGCTGTTAATGTAGTCACTAAAGCAAAACAACAGCAGCACATCCAGAAAAAACTAGCAAATAGTTAAAATAAACCTTGAAAAGTGAAATCCATTTTTGTCAACTCCTCTTCATAGCAAATTGTCTGATACACTCACTTTACAGATTTTCATACATCCAATCCAGGACATAGAAATAGAGCTAAGAAATACTACTTTAATATTCATCTGCCTTTTTTCTTTGATGTTTTATAGTGATTAAAAGAGGTTCAGTCTAAATAGGGAAAGTAATTTTTTTTTATTTCAAACTGGAGAAACAGTAGTTTTGAATGTCTTAGAATTTATCTCTGGTTTTGGTTAGTTTTGCTTAGGTTTACTACTCAGCACCCACACTGGTTTTATATAAAAAATCTGAACCCCAAGACCTGTGTGGTTACTTTTTTATTCCCAGTATAAACTTGGGAGAAGACTGGCATCTGACTAAACAGATCTCACAACACACCATAAAATTGTGATGTATGATATGTCATTACAAAATTCTGTAGCATGTTGAAAAACTGGAAGCAGCAGTTCCAAAACTTTGGCCTATTCTGATTTAACATCAAAGTAAGCAATGCAGGGACCATTGGGTTGATGTTACTACTCATTTCCAAATGTAATTGAATAAAGCTGTTTTGTTTTTGTGGTTTGGTTTGAGGGTTTTTTTTTTTCAGTTTATTTATTTTGTCCTGGATAGTGCTCATACAACATATTTGGTTAATTTTCATGCAACTTGTCATTTTAATTATAGCAAGAGGTTCTGCTGATGCGGTACTAGTGATTTTAATCCGAATTATATGGGGAAGGGGAAAATGAAAATAGAGGCCTGCAGAGGTCTAAAAGGTGGTACAAAAAGATACAAGTTTCTCAATATCATGTTTGCCATTTTTCATCTATCCCAAAAACACTCCACAGCCTTTTCCATTTGTATTCAGGAGCCATGAATTTATTTTCAAGTTCTGGTTAAACTAGTACATTCTGACAAAGTGGTCTTTGTTGCAAATCCAAGATTTGCTGTTTCCATCTGGATATCAGTTCTGTCTTAACCTGTTCAGGATTTTGGCACAGGAAGTTCCTGTAATGTCTCAACATGGAAGTAGTGTTGTCATTTTGTTACCTGGTTTTCAGAGGTGTAGTGAAAACCAAATGTAGTTTAAAAGTCTATTACAAATTTAGAAGCTGGTGGTGTCATTCTATAATCTTTTACTAATAAGGAGATAATATGATTCTAATTTTTCAGGAGTAAGCAAACTAAAAATCATTATAAATTAAAATATCAGTTAAAAACTTGCTGATTGCCATATCAGTAATTCAATATAGGGTATGTCTGCGGCTGGAGGATTAATTGAACTTCTATAGAATTATTCATGTAACGCAAAGGCTATTCCATCTACTGGTGCAGCTAAAAGCAAAGCTTTAATTTGAAATACATTTGAAGTATGGTTCAAATGTATTTCAAATAGAACTTCTATTGGTTGTAGAAGTTCTGTTTGCAGATACTTTAAAAGTGCACTGAGGAAGCCTTTCATCCGAAGAGGCAAAGGCAGAGTCTGGAATTGACTGTCAAAATATTATGATGACAACAATGCAAAAATTAAAAATTAAAGTTTCTTTTCATAAGAATAATGTATTAGACAATATCAGAGCACTGAGTAAACAGAAGTGATGGTTAGATGATGGTGTCTTGGTCACTGTTGTATTTAGTTGCTGCTGTAACTTCTGTAATAATTTTGTAATATTTACATCTGTACAGTATTGCTCACTGGAACCCAATCTGTTGCAAATATTAGTGTAGCCCCTTGCCTCTGGGAATGGAGGAAGAGAAGATCTTATCCCTTTTTCTTCACATAAAGAGTATTTTAAAACAGGGAGGGACCTAATGTTTTCAAGTGTCTTCCAATGCTAAGTAGAGAGCTTGCTTCCAGTAGAGAGCTATGCCTACTTGGTTTGTGGCCTGTGGAAACTTTCAGGAAGTTTGTTTTCTTCAAAGCTGTAAAGAACGACAGTGGTAAGATCAGAATCAAAGCCGCTGCTTTTAACTGGTACAGTTAACCCATGTCCCTGCCCATACTGCTGCTGCTGGCAGAGGTTGTAGCTCGTTCAGGCTTTTGTAACTGATAATCAGGAATAATTGTTAGCTTGAATATTTCACATCAACGCTGTTTAGTTTTGCTGTTGGATACAAAAGATGTAAACAATTTGGATGACATTGAGGCAGTTTTTAGGCTTTAATCCTTTTAAAATTCTTTCGTCTTTACTGAGCTTAATGAGAAGTAGAAGCCTAATGCTTATTGAATCCAAGATTTAACAGTCAATTTTAATGATATTTTTGGGGGAGTGCATCAAATATAAGGCATGTATTTTCTGATTCTGAATTGCATTTTTATTATGTTTATTTAACCCATGGTAAAGAACCTCTTTGTTCTTTCAGGAGTGCATTAGAGCCTTAGGCCGAAACAAACCTCACACACCCTTCAGAGCAAGTAAACTTACTCAGGTGCTAAGAGATTCATTCATTGGAGAAAATTCACGTACCTGTATGGTAAGTTGATTTGGTTAACTGTTCTAACAATTACAAAGAGAAAAGATGCTGCAAATTTAGGCTTTTATGTTTAAAATTGATTGCTTGCTCCTGGTAGTGTGTTGGACTTAAATTTGTTCACTAATTGACATTGTATGTGGAGGAGGATTCAAAAGAGACATTTCTCAATGGTTTAGATTGAATATTAGGAGAAATTTCTTCACCAAAGGGGTTTTCAAGCATTGGAACTGGCTGCTCAGGGCAGTGGTCTGGTCACAGTCCTTAGAGATCTTTAAAAGATGTGTAGATGTGGNGCTGTAGATGTGCAATTGCACCAGTATAAAAAACAGAATTCTTCTGACATATGAGTGAAAGGACAGATAAAAGTACTGATGTCCAGTTGTTTTATTTGTGCATCCTTAACATTTCTCTTTATGAGAATGCAAACTCTCTGCAGTGCGTACCCATAACTAGGCTTGTTTGTGTTGGTTACTTTTCACATGCTCCTTTGAATTAATTACTCTAGAGGCCAGAGAAGTCTGCAGACCACAATGTGAAAACTATGGTCTTAGGACAGCTTAGTCTTCCCTTTAGTTGTTAGGCATGGTTCTAATTTGAAAATGGTGGTAAAATAGCATTTTTATTAACCTTTTTTCCTTCAAATTAGTTTTCTAATGAAACAACAGGACAGTTTTCTTTCCTGCTGAGATATACCTGACCAAGCTGCAGATGTCCCTCCTCATTGCATGGGGGTTGAACTAAATGACCTTTAGAGGTCTCTTCCAACACAAGTCATTGTATGACTCTATAACTTCATGAATCCTGTGCAGGATAAAATAGCTAGATGATGCAATTCTAGCAGGTATATCCACGCTGCTGAAGGAGGTTTGAAAAAATAGCCTGTTAGAAGTTACTCTCTGCACATCAAATAATTAGTGTTTGTGAATATTTCATGGAAGTTTATAATTAGTGAAAAGAATCCCCTCTCAAAGTGGAAATATGCTTTTTTATTTCTCATTCATATAACTACAGTCTCTTCACAATTAAGCTTAAGAAACCTCTCTGAGGATAAGATACTGCTTTCAAATTCATTCTTCTGCTGTTNCACAGTCCTTAGAGATCTTTAAAAGATGTGTAGATGTGGTAGTTAGGGACATGGTGGTGGGCTTGGCTGGGTTAATGGTTGGATTAAATTATTTTAGAGGTGTTTTCCAACCCAAGTGGTTCTGTGATTCTGTGATTTTAGATAATTTGTTCTCTTCTCACTTTTTTATTGACCTTTCTTATTGCTTGTTCTAGTTTTCTGGGTAGGTTGGCAGCTAGAAACACTCTAGCTTGAGAAGTTTGTTTGTTTGTTTTCAACGGTGTCTTAATGATAAAAGAGTCTTGTTTGTTTTGCAGAATTCTGGGAAATAGGGTGTAGACTGGAAATACAGTGATGAGTTGTGATTTTTCAATGACAAAGATTAAACTAAGAGTTGTTATCAAGGTTATCAGAATATGCTTCAGGCTTTTGGGTGGGAAGTTGGGATAGATGGGGTGAATAGCTGTTGTAAATACNGAGGTCTCTTCCAACACAAGTCATTGTATGACTCTATAACTTCATGAATCCTGTGCAGGATAAAATAGCTAGATGATGCAATTCTAGCAGGTATATCCACGCTGCTGAAGGAGGTTTGAAAAAATAGCCTGTTAGAAGTTACTCTCTGCACATCAAATAATTAGTGTTTGTGAATATTTCATGGAAGTTTATAATTAGTGAAAAGAATCCCCTCTCAAAGTGGAAATATGCTTTTTTATTTCTCATTCATATAACTACAGTCTCTTCACAATTAAGCTTAAGAAACCTCTCTGAGGATAAGATACTGCTTTCAAATTCATTCTTCTGCTGTTTTTCTTAATAGTAGAACCACTTGTGGCATTCTGGTTTTAGATTTTGTTTACATTAATTTTTTAGTTAAGAATGTAATCAGCAGAGTTTCGTCCTCAGATACTTGGTTTAACCCCAGCCAGCAATGGGGGTTATCACTAAGGACTTTCTGAACAAGGCAGATTTGATCCACTGTTCAAATGGAACGAGCATGCTGGTTGAATAAGACATTTTGCAACTATGCGGTACTTTTCAGTATGGAATGCGTATAAAATTATGTAGTAAAATCTTGTGATTTTTGATTACTAAAGGATACTTGACGTAAAAAAATACCTGCTATATGTTTTCCACTTGCTTTCTGAGATACAAATCTGTAAGGAGGATATTTGAGTAAAACTCATTGGGTAGTTTCTACTCTTCATTTTTATGTGACTTTTCCTTTTATTGTTTATGGATATGTTGCAGTTGAAAAAGTTACATGTTTAGGAATGGAGTATTCTCTCTGTATATAACATTAACTTATGATTTGGAAACTCTTTGTTTTTTCAAATTTCAGAAAAATATTTTGAAAATAACTTCATAATGGGGACAGTTATGACTAAGATTTGCTTCCTTCAAAAGAAATCCAGAGACTTACAGTCAGCATCATTTTTTAAAAATTTTTTTCAGTCATTGCAGTTTTACTGTTCTTGTCTTTTAATAGTTTGAGAAATCATTTTTTGAAGAGTTGCATTGTAGGTTAATGAATTGTCATTTGCAAGCTGCAGTGTGGCTACATAGAATAGTCTCATTTTTTAACCAGTGCTGCTCCTTGACATGTTGCATCCTTCATGTGATGCAGTCATAGCTGAAGAGGTCAGATTCCTCAGCCCTCCAGGGTGGGAGTAGGAACCTGCAGACTTCGTGTCCCAACAGGGTCATTGATTGTACTGTGATGGCTTACAAGCAGTGTAGATAGATTCAAAATAGGAAGAGTGGTTATTACAGGTCTTAAAGATACTCCTGTCCATAAGTAGTGCAGCTTTTGCCATCCTCATTTGGAATTAGGAGCAAGAAAGTGAGCAACAGAGAGGTCTGAGTACTCCTGTCCTGCCTGGAGTGGTCTTTTTGGGGCCTGAGGAGCGGTTATACATCAAGACTTGTGCACAAGTTCATGTGTCCTGAACAGGGTATTCACACAGACCAAGGCACCTACAATGGCACTTCCCTAGAGCAGCTGTACCTTATGCTCTTTAAAATGTTGGAGCAGTCCCCTAGTGTTACAGGAGTGGTAGTAAATAGGTAAAGCAAAAGCAACACACACAAAACATAAGAAAACATGGAATTCATTCACCACTTCCAATTATCAGGATAGTTCAGCTGTCCCCAGGCTTTATCACGTGTAACGATGCCCTGGGAAGACAAATGCCATCAATCTAAACATCATTGTCTGTGGCATGCTCTGAACATTAACATGGTGGAAGAGATGTATGCATTTTTCATGTTATTTGAGTTTGGAAGGGCTTTAGGAACTTGTAGATTTTTGTTAATTAGCACCCAGAACATGCAGTTGTGTGATCTCAAATATAAGCTTGTTGTTTTCCATAGTAATTGATGTGTACCAGTATTAGAGGTTTAAACTTAGGTCTGTATGGTCACTTCCACCACGTATTTTTCCTTTCTCCCCAGAAGGAGAAATTCCTCTTGGGATGACTACCTCTGCTACAGGAATGTAGCAGCAGGATGAAAGGGAAGACCGAGATTATATAATCACCATCAGTTTCAGTCTCCTTAGTCTGTGATGCCATGAAAATGTTAGTGTGTAGGATCATAAAGGTGTTTGTTCTGGGTAGAGCCTTTATGACTGTTTAGGAAAGAGCACAGGTGGAAAATTTGGACTGCTGAGAGAAACTAGGACAAATAATGATCCCACTTTTTCCAATCAAAGTTTTAATTTTTGCTGATTTTGGGAGAGGTGGTGCTATCTTCAGAGTAATTAATTTAACTGGAAAAAGAAAGACCTTTAGATTCCAGATAGGTCATGTGAAATGTTTGTCGTCAAGTATTGTTTACAGATAATTTCTGATTGAAAAAAATATATCTCTACTTAGGAAAATAGTTAAGCTTATCTTTACTACTGTTAAGTTCAGTTTCTCATGTGGCCAAAATCAGCATAGAATCTCCTTGAACAGAGGAGAGTCTCAAAGGATACATAAAAAAATAATGTGGTAATTGTCTATAAGATATATTAGACTTAGCGTCTACTGAGTTGCATATTTCCTTTTTTGAGGAGTGTATTTTTTAAATTACAATTTCATGTTTACACAATATGTTACTAAGATTGTTGGGGAAATTGAATTTCTATGAATTTTTGATGTTCCTTGTAGGGTTAAAAAAATTTAATTGGAGCTTTGACTGTACATCTGTGTCCCTGAGATGTTGTGTAAGGACAGCTGTACATAGCAGACATTTTTGTAGAAGATCAGAAATTAACTGGAGATTAAAAAATATACACATCTAAATTTATCTACCCTTTCATTTGTATAAAGTGATTTGCCAACGTGTGGCTTGTTTTCTCCAGATCGCTACAATTTCTCCAGGGATAGCATCATGTGAAAACACTCTAAATACACTGAGATACGCAAATAGGTATGAAAAACGTTATTTCTTAAAGCTATACTGGCAGTTGATTACTGACATTTGAAATAGTGTTGTTCGATGATGTATGATTATTTTACCTGCTTGAATAATTCAATGGCAGTTGTGTTTCTTAAAAAGATTAAAACCGAATTACTGGTCCAGGCTCACATTTCATTTAAACTGTCACTTTGTACAACGATTACAAAAGAATCTGTTAAAACTGCATCTATGCCATTATCCAGAGATGGATAATGTGGATTGCAAGGTATGTGGGATATGCTACTCTTAGTTTTGCTCTTGCTTTGAAAGGACCATCTCTTGCATTAGAGATAGTTGGTGTTCGTGATGATTCCCTGGGGTGTTGGCTAAAATACCTTTCTGTGATGTGAGTTTCTTTTTCCATCCCTTTGGTAGAATTTTGTGTAGTTGCCAGTCTGTATTATATGTACATATAAAATTTCATGCTTCCCAGCTTCAAGCAAATACCTGAGAACCCTAAGTAAAGGCTTAAAAATGCAGAAAATCCAACAGGCTTTATGATTGCTCTAGAGAAATTAGCACCTCCAGAGGCAGATGCATCACTTGAGACCTGTACTGCTCTAAGAAATTGTTCAGCTCTCTCCAGTGATTGTGAAAGGAGCCCTCACCTTCTGCAGTTCTGCTGTGTTTTAAAGTCTGTGGAGATGGTGCAATCAGGTCCTGTATGTCCCCACAGCCAGACTTATGACTCAGAGACGCCCCACACTTTGCTGCAAAGGACAAAGGTGGCAGACAGCCTCTGGGCCATCAGAAGCCCTTGCTTTGCCCGGAGAGGCCATCTGGGGGTCTGTTTGCTCCTGTGAGAGGTCAGGCAGAACCACAACTGCTTCTGCTTGGCTAGGCACAAAGGTCTGCTAGGAAGGTTTACTGCCTGCTTCTCTCAATCTCTAAATGTCCCTGTATCTGGGTTAATGGAGCTAGTAGTAAACCTGCCTAGCTTGGACCAGTCTGTCTAATTTCCTCCCTGAAGAGAATGAGGCATCTACTCCTCTGCTTAGAGTAACATGATGCAGGACCTTGCACATTCAAGATTTGTTGGAACTTCTATCCCTTATACAACTTATGTTGCTGAAGTGACTCCATAGAATGTCACTACAAAACAAATTAAGCACCTCTTTCTAGTGTCCTAAGTAGTTAATGCTGAAACTGTTTCCTCCTCTTAGTGTTAAAATTGTATGCTGTTATGGAGTATATACCTGTCACTGTAATGTTGCTTCATGTGTTTTGTATTGTTTTTTATTTTTTTCTAACAATACATCACTTTCATAGTAGTTAGTTTTAGGTGATGGTCACTAGTGTGTGGGCAGTGACAACAGGAGGTGAAATAGAATTTACCCTTTTGTAGCTGTAGTGATTTGATATTTTAAAAAGAGTCATTTAGTGGAATATTGAATGTAGACCAATCATATTAACTATACAGACCGAAATCTGGAATTAGTCTTCTCAAAATACTGCTGTTACAGTCCCCTGCAAATTAGCAGGACTGGATTTGTTCAGCTTTGTAAGTGATCTGTTTGCAGAGAGTTTAAATATGTTGAAACACTTGTGTTATAAAAATAATTCTGTAGTTAAACTATTAAAGAAGTATGCTAAACAAAGAGTTGTCATTTTAACTGTGTTTATGAGAACATTTTCTTTTTAATTTGCCCCTGTATTTTGCTGCTGCAGAGTAAAGGAATTTGGAATTAGTCCTTCAGACATTCCCTTCTCACAGGGTAGTGGCAGTCGCTCTGATCTCTCTCCTTCCTATGAGTATGACGACTTTTCTCCTTCAAACACCAGGTCTACTTCATTCTATACATGGAACTTTATTTTTAAGTTTTCTTTTTGGCTGTGTAATTTTACAGACCAACCTTTCATTAGTCCCCTTGCCTTGAGTCACACATACTTTGTTTTTATTTTGGTTTGGCAGGTGATGGTTCTGCATGATATGCAATCATCTTCCCAGTATTTTGTTTACCCTCCTTAAACATCCACATTCTTTATCCAGGCTTGCTAGCTTCCTTCACATTAAAAAAAAAAAAAGTGATGTCACCTTCATACATTTAATGGACCAAATCTGACAAGTTTGTGTTTAGGGTAATTTGAATATCTCTGAAAGGGAAAATTTTCTTATACATATACATATATATATATATGTCGTTAAAGCTTTTCAGCACTCTGAAGATACACGAAAAATATTTTCCATTATAGTAAATAAATACTACTTGAAAGAACATTTTTCCCATTAAAGAAATTAAGAATATGTTCTGAAACTTGCTTTCAGACTTTCATGCATATTTCATAAACTTGCTTTTAAATAGGCTTTTTTTGACAGAATCATGGTCAATCTTTAAACTGCTTACGTGCTGCGAGAGCCTACCATTTTATTAAAATATTTTCACCTTTGAAATAAAGAGTCTGTTTGTTCTCTGAAATATTCAGTTGCAAGTCATTATTTTCTTCAGAATTTCTTGGTTGATTTGCTTGTAGCAGCTAGTGCAGAGCTGATTGACTAACTTTTTTAAAGCGCAACTGTGTATGCAGAAAAAGGTTGTTAGGTCTAGGGTGCTAAATGACCTTTTCTTCATCACCCATTGTCAAAGAGGTAAGTTGAGGGGTTTGAAGTTTTTGCCCTGCTAACTGTTAACAAGTAGTAAGATTTCAATCAGAAAAATACTTGTTGCTAGCTTTACTTTAATCCACATGCAAGTAATAAAAATACAAGAGTCCATGACTTTTAGGAACTGGACTAACATATTTTTGTCACTGAAAGTACATTAAATTTGTGAAGGTGATATCATCATTTTCCTTATTAAATGAATTGATTGCGCATAAACCCATAGAGCTTTATTTTTGGTTGTCACTCTTTTGCATGGAGGTTACTAATTTTAAAATGAAACATTTTTTGCCCATAGAGTGAAGGAGCTGACGGTTGAGCCTACTGCTGCAGGAGATATCCGTTCCATTATACACCATACTCCCAACCAGATGGATGACTTGGAGACACAGTGGGGTGTGGGAAGCTCTCCTCAGAGAGATGATCTCAAACTGCTCTGTGAACAAAACGTGAGTGGTTTACGGAATTACAGAATTAATGGAAAGAGATGATGACATACAGTGGGGAGAACAAATCCAGATCAATAGCCTGTTAGTGAAATCTTAAATACGTACAGCATCCCTCTTCACCTTTTCTCTTTATGGTATTGCGCTCTTTTCCTTACAAAAGAAAAACCGAACTCAAAAACATTTTTTGAATGGTTTCTTTATCTTCTTTGCTGATTAGGGCTTTTAGTACCTAGGCAGGCTGTGGTGATGATCTATAGTATGCATTTTTTCCACAATAGCATCACATTTTAGGCAGTTGGAAGTATCCTAGAACTCACCTCTTTTACTTAACAGTCTTTGTGGTTTTGAGCATTATTTTCCCTGCATTCAAACCCTATTTCAATTGAGTTTTCCTTTCCCTGCATGTGGAAATATGGCTACCAGTCATTCCTCCTCCTAGCATCCTGGTTTTCCTAGGGTGAAACCCCACTGCAGTGTTTGGGAAGATAATCACATGATGTTTCCAGTATGTCTTCCTGGGCTGGAGGAGTAGGGAGCTGAAAGGTATCTTCTGAAGGGCATTCTCCCTTGTTGCTGTTATCAGCTTTAGTCCTGGCCCTTAAATATTCAAAAGGGATTAAAACTCTATTTGTGAAAATGCCCATGAAAAATAGAAAGGAAAAATTCTTATAATCCTAACATTTTTCACAAGACTCTCAGTCTTTTCAGACATCTCTTTGTGATATCTGCAATATATCTCACTTTAGTAAATGACTGTTTTTCCAGGACTCTGTTTCATAAGAACATGGTAGTGATTCCTAGAGCTTCCCATTGGATGTTCCTTCCAACCAGATATCCTATCATATCACTTGTTCATTACTCATGCTGAATAAATTTAAAGCTTACTTAATGATTTAAAAAATATTTCAAAGGCATTGTGTAAGGAGCTACACTGTCTTGCTAAACATCCATTACAGCCTACAGTACTTTCCTCTTCTGTTGTTGACTATTCATTTCTAAAGAAGCCTTCTTTGTCCCAGTTTGTAAATCCATGTGTGCATTCTTCTAATTTATCAATCACTATGTGCATTTTAGATTTCTCCCTTTGTGTTTATTTAACTTTTTTTTCCAAAGGTTTAATTTAATTTTGATTTCCTGGAATGTATTGAATGTAATTGCTGTACTCTTTTTTTTGAAATTTTTTTCCTATCTGTTGCAGCATGCACAGCAAAAAGTCCTGCCCAAAGTTTTCTGTGGGCATTAAAATCTATTAGAAATTATTAGAAATTATAATTCTTCTCTTGAGACTTCCTCTTCCCATTATTTTAACTTGTTATTTTAATGTGGAATATTCTGATTTCCAGTATTTGCTAGGATTAGTGACTGGAAATTTCTGGTGAATATTAATGTAATTCTGTCAATATTTTTAATTTATTGCCCCTTCTATTAATTCCTGGAGATTTTCTTAATACTTCTTAGAAGTATTCAATTCTATTTTTGACAGGTTTTGCCTTCTGCCTATTTTTTTCCATGTTCTGTGACGAAATGTTACATTCAACATTCTTCTGTAGCCACAGTTCTTTCCAGGCTAACAAACTTAACTATTGTGTTTAGGAAGAAGAAGTTTCTCCGCAGTTGTTTAGTTTCCATGAAGCTGTGTCACAAATGGTGGAAATGGAAGAGCAAGTAGTAGAAGACCACAGGGCTGTCTTCCAGGTAAAAGATGGAGTTCCACTTTGTTTTATCCTAATTCAGGAATTCAGGTTTTCCCAATGAAAATGCATACTCTTGAAGATGGTGAAGCATCTGATCTGTAGCCATTCTGTCTGTCAAAGAATCCTAAACTGATTTATTATGTTAAGCTGATTGTATCAAACGAATTGGAACAGATTCCGTTAACACCCGATCTTTGTCCCCGTGATTAAAGAGAAATACATTTCTGTGTTATTCCAGAAATTTAGTAAAATTTTCCTTTGCTGGGCTGATAATTAACAGTTATGTCTCTGTCAGCACCATTTCTGTTTGGTCATCTCCCTCCAAGTATTGTGTCTGAATCTGGGTATTCTTTTGTGACATCTCCCTCTGAGATCCAGAAGAGACACATGTATTTCAAACTTCCTGTTAGCTTCCATGTTACAGCTACTTAAAGATTTCACTTGCTGCTGGGCATTTGGAAGGAATACTGCCCGTGTGGTGCTGGTTAGTGCCACGGAACCTTTTACACTCACAAAATTGTGGCAATAAGTATGAGTTACTTGTTTTCGGAAGGAAAGGTGGATTGCTTCTGTTCATAACCTTAAAGCCCTTAGGCAAGCTGTCTGTTTGGCACATCTGTTCCTAGAGGGCAGCAGACCATCAAACCTGTAGGGAATACATATTATCTCCTCAGCTTAGGTATCTAACTTAGTGGAACATTGATATGTGTTCATAATAAAGCAAGATGCTAAATAAAATATCTTACATGGATATAGAGATCTAGTTATTATGGAACATTAGCCCTGAAATAAAACATACAGAAGTGTGAAAGTCATGTGCCATATGCTGTGGCTATATCCTAATGCAGCTTCTGGAGAGATAATTGTGTAATTGCCTCTGTGTGTCCATCTGGCCTTCTGCTGGAGATTACTGCTCCTTCTGGCAGTCCCTGGGAGAAAATGTGTCCGACCCTCAGGTCCCTTCGTTCACAGCATGGCTTGTTAGTTTATGCTGTGTATGTAAGTGGGCTGCACTGATACAAAATCCGACAGCTGTACTAGTCTTCTGTCAGCATTCTCCTGAAAACAGCTGATACACAACATCCTTTCCTAACTAAATGGCTAAAATACACCAATGCCCTAACTGTGTTCTACATGTTCAGGAGTCTTTGTCTTCAAAGGTACAAGGATGTACAAGGTTATGTTAGATGAGATCAATCTTACCGCAGTGTAAGCCCCATCTCTCCTGAAAGCCAAAAAACAGACAACGGGTTTGGACTACATATTCAGTTTTGTTTGGGCTATAGAGCACAGAGGGAAAGACTTCATCTTAGTATGTCAAACTGAGCTTTCTAGTATGCCTAGAACCGTCAGCTGCTTTCTTTTTTTTTAAAACCAAAGCATTTCAAATGGTCTCGGTTCTTCAGATTACAATTTTGCGTGGTTCTGTAACATTTAAACTCCTGGCTGCATTCTTCTTTGCTACAAGCTTTTTTTTCCCTCATATTTTTTGTAATGCTCAGAGTGCAAAGGTGAGCTTCTGTAACCAACCTTTATTGTATTCCTGTGTGTAGATTTAGGTAATATAATAGTGAGTTTAAAATACATATCCTTTTATAGAGCTTCTCTCAAAAGAGGGCAGAATTATCTTGGCTTCTTGAATGTAATAATGACTGTGTGACTATATAGTGGTAAGCAGCCCATAAGGCCTGACTTCAAAGTTTGACTCTTGTCAAGGGGACACAAATATGACAAAGTTCTGTTCCCTAAATTTCTCAGCTTTACAACCATCTGATGTTCTGAATTTGAAGAGAACTGGGTAGCTGGGGTTTGCCTGTGATGATATGACCACTGAAATTAAAAAATAATGTAGGAAAAACGCGGTTTTGCTGAATTAGCAATAAGGTTTCATTTTTGGATTGAAATCTGTTTTATTGAAGTGACTCGACAATAAAATGTGTGTGTCATCATTGTGCAAAAAAGTCTTAATCAGCTCTTTGTCTTGACACTTTACTGATGTATTTTATTGTATTTTGGAACTTTTATCCAGGAATCCATTAGATGGTTGGAAGTTGAAAAACTGCTTCTTGAGATGACAGAAGAAGTAGACTATGATGTGGATTCTTACGCTACCCAACTTGAAGCAATTCTAGAGCAAAAAATTGATATTCTGACTGAACTTAGAGGTAAGTTGCTTTTAATCACTTGTCTGTGCATTATTAGCATATGCCATGGAGACTTTCTGTGAAAACGAGGAAAAAAAGAAGTGGTTATATTCTAGGGTCTTTTTTCCCTGGTCATGCTGGCCTTCAGTGGAAGGAACATTTATTCTGCAGTCTAAGAACAAGTTTACATCTATGATCAGTTCATCCTAACATAAAGAAGAGCCTATGCTTACCTCCAGGAAGTACAAACTCAGTCTTGCAACTTTTCTTTTTTTCCAAAACACTAAAGTAAGGTAAGAAAATACAAACCAACTGTATGAAAAAGAATAGAAGGCCACGCAATGAGGAAAAAGTAATAGGTACTCCCAGTCCCTGCTGTAGTGTAGCTAGGAGCCTGCTGTTATTTATAAGACTGTGTTTGAGAGTGCCATCAAGCTCTGGGTATTTTAGTTGTTTACTTTTTTTTCAACAGCCTTTGTTTGAATTTTGTCAGCCTGTCTTTGTTGAAAAGCAAACTGCAGCTAATTCCTACTGCCCAAAAGTAGCTCTTCTACTTGTCTTCTAAAATCAGCTTGTCAATTGGGTAGATCCTGGAGAAAAATTTTCCTTTTCATTAACTGCTTAGACTCCAGAAGACATACTGCTATACTGGCAAAAGCTCAAGGTTGGGTTTGGGGGCTGATGGAACAGTTTTCTTGATCTATGTTAAAAAACTTACTTTTAAGTTAAAACCTCACCTTTTACTCAGTCTGAGTATCTGCTTGGAATACAACAAGCAGATCACATGTGGCCTGCTTGCCTCCTGAGCATGCCAATTACGCTTTTGCTAGGAGTTGGAGTTTCCTTTTGTTTCTACAGATGATAGATTTCTCTTCAGAAGATGACAATCTGAGATACCAGCAGTGCAAAAATGCAGTTTAGGTGACTACCTGTTTTTCAGAAACTTAGCAGATACTGATTTTGAAAAGGCTGCTGGAGGTAAAATGCTGAAAGATCTCGCATCTTTACAGCCAGCTTAATACAGCTGTAGTTTTACAGGAGGTAACATGTATAAAGTAAAAAATGCTGTTTTGGTATTGTCTGTGTTCTGCTCGTGGCTCGTAATGGTCACTGAATCGTTCAGCCTTTACTTCTGTCACTGTGGGTCTGCCATTTTTGCCATCATTTTGGTTTCCTTCTTCCCATTCTTGGGCATATTACTGGGGAATGGAAGGGACAGGAATAGAAAAATGAAGATGCCACACTTCCTTCTTTAGGTTTCTCCCCTTCTTACTGAATTACAATGAAAACAGTGAACGATGCATTTAAATATTTACAGTGAGTAAGTTCCAAAACTTACTCAAAAATGTTTTGCTATTTGTAAGAAAACAGAGGGGACTAGAATTTACTCTTCTGCGTTTTAGAATGTACAGAAATGGCAGACTGTACACTAAATATGATTTTGTATGTCCCTAAGAGTGGTTTGGAAGGTGCTGGGAAGGAAAAGGATATAGGCGGTGTGTATCTCCCTAGACTCTCTTAAGATAGAAGAATGGAAGTGTGAACATGCTGGGAAATACAATTGTGCAGTTTACAAACCTATCCTGCCTAGAGACAGGGGTAGTATCCAAGAAGAGACTAAGTTGCTAAGCAATTTGTTTGTATGGTTTTGAATGCAAGCTTAGCTCAATCCTCTTGTAGTTTGTAGTGTCAGCTATTTTTGTGGAGGAATGTTCTGTCGTGTTTGTTAGGGTTGGGATGTGGAGGATCAGGACTTAGTTTCAAGATCTTTTGAGCACAGGCACATCAGTACTCATTCTTTTGTTTTTACCTTAAAGACAAAGTGAAATCTTTCCGGGCAGCTCTACAAGAAGAGGAACAGGCCAGTAAACAGATCAACCCGAAAAGACCACGTGCCCTTTGAAAAGGGCCTCTGCTGCTAAAGGAATTCACGAACCCGTACTGCTGTAGCACACATTTGTTACAAAACCTAGTGACCGAGAGAACTCAACTACTTGAAAGTTAAAATGTTAGAAATGTTTGTGGAAATGTCCTGTTTCTTATTCACCTGAATGACATTTTCAGTTTTATGTGAAATGCTCCTATGATGTCTACAAAATGCTTCTAGACCATACAGTACAACCATGCAGGGTTCAGATCTGTGAAGCACTTTGTTTTAAATATTTCATTTATTCAAATAGTGAAATGTTTGGAAATACTTGCCATATTTTTAATAAAGTAAAACTGTGGCCATTAAAAAGTCACAGCACTTCCTTCTGACCATGTTCAGTTTTACAACAAAGACCAGCTGTGCAGTTTTGTGGCGTGCATGCACACTTCACTAGTGGTTTTATGTAACTTCTCTTCCACGGACAGCTGTGCTTAACTCTTCCCATTCTGTGCCTTGATGAAGGCTACTTAACCCTAAATATCCTCTTTCTGAAGCACAGCCTAAAAAATACATTCCTTATTTGTCAATATAAATTACTTTAGTGTGTGTACATTCTTGATGTGTTTCCAGAAGACTTATTTTTTGGTGGCTAGTTTCATTTCACAGGATGTGCCATATCATTTTAAGAGGAACTGCAGGCTTTTAAGAGTGGATGAACAGCTGGACATTCCATTTTTCTTGTAAAAATCTGGAATTTTGATTTATTTGAATACCATAAAGAATGGTTATATAATTTTAACATCTGTAACAATTAAAAAAAACCAAAAAAACCAACAAATCAACAAAAACCCACAAAAATATAAATTAGTTGATGTATATTAAAGGGTAATGTTTTAAGTACTGAGGAGAGTTGTATCTTAGGATAATGCAGATAATATGATATGTGGTATGGTGTGATAATGCTATGTATGGATAAGTTAACTATCAAACTTTGGGGATAAATATGTCCATACTGGCCTTTCACATACTGTTTTAAAAACTTGGATTTTGATGCATGACAAAGTTACATGTACATTAACCGTAGTTTGCAGGTAGCTTGAGTAGTTCTGTTGCTTTAAGAAGTAGCTAATACCTATTTTTCCCTTTGTACAGTGCCAGCAGCTGAAAAGTGGGGTGAAATTGCATCATTTGACGATTTTGCACAATACCTCTACCTAGCGCTAATAGAAATCCCACAAATACCTGAATTCTCACAAATGGCGCCATGTGTATCAGCACTTTTTAGGTGGTGGCACTCAAATTATTTTTGCAAGTCAGTATCCAAAAAAGATTAACCTTTTGTGTAAAAACTTCTTGTCAAATGAAGAACTGTAGACCTCTCTAGCAGTTCTCCCTCTTTCCAGGAGTTTGTATGAGCAGGCTTTCCCTTGGAAATGTTTAAAGATTACTTTTGGAATACAAGCCTGTTTGTTTGTGCCAGGCCTGGAGGGGGGGAATAAAGGGAAGGCAATGAAAAGACAGTTAAATGAGCCAGAACTTCTTGTAGTGTTTAATGTTTGTATCTCCCATAGAAAGGTAGGCTATGGGAAGCTCTTGTCGCATCATGGTTAAAAATAAAAAATCCTCCTGTGTGTAAACATGAAAACTGAAACAATGTAGATTTTACATAATGTGTTTAATAAATTAAGCTATTAAATGAATTACATCTGAGAATTTCTGTTATGCTTTGGGAAAGGTTTCAATTTGTAAGCACATCAGTTACACTTTTGGAAAGGCCTTTGATTTCAAAATACAGTCAACTCTTCTGTACAAGTTTGTTATATAGTAAGAAGTCCCCAGACCACTGTCCTGACTTTAGTTTTGCAGATTTAAAAAAAAAACCACACCTCTTTCTGAGCATTGATTTAAGATCATCACCCATCACAGCTAAAAGAAAAAAACCAATGGAATGGAAGGCAATAGCTTCTGTTAGCAGGTGATAGTACAGGTTATCATATAATATCAGAGATTTTCTCTGAAGCTGCTCTAGGTAATTCTTACTTTCTAAAAAGCTTCTGGACACAGGCATCCTACAGGAGTAACAGTAAAATTCCATACTATTCGTCCATGCAAGCCTAGCACCTCAACCAGGTTGTGGCTTACTGTGGGTCCAGAAAGGACAGTCAGCTTTCAGCACCTTTTTACGAAGCCCTGTAAATGACACGTGTCCTGTCAAGTAGCACAAGCAAACTGAAACTGTGTCTATTGCCATTCCTTGTGCCAGAGCCTGCTTTAAGTTAGATCTACACTGATACTGAAGCAGTTAGAATCAAGAAAAATTGATAGGGCTGGTTGTGGCACTTGAATTTCTGCAGCCCATTGCCGTAACGGACTGAAATTACTTGAACAGGATTTGAACAAGCTTATCATCTATTCCTCTCCAGTAAAACAAAAGTATTAAGGAAGTGTGACAGAGATATTCAGCACTTGTTCCTTCTATATTAGTCCAACCATATTCCTTGTGGCTATTTAACCAACTCATCATTTGATTCTGCATGAAGTGAAGCAGCACTAGAATTACTGAATTGTTAAATTGTGAAATAAAGGTGCAATTCAGTTTTTGAAGTCAATGCTTCACGATGCCTGTAAATTTGAGTGCCTATTTCTATTCTTCTAAATCAATGACTTTTAAAAAACTCAACGGCATGTCATGGGCTGCTAGCTGGACTCAGGACATCTTTTCTAACCTTAATGATTCAATAATGTGTATAAATAAAGTTTTTCTTAGAGGAGATTTTGCTAATTTGCATGCATTGCTCTAAATCTCACTGAAAGTTATGATCTGTGCTAAAACTTCTTTCTGCCTCAACAATGAAGTAATTACCTTAATTTAGTTAACAAAAAGCCCAACCCTACTGCCTGTGTTTATGAGCCTGGCCCATTGGTAGTTTTTTTCCAGTTCCTAGAGTGGAGGAGAGGGTAAAGGCAATTCTCTAAATGATATCAAGCCCACACGGTAAATTCTTTTGTTTTCTGAGGAACACTCACTGGGAGTCTCTAAGTGAAGCAGATTACTAACAGGCTTGGAGTGCTGGTAGTTACCAGAGGGATGACAGAGACAGGCATCTCAAATCAAAAGGAAGTGTTTAAATACACAAGTGTTTAAACACACAAACGACTGATACCTAAAAAAAGGAATTACTTCAACTTCCTTGTTGTTGTCCAGATCCCTTAGGGGTTGTACTGTTGAGTACTGTGCATGAATATACTGAGGTGAAGTCCATCATCAGAGAACACAGATTTCAATTACTATCAATCTATGTTTTGGATATATACAGAAAAACAGTCATGAGGTAGTCCAGCACCTCACTTCAGCTCTGAAAGAATTTACTGCTTTTAAAATACTGAGCAGCAGCAGCTTCTTGCCTATTGTCTGTGATAAAACCACATCTAACATTTTATTTTGAGTCCAAGCATATATGCCGTATTCTGTTCATTGCTTTTATGAGGAGCTTGTCCCATTGCACTCACTCGGGCTTGGGTAAAACTTCGGTGAAAAAATACAGCATCTTTCTAGGAGTATCTATGAAAAATGGATGCCTTCTGAATTGAAGCCATGCAGCAATCTGAAAGAGTGAAATAAGTATATTACAATTCTAGCAATTCAAATTTCAGCTTGAGGCATTTTTAAGATGTGCAAAGAAAATAGCATGAAAGCAGCCATCACTGATAAACTGCAAAGAAAGAATTTTTACAAATCTGACACAAGAAGGGATTAGCAAATTTGCCATTTTAGAGATGCAGGTTTATTTTCAATGCAGTTACTTATGTTGCATCCTACCAGGTTCACTGTGTTCCTTCAGAGAGCATTGCCTTAGTTTCCAAATGAGAAACAGCTAGGAACTTTTACCTTGAATTATAAGGGCATTCGTGATGCCACCAGAAGTAAGAGCGGAATACAGCAGTTAATTATTCATGTTTAAAATTATGCTATAGACTACAGCCTAATCTTCAAGGCAGAGAAAGACTGTGTAAGACTCCAGGGCCAGTTTACACTGGCCATTTTTAAAGAAGACACAGAAGGGTCTAGTACACAAACACCTGAAATCGGGATATTTAGCTAATTGCTCCTCAATATTATAAAGAGCATTTAAAATATATAAATAGGCCTCAAGTGTTTGCTTATGTTCAGGACTGGGAGCAAGGAGTGTCTGGTACTGAGAGGGAAACCCTGCTATTCCTGTGCAACCCAATACTAATCTGCTATGCAGGTACAGATGCGGATAGAATTTAAAGAAGCTTAAAAGGAAGGCATAAAGAGAAAGAAAAAGAATACCGAATGAAATCATCTATATCCATTGAGCGGGCTCGTTTTTCAGAGTAACCTGTATCTTTTAAAACTGTCTGTATTTTCTCTGCAATTTTGAAGTTTTCAGGGATTTGCTGTCAATGAAAAATGGGATAGAAATTATTTTCTACTCATAACACAGAAAAAGGTTCATTTAAATAATCCAATTCTTTCCTGCTCTTAGAAGAGTTCTTGTTTCAAGTGATAAAAAGTAAGTTATACTTTTTCTATTATGGATTATTCTAGTATTCTATTGTAGCTGAATTTTTGTATCTCAGTTCATTCATTATATACGAATTACAACAGTATTGAAAAGCAGACATGAAATGTTTTATTAAATTAGTAAAAGACCTAGAGACATACATATATGGACAATATTGTAATAATATACTTAATTTTAAGCTTTTTCACTAAGATTTAATAACCCTTTTAGATTTTTCTCTAAGAAAAGAGGCAAGTTCCTCCCACCTTCAAACTCTTTTTGGAAAATCTTTGATATGTTAAGTTTTTCGGTGTTAATTTTTTACTCTTATAAAAGTAAGTATGTAGGCCATAGTACATAGAAATAGAATGTAATACATTAAGAAGAAACTTACTGTATTATGTAAGGAACAATGAATTCGGTAATTATGATCCAACAACTGCTCTACAGCACTTGATCTGAAACAAATACACGTTTAGCATGAAAACTGAGCTGTAACTAATGTTCACTTGATTGGTTGTTACTGTCTACTACAAAAACTGTAACAGTTACACAGAACTGTTCTTTTTAAACAGCTGTATAGTTTTCTGCTAAAAGAAAAAGTTTGTGACATCAGTATAAATCTTCCTGCATTTATCACTGACGATGTAACACTGCTGTGCATTTGCACTAAAGAAATTCTGTGCATTTGCACAAAAGAAATGGTTAACTGGATAGGCTTTCAAATTCAAAAATATTTCCTTTGATAGAAGTTACTTACTTAAATGCTGCAGAGAGTGTCTTGTTTTTCCTAACAAAGGCTATCCTTACCAGACCATCCCACTCCTGAAATTAAAAATTTCAGAACTTTAGAAAGTAACATACAGCTACTATAATCAAGTATAGTACTTCAGAACAATACTGAACACAAAGGAAAATCCTTCATGAAAATGTCTTTCTGAACAACACAAAACCAGTTGTGTCTTGGACAAAGCAATACAAATGGAGGAGAAAATACTTCACCCCCAAAACCCTTTAAACTGTACTTCTTCGTGCCTAGGTGCCATTACGTGCAGAGAAGACAGACACTTGAGAAAATCAGGGTAACCTTGAGCAAGGCTTGAAGTATTCTAAAAATTAAGAATACTTTTCTGTAACATTTATCTTCTGAGATTACACACACTCATCTGATAAATCTCATATATTCCTTTGCTCAAAACCTGCAAAATCATCAGCTAGAAACGTCTCTGGGAGATATGAATCATTACGAAAGGGACATTATTACTAGCAGTTCTCCAATTGACCTTGATCTTATGAGAAATACTGTACACACAGCTGCACCCAGTTGATGGTGGCATGGTCTGTAATTGTCATAACACAAGCCTGATCAACAGAGAAATAGGCATTTCGGAAACTCCAATGAATAGCTGGTAGTTTTCACTAGAATCAGCACATGGAATTGAGTAGTAAGTAGAAAGAAAAATGAAATTAAGTACTAGGATGTTACGTTGAGTATACACTGCTCACCTGGAAGTTGATAGGTGGTGGTGGGTTTTTTGGCTCTATTCTGACAACACTGGATTCGACTTTGGGAGGAGGCCTGAAGTTGTTCTTTCCAACCTATTAAGAGCAGTCAAGCAGCTATGTGAATAAGCAGCAAATTCCTCACATCCCTTGCAACACTCTTCTGTGCTCATTAGCTGAGTTACCTAAATGCAGAATGACGTACCTTCATCAGATGGTCCACTCGAGCCAATAACTGGGTATTAATAGACAGTCTGCAGTACAGTTTACTTCCTGGTTTTGCAACCAAACGAAGTGCAAATTCCCTTTGGAACATAAGGATTGCACACCTGAGAGTAACAGAAATGAGAAAATCAATTCTAAGTAATCGATTTTTATGTCAGAAGCCAACTTACACACTTGGAAAACACACAATTTGCCTCAGCACTTAGAAGAGTAAATGTTCATAATAAACAACTCTGTCATGATCAGTGTGTTGAAAGAAGCCCACAACCCATCACAGAACTTGGTGAAGCCATCTAAGTCTCCTTAAAGCTGTTACATAATTTGATTATTTATACTGCTAAATGGATCAGGATCAAAGAGACAGTCTAGTCTCAGCTGCCTGACTGTAATAAATCATTTTGAACAACTCTATGCTGAGTCCTTCAAATCCAAGCTTTCTAAAAATTGACCAGTAACATTACCAACGTTGCTCTGAAGAGAAATCAAGAGCTGCTGACATACTAATATCTGACACACAGACAGGGCAGTTACATTTTCAGATCAGACAACAAGAAAGTGATTTTGCATTGATTCTACCCTTTCCAGCCTAACTTAGGTAGGAAGGTATTTGAAATGCTATGATGCCCTGCTTATCCCTGGAATAATACTTAGTTGTAATACTAAGGAGGTCCTGTTTTTATCCGCTGGGCACTCACTGTTGCCAAGTTTAAATTTTCTCCTCAATATATCAACATAAACTTAATTTCCAGGCACTGTCAGGCTATGTATTTATGTATATAAAGAAAAATTTTAGTGCAGACCTGATCCATCAAACTGCTATTTTAGGAACTAAAAAAATACTGGATTTGAAAATATTTTTTAAACTATTTTCCTTCCTCCCAGGTAATACAGAGCTCTATTCTTCCACTTACCTGAAAAAAGGTCTATGAAGCAATAATTTGAAAACAAAAGGTGAAGAAATCTGAGGAAAAAAATAATAGTTAGTATAATTTCTAGGAAATTAGCATTTAAAAAGGAATTATTTTATGTTGTTGTATGGTATGTTGTTTGACCCATACCTGGTAAGGCAAGTTAGCTACACATGCATCAAAGAATGGTAAGTCTGTTTTCAAGATATCTCCAACCTTGATTTCAAGTTTATTTGCTAGACACCTGGGGGAAAAGATACATTGTGGTTATCCTCAGACAAGCATGCTGCCAAAATTTGTACCAAAGTAGCTCTACTGCTTTAAGTGCTCCCTGTTTCCATTATTGAAACTTACGTGCCCTGGACTCTCTTCTGAAGCTCACCAACAAGTCTAGGGTCAATTTCACATGCAATAACCTGAAAAAAAAAAGTATATATTTGTAACTCCATGCAACTCCTAACTAGCATTTAATCATATCTGTATCGGTTGTAACCTGCATCTGTTGCTACGGATTTAACAAATCCTTTAAAAATCCCTATTAGGCTATGTACCTTCCTCCCTCTCCAAATAAACACAAACTTTACCACATAAATGGATAACGACAATGTAGTTTGATAAAACCATACAAAATTTATGTGATCAGCTAAAAACCCACTGGGATTATTCAAATGTTAAGAAAAATATTAATGGAGTAATTTTACTTATGTGCATCACGCCTATGAAGACCCTTCTGTTTGCCATTGTCTAAGCCACAGCGTCGTCAGAGCTTGGGAAGGGGGTGAATGTGAGAGAATTTGCACTTACTTTTTTGACTTTCTCCAGCATCTTTACTGTCAGGTTTCCAGTTCCCGGGCCCACTTCCAGAACGACATCAGTGCGGCGCAGGGCAGCCTAAGGACAATCAGCATTTCGAGTGTTTAACTAGCACCGGTTTCGTGCTAGTTAATAATTTAACTTTAGAATGAAAAGTAAGTGCGTTTTTACACAGTAAAAAGTTGGAACTGGGTATCAAGGGCCCGTGAGAGTCGTCTAGAAAGGAACGAGTGGGAAACGGGGAGAACAAGAATGTCCTGGCGCTGGTTTATGCGGCATCGCTGGCTACGCGTGAAGAACCAGCGAGCAGCCACGTTAAGACAAAAACAAACCCAAAAGCCACCACACACACAGGCAGCACGATGGTCCTAGCCGCGGTTCAGCAGCGGCTCCCCCCGCAGCCCGGGGACGGCCCGAGCCAGGCGCGGGGCCGCGCTTTCCCGGCCCATCCCGCCAGCCGCGGCTCCCCGGGCCGCCGCCGCTCTCACCTTATCGATGATGCTGTTCACCACGAGAGGGTTCTTCAGGATGTGCTGCCCGGCCCCGGTGTTGAAGAGGATGCCTAGAGCAGAGACCGCCGTGTTACCGCGGGCAGCCGCGATCCGCCGGCACCCCGCCGGCCCCCCAGGAGTGCGAGCNCGCGCGCGCGCTCGATCCTCCGGGAACAGCGGGTCCGCCCCGCCCGCAGCGAGCCCCGCGGGACGCCCCACTTTTCGGGGGATGGAGCAGCTGTGAGTCCTAGGTGACAGCGGTCAACAGGGGCGACGGAAGTCAGCGGGTCCACAAAAGCTTTCTAAAGTTTATTAGTAAATGACACACGGCGTAAAAATGGGCGTCCTTAGTACCCTGACTTAGTCCGTAAGCACATGGCAGTGGGTTTTGGATAAAAGGGCAGCGTGGAAAGGATAAGACAAAAGAGAGATAAATGAAAAAGGGGAGAGAAGCGGAAAGGGTTAGAGAGAGAGAGTGAGAAAAGAAAAAGAAAAAAAGAAAAAGGATTTTGCAGGACGACTCTNCCCGGGATCCTGCCCGCCCGGCAGGCCCGGTCCGGTCCACACTCACCGCCGGCGCGGCCCTCCCGGCGCTCCGGCCGCTTCCCGGCCCGCGCCTTGGGCATAGCAGCAGCTCCGCTTGGATCCCTTCANGATTTTGCAGGACGACTCTCATCAACTTCAGCCGATAAGGTAACGCGGCGCTTTAGACCCCTGACTCTGCACAAAGCGCCTGTCCGCTCATGGCCCGGAGTCGCAGTGCCCGTGCAGTTATTCCCAGCCGCTGGCACGCCAATAAAGCATACTTTAGTTTTTACACACTTTCTGTGTTTTAGCGCTCTGTTCTGACATAAACACCCCGCACGTCCGCCGCGATGCCCTGCTCCGCGCAGCTGCAGCCGCCCAGAACGTCCCCGGAGCATCACGAACAAAGCGCGCCAGAATTCCCTGCATCCCGCGGCTCATCCTACGGCAAGAGCACGCGCCCCCCGCGACAACCGCCCTGCGCGCGCGCAACCGCCGCCTGACGTCAGCGGGCAGCGCGCTCCGGGGCCCCGCCCCCTCCGCCTCAGGCCCCGCCCCGTCTTTGCCGGCGGAGCCGTTCGGGCGGCGCTCTGGTGTCGCGGGGCACTGACGTCAGGGCCGCGCCGGAGAGGCGGTGGTGCCCCCGCGGCATTCGCTGGTCTGGGTTCGTGAGAGGCCGCGAGGCGATGGGGGAGAGGGGGGAAGGCACCCGCGGCTTCCAGCGAGGCAGCGCTCGGGACACGGAGCCCCAGGGCTGTGTCGCTGCGGGCAGCGCTGCTCCTACTCACTCGCTTCGGCTGCTGCTCCGCCGGCTGTGTGCCCGTTTGCGCTGCCCGAGCCGGCGCGGCTCCGGCGTGGAGTGCCCGCCACGGTGCCGGCTCCGGGGCACCGCCCCAGGGCTAAGGCAGCGACCCCTTCCTTACCTCTTATACTGGCAGCGGCAAAGGGCCTGCTCAGAGCTGGGAGGAAATAACTGTTACCTTATTCCAGGGAACAGTTTCTCGCTTTCTCCTTGAAACTGTTTTTAGTCAGGATAGAATTAGTGGGAAGGCATGGGAGGAAGATGAGGCGTTAACCTGGCGGAGCTTGGTTTTTGCGGGAAGGGGTACGTACTGTTCTTTATTTTAGGTGGTTGTTTTCTTCCTGCAGGCTGAAGAACAGTTTTTCTGCTGAGCAGAGTCTTCCATTAATCAGAGACAGGCTCAGTGCAGCAGTGGTGAGTTATTTCTCCAGTTTGTTACTGTAGAAGACAGCAGTGTGTGTAAAATACAAGAACAAGGCCCTAAGTGCAGTAGTGATGCTGCTTCCCACTTAGGCTTCCGTGTGCCTTGCTTCCCACGTCTCATATATGAAGTAATGTCTGCAACATATTTGACATGGCTTTTAAATTAGCCCACAGAGCACATCAGCAAAATGCTGCCAAATTTAAATTATATTCATAGTATATATGATATACCTCCATTTTTGCTAGTAGTATGTTCCTTATGGAGTTTGGTTTCTTCAAACTTCATAGCAACACCAAATTTGTCGCTGCTCTCTGTTTTTCTTCTCTCATTCTTTCACTGTGCTGTTCTCATCAAGGGCACTTACTATCGTGTATAAATGATAAAATAAAGGTTTTTGTCACCTGGGCTTGATATTAACTTTTAAACACTTAACATTTAACTTAACATTTCAAAACTGTATCATCAGAAGTGGGATTTAACTGTAGTTAAAATGAAAGCGTTTAAATCTATTCCAGAGCATGAGGTCTGAAACTTGCCTTTTCCAGCTCAGCTGTTTGGCACTGGTTTGTTCTTAAGTGGTCTGTCAAGTTTTTTGAAAATCCATTAAATCAGGAAGAAATCAGAGGAATGAGATTGACCTTGTAGTATTAGTCATTCTAGAAATTCATTACAAAACATTAAAAGTATTCTTACTCAGTACTGAACTCTGTGACAGAATAATTTTTTAGTTAATCCTTGGAATTGTCTCACTCATTTCTTTACTCCCTGTTTTTTTGTTGGGAATTTTTGGTCACTTTGGTGGTTTTGGTTTAATGTGAAAGGTCATTCTTCTCCTCAGAATTTTTGATATGATCTGATTGACTTTCCTGAACATTGTTGTTAGCCTTGCTTGTTACTGTCCTTTAATACTATGGCCCTCATTGTTCTTATTTCTTGTATCCTTCTTGTCTTTTGCATGCTTTTTTCAAACCTAGGTTTTAGTTTCGGTGTTAAATTTTTGTAAAAATGAAATTTTGGAAATTCTGCTCCTGTATTTTTGTCACTGGCAGTATGGGCGGTAAAAACGCCTCTGGCTCTTTACTGCTCATACAGTTTTATTTGTCTTCTTTACTGTGGCTTTAATTGGGCAAACTATAGATAGCTTGGTTCAATTACATAAAGAAAAATTAACATGTAGGTTTTGAAAAATCTTAGTAATGCTTAACATTAGTAATTGTGTTGGTTTTGGTGATTGCTGTAGTTATTAGTGAGTCTAAGTAGTACCTTCAATAACCAGAATTGTTTTAGTTCTTTTGGGTGCGCTCCTCAGTAGGACTACTAGCACCTGGCATGATTGATACAGATACTACAGTGCTACAAAAGAGATTCACAGAAAGCTCTCCAGCTTTATAGAGGGCTGGAGAGACATCAGTGTAACTACCAGATTTTCCTGAAGGTGACAGTATCCTTGCGAATGGATCATAGCTGTATGACTGAATGCCAGCATTGTGTTACTTATTTCAGGAGTTTCTGTGGCTTTTCAGCATGGAAACTTTGTTTTTCCTGTTTTCCTTGAAACAAATGTTCGGTAAAAGACAGTCCAAATTTTCTACTTCAGCGTTCTGAGCTGCAGGGTGTAGCTTTATCGTTGTTCATTAGTTGTATAATCTGCTAAGAAGTGGCAAGTCGTCTTTGTAAGCACTCTTCAGGGAGTTAGTTTTAAGTGTCTTCAAAGACTTCCTTAGGTTCCACTGTCTTAAACAAGTCCTCAAACTCTCCTCACAGATAATTTGCATTAGGTCACAGACTTTCCTAGTAGCTCTGACCTCTCTCCAGTTTATTCCTTCTTGAACTGAGGGAAGGAAGAACTGTGAGAACCAGACTGGAAGTGGTGTCCTAGAAGCTGTCTCAGACACTGCATAAAGGGTAACAACATCCACAGAGCCACTTGTGCTCTTGAAGTAGCCCAGAATGCATTTGCCCTGTGATCAGTGATAGTACACTGTGTTTTGTGTAATATGTTTATGGCTTTGTCTTCTGATTTCATAAAATCTTACCTGAATCAATTTTTGCATCTTCTTTCAGTGGGAAAGAAGTAATGGAATTCTTAACAAAAGAGAACGAAAATACACCGAATTGTCACTGCTTTTTCATGGCAGAAGTGAAGTAGGGAGGTGTTTAGTGGTAAAGTCCTTCGTTCTGTACCCCTTCAGATGTTTAGCAGTCACTGATTTCTTTTCATAGCTGATGTGATTTTAAAATTAGGATGTATTTTAGTGTGATGGGAAAACTGCCTAGATACCTTTTTGTCTGTATCAGGAGCATTGACTCTTCAGGAAAAACATTAGATTGGCATGACTAGTAAAAACTAGAACATTTAAGAGACTTGGAATACTCTTGAAAGGTAAAATGTGTTTGCATATACCCCCTTAGAAAGGGAGTTAAAGAATAAAGTGTAGAACAGAAATGAGGCTTGGATATTTGCCACTTAAAGGAGATGAAGGAGTTTCAAAGTGGGAATAGAGATATAGAACATTGGATGGTAATGATGAGGAACTGTTTTAGTATTTGTGGTCTCTGAAGACACTTACTCGTTGTGCTAAGAGGTGGCATTTGATGTGTTGTTTTTTTTCTAGGTGCAATTATTTTTTTTCCTGCCAGGTGGGAACTTGAGAATATTGTCAAGTTCAGTATTGTTGTATCTAGTGGGATCTTGGAGAGCAGCTTTTTCTTGTGGGGTGTGGATAGTCTCTTTTTCCTTTTGCAGGACAGACTTCTGGCACGGCAATAAGAGTCATGCTTGGATTTTTAGTGATGGCATTGGACACTTTCAAGTGAAAGGGATTTCTTTTCTTTCTTCCAAAATATTTGTGTACAGTTTGGTTGTTATAGCGATGGGTGTGGACCACAGAAAAGCAGGAGAAAGCAACAAAAATTCCTGATACTGCTCAGTGTTTATTGTGAAGACACAGACTGACATCAGTAAGTAAAGAAGGGAAATGACACCCTTACTCGGTAATCAAACCTGGAAATTCTGGCTGTTGTGACACAAATGCAGACCTTGCCTTCCTTCTAAGAATGTGTTGCTTATAAGGTTGACAGACTGTGCCAAAATTTCTATATGTGCCTCATGTATCAGAAGGTACCCAAAAGACAATAGCTATTTAATGCTCACATCCTGATTTTCATCTCTAGGACAGTCTTGTAGAAATGGCTCAATAGTAAGTAAAGCTGTAGAAGTCCCATGGACTATGGAGAAAGTCCTTGTCCCTGTGATTTAACCAATCTATGGGGTAACCTATGTCCCTTTTGCCTTCCCCATGCAACAGGGAAGTCGAATATGTAAGAGGTGAAGATTGTCTCTATCCAATAGTAGTAGAGCCAATATTCATACACTTTACAGTTCTGTGCAGTAAAGAGCATCTGTATATCCTCTATGTAAATTAGGGTCTGAAGAGCCCTGGTTCATCAATTTAAAAAGAAAAAAAAAAAGAGGGCAGTATCACAACAAACTAGGATTGGAGCGATCTGGGTTGAAACTCCTGAAGTACAGCTGTGTCCGTCTGCAGGAATGACTTTCATATGTGCATCTGTACATGGCAGTAATTAAAACTGTATTTTGAGCATATCCCACTAAGATAGGAGCTGATACCTTCCCTAAGTCAATTGTCTTTACAGGGGGCATGCAGAGAATAAGTTCCCTATAGAAATCCTGTTGATGGGAAGGGAAGGTAAGGACTTCGTCAGAGCTGAAATTACATGCTAGGACCTGAGCCTGTAATAGCTTTACACTGTTGGAAGTCAGATATTCCTCCTTGCTCCTGTAGTGTCCTCTGGTGTCTGTGGAACAGTGTGCTGAGATGGCTCAACTTTTTGGCTTGTTTGGGTTTTTTTGTTGTGTGTGCCCCTAGTATCCCACCCCTGCCTTTTGGCGGGCAGTTATGTCTTAATCACAGTTTGTAAGTTTGCTCTAAGTTTACATCACATTTTGACAAGAGCAGGTATTGAGTTTAATCTTCTTTTTGCCAGGGTCGGGATTAAATGGGCGAGATGGTATTTCTTGTTCGGACTCAGATGTTTATTAGTTCTTATCTATTTTAAAAAGCCAAACCATGACTTGTCCCAAACCATGACTTCTACAGCACTTCAAGCTAATAAACTAAAAATGAAGCTCTATCTTTCTCTCTACAAGGCCTTTTAAAGATAAACTGTCCAATTAAGAAATGACACCTAAATTAGTTTTACTTTTAACCCAATAACCAACCACCCATGGCCCACAATGTGGACTTTTTTATTCAATCATACAATATCACCCAATCCCATGAAGAAGAAGGTGAAGAAGGACTAGCCTCCACCCTAAAACCTTCATCTTGTTTCATGTATATCACTATATTCTAAAACCTTAAACTCTGAGTTTTCTACCATGTGATACTACACACTTTAATTCAAAATACATGCCCATAATCCCAGTGCTGTCATTCAATTTTGGAAGACTTCTCCATGGCCTCAGGTCAAATACAGTGTTCTCCTGGGAGTCAGTGCCTGTTAGCACAGAAAATCTAAAATTCTCAGTGACCAGGGTTCCAACAGGTGTGAAATAAAAGCTGCTTGCTGTTCTGTCTGCTTTTTTATGCCTAGCACATTTACTTGTCTAGCAATGTAGTGTGAAAATGATTGTAAAAGTGGACCCAGACCAAAACCTGTATTTTTCCCTCTCCTTCCATCTTTATTTAAGGGGTTCAGGGAGATGCAGGGGGTTACACTATTTATTTTGTTGACCTGTAGCTCTTTGTTTTAGCTTAACTTACTTGTAGCTAGCTTAATCTGAGTTTTGTGCAGTAAGGATTGATTGAAAATAGTTGGTAAATTTTTTTTATTTCTTTTTATTTTCTTTTTTTTTTAAAAAATTGAAAGTAATACAAGTGAGACTGGTGACTTACTAGAAGAAAACAGAAACTGTTCAGAGGAAGTTTTAAAAGGTAGTAGTAATGAACAGTTTTTTTGCATCTCTGCCATTTGTATTTGCTGCACATTTGTTAGATATTTTTCCAGTTAATTTTTTTCCATCCAAATCATGCAGAATATACCACTTCCTAAAATATTTTACAGCATTTATAAATCTTTTCTAAAAGTTGAATTTTCTGGGAGATTCTTGTTTTCTAATTCAGTTTTGCAGTTTGGCTTGTGACAGCCTCATCCAGTATTGTGCGAAGACTGTTCTTTACACGGGGTCAAAAACCAACTGTGCAAATTCATTGAAGACTGCATCTTGAGGGCTGTTAAATTCTCTGCCTCTTAATAAAGAATCTTTGAACCAGAGTTTTCTGGACAACAGGCCAGCATTATGCAGAAATGTCCTGATCTGGCTATCTGCTGTAGTTTTGACAGAGAAAGAGCATTGAGTTAAATAAATTTTTGTGTGACCCACTAAGCTTAGTTTGATTTTTTTCTTGAGGGTTTTTTTTTTTTGAGCAGTAGCTCAAACAGTAGCTGCTCCAGTTTTTCCATGGAAATACAAACCTTTTCAAGAATGATAAACATTAGTAAAAAAATAGCGAATCTTTCACTTTTGATTTTTGTTGTCTTTCTTTGGTGTTGTCTTTAGAACTGCCAGGTAATTGTTTTGAAATAAGAAACTGAAAAAAAAGGTTTTTTGTGCTTGCATTTTACTAACTTAAGTAATTATGTCTTCTAATGAGAACTGTTCTCTGTGAAGTATAAAAATTTCCAGTAGAAGCAAAAGCCTGCAGGATTTTCCTCCCCCTTCTTAAACGTTATCCTAGAGGTGCGACCGCTGTTGCTGATGGGCTCAGCCTTGGTCAGTGGCAGGTGTGTTGGAGCCATCTGGCGCTGCCTCTGTCAGACATGGGTAAAGATTCTTGCAGCTTTTCACAGAAGACACCCTGTAGTAACCCCCTCCAGCTACCTTGTGCACAGCTGGTTAAAGCAGAAAGATTGGAACATTCTTCACTATACTTGGAAATATAAAGCAGAGATGGAGTCACCTTTTCAATTATTGCTGTAAAGAGAGATGTGATTTTGTGTTTCATTGGTTTGAAAGTAGACTATCTTTAACCTTAGGACCTTCAAATTTTAGTCAGCTTTTGTGAGGATGGTTGGAGATTTGGAGATGAAGAACTGTTTTTTTTAGGGGTGAATTTTTTTTTTCATTTGTCCGATGCATTACTGATATAAAAGTATTGTGGCTAGTTTTGTTAAGGTGATTTTTCTAAAAATAATCAAAATTTTAAACCTATGTCAGAATAAATTTCGTTTCTCCTACTTTTTTACCATTACTGTAACTATTTTAATCTTGATTTTTTTTCCCTGAAGGTGGAAAAATAAACCTTTTTTCCTATTGATCAAAAGCACATCAGAGTCATTACGGTTGGAAAAGACCTCCAAGACTGAGTCCAGCCTTTGGCTGATGGCTACCTTGTCAGCTACACCACTGCACTATGTGCCACATCCAGTCATTTCTTGACCACCTCCAGGGATGACAACTCCATGACTTCCCTGGGGAGTCCTTTCGAATGCTTAACAGTCCTTTCCATGAAGAAATTCCTGCTGATGCCCACCTGTACCTCTTTCTCTCTCTTTGAAGAGAAGCTCTTTGCTGTTTATTTAGAAAGCCTAAGTATATGAATATTTAACTGTGTATGTGTTATTAAAAGTTAACATACGCTTTAAACAGTCTTTTTTATAAGCAGAACACAGATGTCATAGTTTCTTTCATATATGTGTCTTTTTCTTATTGTAACGATGTTTTTGTGGTCATTATAAATGTATTCTCTGTCATTTGGAGAGCAGCGGTTTTTTCCCTTCATAGGGTAGAAGGGTGCATAAGGATGTATATGCATTGGAAATTTGGCAAATCAGCTGGCTAATATTTGTGTGCTAAATAAGAAGGAAACCAAATATGTTGAGGAAAATTGTTTCATATAGGACTAATTGTGAGACTTAATGCTTTCTTTTTTAGTTAATATGAATTGTTTTAATGAATTTCAGTTATGGAATTTAACTATGTGAGTGGGTAATTTTCTCTCCTGAAGGAAAAATAAAGTGCAAAAATGTTAATAATCTGCATCTTTGCCTCTTTCAGACAACCCCATGGTTTACTCTGCTTACAGCTGAGTGATCATCTCTAGTTGCAGTTTTGCTCTTAGCTGCTGTGTCTTACAAGAGAGGTAACGGTTTTAAAATCAAAATGTTTCCTGAAGTTCCTCAAATCTAGCAAATGTGCTTGTAATGATAGATTTAATGCTTGCTCTTTCTGCTGAGAGATTTCTGAAAGCAAATAGTTCTATCCCAGTAACTCAGCTGCCTGCAAGTGGGTGTCATGCTATCTCTACACTGTGTAGTCTAATGAAAAATGAACGTGGCGTGTTTGGATAATATGAGTGGAAAATACCTGTCTATATTTGCTGTCTTTTTCTCCTTAAGTGTTTTTTCTCTTTTTAAAATGTTTTCAGATTTTCATGGATCTCAACAGTGCTAGCACTGTTGTTTTGCAAGTCTTGACACAAGCTACTAGCCAAGATACTGCAGTGTTGAAGCCAGCTGAGGAACAACTGAAGCAGTGGGAGACACAGCCAGGTTTTTATTCAGTCTTGTTGGTAAGATACAGTGGAAAAGTGCTGCTAAGTAAACTCTGAATAATTTTGAGTACTGGTCTCTAGAACACAGATGAGCTGTGGCTGAAAGAAGCCCTGAGTTGTCACCGTCCAGCCACTAGAATCCTTATGCTGAATGATATGGTAGGTGGGATATGACAGTGATAGGCTTTGTCATCATTGTGTCTCAAAGTAAGCTCTTTTCCCAGGCATTCAGGAGGTGGAAATGCAGCCTCTAGCAGTATGAGTGGGCAGTAGTGCTAAATCTTTTATTGACCTGTTATGAATTGTAAATGGTAAAAGGCCAAGAGGGCCTTGTCAAAGGAATGGCTTTTACTACCTCAAGAGGCAGGGACCCTTTTATATACCAAGGCAGTAATAAGCTTTTCTTTTTTGTGGAGGTGATGCTTTATGAACATTTTAATAGAAGTTCCCTCATGCTTTCCATTGCATTGTGTGATACCTCTCTGGGATTGCTTTCCTTTTTGTTAGTGGAGAGAGACTCCCACGGAGGTTAGCTGACCTGGCTGTGGTAGTAAGATCCTGATATGGGAAAGATGATTACTTCTGAAAGTTCTATGACCATTGATGAAATGGATGCATTAATATGGCCAAAGTGATTACAAAAAGGAAATGGAACTGTTTCAGCAAAGACACTTGAAAGTTAACTCGGTTATTATTCTCCAATATCTAGGCATGTTTATAATAGTCTTAAATTAAAACACAGGTAAAGTGTTTTTTCTACAAACATCTGTCCTCAGTGCATAGATTGAATGGCTCAGATTTGTAGGGTGACATGTTCTGTTCTCTGTAGACTCCCTCATTCATTTGGAAAGTTGAAGGCAAGCTCGAGGATTTAGGGAAAGGGGTAGAAGAAGATACTTTGAGGTGTTAAATTTTCCTTTATGCACTGCCTTTGCTGTAGTGCAGCTGTGGTAGTAAATTATCTTGATGGTAAACAGCAGAAATTGCGACTAGTGACATTTTTTTTTCTCTGGATGTTTGCTTTGAGACCTTACACCTCAGGGTGTAGACCGGTTGAACACTCACAGGTGTAGCTGGAACAGATATGAGTTAATTTTAAAGGGCTAAAAATTCAGGGGTTTAGATGGTTTTCAAAGAGGATCAAATGCTGATAATTCCTTTTATGTGGTTAGGTGGACTTGTTTGGGCCACATCAGCCTTCCTTTAAGTGTGAAATAGTCTTCCAAACTAAACATGTAAAGTGTCTACTTCTTTGTTTAACATGGTCATGAACAGGTGGGCTGTCTGGGAGAGAAAGTAGTTGGCACCTTCTTGGTGGAGCAGAAAAGGGTGCAGGGAAACAAGTAAATGTAAATGGAGGGTGGGTAAGACAGCTGATTTCTGTGGGATGTGGCAAGTAATACAATTATTTACTGTGGGATATACTTGTTTCTGGGACAATCAGAACAGAGAAAATCATGAAGAAGCATGAGACATGCATCTTTGATCCTACCATTTTTAGTACCTAGTGGTGTTGCTATCATTACTTTTCTGTGTTTCTTGTTTGAAGGTATTACATATATCTCTTTTGATTCAGACATAAATTGGATGGTTTTGAAAATAACTTCTGTAGAAGTTACATCAGTTTGTATATTGGCTTCATTCCTGTTATTTCTATGACAGCATTACTGTGTTATATTAAATACTTCATGTTTTAGGAAGTTCACATGAAGATACAGAGTATAAAGAGATGCTCTACTTGTTTTTGTGTATATTTGGCCTTTTTTTATCTAGGCCTGGTCTAGTTTCAAGGTGTTTTTATCTGTGGAAGTTTTGCTTCTCCTAGATATGTTAGCAAGGAGAGGAATAGTTGTTTGTAAGATCAATGGAAGTTTCAGTATGAGCAGTTTGGGTTTTCTCTGTTTCATTTATTTCGATTTTTTTTTTTATGATACAGAAGTAGTGTTAGAAGTTACCTGTTTGTGTTTTAATATGCTTAAGTTGCATTTGGGAAAGGTCAAGTCTTTTAGAAATTAGTCTGTGTTCCTAAATGAGCTTTGGGGAAGGAGGGCATATTACATATGGGTCATTTTCATGTTGTGTTGTATTTATTGTTGGGTTACCACCTTTCTGATATTTTTCTACAATTTGCTAGTTTTGAGGTCGATATCATTGTTGGCATGTATGTCTGTTTACTTTATAGTGATTGGAGTGTGTTAGGGTTTTTTATTTTTGTTGGCCATTACCTCTAGAAAGATGTTACTATTAATAGAAATAGATTTTAAGAGAAAGTTAGGTTTTGAATTCATAGTGAAAATGAGGTCCCAGGTTACTACAGTGCTGAGTCATTTGAAAGATTTGTTTATGTGTCTGCAGGCATGGCATCCAAAATTAGCAGATGCTTTTGACCAGAATCCCTGCATTTTTCTGGTCCCTTCATACTGGACTTCTAAAAGCAATGAATACAAATGATGCACTCTTTCTGCAGTGCACTGTATAGTAAGAATGCTGAGCTCACACATGCTTGCTCTCTAAAGGAGAGAGTAATGATGTCTCACTCCTTGAGAAGGATCCATCTGATGCAGTAGAAAACAGGGGGAGAGCTGCTGTTCAGAGTAGTACCCCTGTTGGGATTCAATAGCCTACCTTTATTTTAGTTTCTCTTGGTTAACTTTGCAACATTACGGTACAAAATCACTCCTCTGTGTTTGTCTGTGTGTACAATCAGATTTATAAAAGCATATATAGATAGATACATATGTATGCATGTATCTATAGCTTTTTATTGGTAGAAACTAATTTCCTATAATAAGCATAGTTGAATTTGAAAATTGCAGACCTACAATGTTTTACAAACAGTATTGGTAGACAGGATGGTTCTAGGTATATGAGAACATAATGAATAAATAACCTGAAGACTGGATTCTGGCTAGAATAAGGCATTATCCTGTATTCTGCAGTGGCACAAACTTCTGAGAGCTGTGTCATTAAAGAATGTAAAAATTGTCTGATTCTAGTAATTATTGCCCTTATATTTCCTTTTCTGCCAGACAAGATTAGCAATGCATTTGCCTTATATATTGATTCTGTAAATAAATCAAGATTTGGGCTACTGATAAACATTTTTTTAATCTCTAAAAATTTATGTTTAGCACAGTGTTTTCACTTTTCTGTCAAATGATGATTAAGGCTTTTTGTTTATGTATACCCATATCATGGAGGTATGTGTATTTCTACATTTACAAGGGCACATATTGATAAAATTTCTGTCTTGCTTGTGGTGTCTTGGGCAGTTTTTAACTTTTTTTTTTCTTTTGTAAACAGAATATCTTTACAAATCATAGCCTGGATGTGAATGTAAGATGGTTAGCTGTGCTCTACTTTAAAAATGGAATTGATCGCTACTGGAGACGGGTCGCACCACAGTAAGTTTTGAGTTCTTCCACTTAACTGTCTTCAGGTTGGCTTTGTTATGGTTGCCAGGCTGGAAAAACAGCAGATCCTTAATTCAGAGAAGTTACTTTAGAATTTATGCTGAAACTGACAACATGCTTCAAACTTCAGGACTTGCTGATAAAACATTTTGTCTTTATATTGCTTCTTATGGCTCTGTTCATTATTTACTTTTGAGAACTGAATTGGAAGGCTATTTCACAGATAATAGGTTTTGAAGTGATGCAATAAGGATTACAACATCAAGACCTGGATTTACTGATAGTGTCAGAAGTGAAAGGTAGTCAGTCTCTTGGAGAGTGAGAGAGGCATTTCATTTTGTTTAAGCTGATTCATACTGAATGTGTACATGGGAAAGAGGCAGTGCAGTAATTACCATACTAAAAAGTTCTGGTCTTCATTTTTTGTTGTTCTGATATATGGGTGCTGATAATGCGTGACAAAGAGGTCTCCAAAGAAAATGAGAAATATAAGCACTTTCCATGAGTACCATGTAATTTGCTTAAAAGTTACAAAAAGTGCCATTTTAATATGTAACCCATGGAATTATATACTTCCCTGTCTCTTGTGTGAAGTGCTTATTTTTCTTTTAAAAACAGATGTGATTCCATGAAGAGTTTCAATTCCAGAGCTCATAAAGGCTTTCAAGTGTTCAGTCTCTCTTAAGTGCTAGTAATAGGTGGAACTGTCATTGTCAGATGGAGGGTATCAGATGGAATTCTAGGTACAATTTTTCTGGATCACAAATATGAATTAGTGTTATGATACAAAGTATGATTTTCATTGTTCATTATTTGAGATAGTTCAATGTATTTTGCCTTCCATTGTAAGCTTTTCCAAAGATATACCAAAAGAGGGAAAAATTATAAAATTCTGTGTCCACAGCACTTTATAAATAGTGTAGTACTCCTTCATTATTGCTTAGAGCACTCGAGTTTTTCTATGTGTGAATTAGAATATAATTGCAAAACATCTGCAAGCATTTGGATTATTTTTTATGTGAAAGGAAAACACCATCCTTTTCATGAAAGATGGCCTATATCTTTGACATTTCTGATTAATAGGATTCTGCTTGCAATACTGGTACTTAGCCAGAACTGTTGGAAGAAGTCAAGCATCATTTCAATTTGTTATTATTTTTTAGATACTAGTAGCATTTCTGGTAAAAAGCATAGTTTATTTCTTGCAGAACTAAAGACTAGAATTTTACTGTTTGAGGTAAAAATTAAATAAAAATCTTTTAATGTAGTTTTCCTATAGTTTTAAATTAAATGTAATTTTGAAAATAAATTTTTCTTGGCTATTAAAGGTTTCATGGGTTAAAACTATATTAAATTTCCAGTGCAACCATATTTTTCCCTATTTCCAATTTTTCTGCTGCTAATTTAATGCCATTAAAGTATAAAATCAATTTTTTAAATCGTTGGCTCCTGTTAAGAATTCGGTGGAGTAATGCGTACCAAATCTTTAGTCTGTGTCCAACTGTTTTTCTTTCTAAATTTGTTAGATGTGACTTTTTGTCAGAGCTCACCTAGACCATGTTTCTCTTAGAATATGTTGAGGTAGTTTTGGGAAATCCTGATTTAAACTAAATCCTTAAGTTAATTATATTGCGAACCAATCATAGTTTGAATGTCATGATTTTTTTGAAGGCTTCATTGTAGTGGCTGTGTTTTTGTTGTCTTTGCAAAATTCTTGTCTTTTGTCTTGTATGTCACTTCAGCACCTGTCCCCTCTCCATCCATAGTAGTACATTCAAAGCATGTTTTGACATACAGATCAGGCTAAAAACCGCATTTTCCAGTGAGAGTGATTTTGAAGATGAACTTCCTCCCTCCTGCTTTTTCAGGCAGCTTTTCATATAGCTATGGTGAAGAGTCTAGAGTTGTCATAGACTCTTTTCAGGCACAGTTTGGCCTTTTCTTTTGAAATTTGTTGTCAGCTTCCTCAAAAGCTGGTCTCACAGGAAGGTTTTGTATTTGTTTTTATTTTCTTCAGAAATGGTTTGTCTTGAATTCAAGAGTTGAACATGTTTTTGATTTTACAGACAATTACTTTTCTATCCTGTCTCTTGTGGACTTTTTTCTCTTATTTGAGTACTGTGTTAGCAACTTCAACAATACTTTTCAAATACATGTTTTCACTTGTGTGATGACTCCTCATAAGCCAGAAATCCAAATCTGGAATATCAGACTTTTTATAAAAAAGATGGAAAATAATTTGTATTTGGATGTATATTTCTCCATGCCACAGACACACAGAGAAAGATCAAAGTAATGTTGAACTTGCAAATTGTGGAAGACTACAGCATAGTAGATAGTACTTAGAAATTCATGCGTAGATGAAGTTGTTTTAATTTTTGGGCACACATAGTTCAATGCTGTAGGGAAATAACTGTCTGAGTGAGGCACATTATTCCTATTTTCTTGCCTGCCTATGACTTTTATGGGTGGAGTTGTGGAATTGGCTTTCTTGCAAGGCATTGAGGGAGGCTGAGGGCAGTGGTGCTGGTCTGTGTCTCTTTTCAGGGGCTGAGGGTGTTCCTGTTCTCCTGCAGATGTCACTCTCGTGTTGTTTAAACGCTGAATTCCTCCACCCACGTTCAGGCAGACCCTTAGGGACTCTGTCACACAGCGCTGTGTGACACTTGTGTCGGCACTGATTTCTTAGATCTTTTTTTTTCATTACTGTTTTCCAGTTTTGCTTATCACAAGCTTGTGTATTTGAGGCGTTCATCCTCATGAATCTATTTATTTTCTTTCATTTGTTTTGTGTGCAATGGCAAAAACTTAATTAGAGCATTTTTATTTGCAGTCGGTAATGAACTGAATCCTTGCTGCTCTTAGACTGTGCATATGATCCGTTTAATATAATTATAATTACACAAAAGTGTTTAAGGCTAGGGCCACAAAGTAAATGAAGTCATATAGTAAAACAGGGTATTTTTTTCTTTACAAACCAGGTTTTAGGTGTTTTCTATTGTCTCTGAAACTGAGGTATTATGCAATTTACATTTAATTAAAGAATAGATTTTTAAATTTTATTAATAAGAGCTTTTAGGTTTTAGAAACTACTTAGAAGATTCCTGTATGTGTGGAATTTATATACTGCATTTTCACATTATAAAAGAAAAACCCAAAATCCCACGAAAATTTATTTTTCTGGAATGTCATCTTGTGGCTTTAGATTAATAAATTAAATAGTTACATGCAGAAAAGCTTTTACTGTTGCAGAAATCTCTCTAAATTGTAACCAAAATGTTTTTAGGTGTAATTTAATTTTATGCAGAAAAAATCTTAAAGCCTGTGCCTTGATATAAAAAATAAAATCGTGGCTTCTGAATGCTACAGTTACCTTGGAAAATAAGATTTAGTGTACAGTTCTGAGTGACCAGTGAAACAATGAATTGCCCCTGTTTTGTAATATACTTCAAAAGCTAAGTCTGATGTAGGAAATGGTGAGTACTTGTGTTTTGTGCAGGGGTGAAGGGAAAGTGAAAACTAGAATATTTTTGTAAATGTTTATTCTTATTGCAATTCCTGCCTCTATTCTTTTATTATTTTGGGATTTATATTTAGTATTTGTCTAGGTTAGTGTAAGACCTATGCTTTAGGGAGCTTTAGACATCGTTTTAAATCTCAGTGTATAAAACTAGCTGGTTAATATCTGTGCCTGAGGTCAGACAAGAGGAAGTGGTTGTGTTGGTGTGTTTAATCTTAATATCCAAACATTAGTCTTCACTGAAATGTTTGCATCCGTGCTTCTAAGTCATTGCAATGTTGGATGAAACTTCCATCTGAGCAACCTTGGGTGATAATTTACAGGCTTTTTATGAAGAAGCAGCAGCTTGCTAGGTGCTATCAGTAAATGAAAATGTGTTGGTGTTTTTTTGTTTGGTTTTGGATTTCTTTTTCCTTGATTGTATAATCTATAAATGCCCACAAAACATTTTTTAAAGCAGTGTGTTGTGTTTCCTGCCTGGAACTGATAAGAAAATTGCATGAATCATATAAAATCTGAAGTAATACAGGAGTAATATCATATTGTAGCTTGTAGTCTTAAACTGATAGAGGTCACTTAAAATGAAGTATTAAGATACCACAATGTTGCACTTGAATGTAAATTAACCTTTATGGCTTAGAATTTGCCCTGCTCACTATTTTCCCCTGCAATTTATGGAGAGTGTATCAACATACTTTTCACACAAAGGTATAATTTTTAAAGGATCTGTACTTTTAAGTGTAAATATATTACTTGCAGGAAAGGATTTCTAATAGAAAATACTGCTTTTACAAAAAGAGCTGTCATCTGATATGGTGGTTGCCTTATTCTGGACATTTTTTGGCCATTGTGCATTAGGCAAATTCCTTTTCAAATCCTCAATTCTGGCAGTAATAACTCTATAAAAATTGTCTATAAGCAGTCCATTTGTCTTTTGTACAGTTCTGCGTTTTTTCACTATATATCTGTGTGTCTCACTCTGTCAACTTTCTTTTGCCATTTATCTTTAAGAAGGTCACTTCAGGTCTCAAATCATGAGACTAAAATGCCTTATAAGTATTTTTTTCACTGTTCCGTCTCTTCTAAAGATACTTGAGATAGTGGAAGAACAAAGAATGTTCTTTTTTAGTTTTGATAGTGTTTTTGATAATTACATATTAATTGATAGTAGATTTTTTAGTTGAAAATAAATAATATTTTAATAAATATATCCTGGCAGTGCTCTTTCTGAAGAAGAGAAAACTACATTGCGTGCTGGACTTATCACCAACTTTAATGAGCCAGTGAATCAGGTTAGTGGTGATTGTTTATTACTCTCCCAAGAAATGCTTGTATTGATAGATAGCTTGGTTTCTTTCTTTACAAAGTATTTAATTATTATAATAAAGTTGCAGTTTATATACTGCTTTTCAGACAGATCTTGAAGTGAGATCTTTTACAATAGATCATAATTCATTGAGTTATATAACCACTTTGGTTGGAAATAGCATGTTTTGTCTCGGTGATTTGTTTCTTTTGGTGTTGCAGTGGCAGTTTGTTGTCCCTTGCTGTTTGTTCAACCGTTTGGTGAAATGGTTCAGGGAATGGATGTGGCTCAAAGATAAGCTTTCCCTGAGTGATTTTCGGTTTTTTCAGCTTTTCAGTCTGTTCTCTTACCTGACTCGCAGTGTGGCCATACAAAGAAGTGTGGCAGTGGCATAGCAGGAATGAGCTGTTGAGATTGCTGCTGCGTAAACCCACCTAAGCAGTATTGCTGTCACATGTCTTGTTACAGCATTAGTGAATTTAAATAAGCTTAATGAAGATTCAGTGTGATAGTGTCTTTTCTTACATAAAGTGACTAATTGTGAGCTGTGATTTTGATTAGAATAAGAATTTATTATTATATTGAGTACATAACTAATGTTAGGGGCACAGAGTATGCCCATGCTAGATGAATCAATCTTGCTAACTTCTTCATCATGTGAGTATAAGATTCTGCAAGGAAGTATTTGCTATTATTTTGAGCTGGATCTTAAATAACTTTGTCAAGGAAATACAGAAATGATAGGCATAAGGTAAAGATTAAAAAGAAAAGGCATTGGAAATAAACTTCAGTTCTGCAGACAGTTCAGTTCTAACTTTTTTGGGATTTTTTGACAGGATTAATGTAATACAAGATTAGAGCAATTTATCAAAATTATGGTACTTTAGTCATTGTAGAAGCCCATTGTGAAATGACAATTTTGACTAGAGTTAAAAATTTTCATTGCAAATGCAGTTTTTAAAAAGCATATAAAATATTTCAAGATTTGTTATGCAGGTATAGTTTCAATGTAAACAATATGACCAAATATTACTTGTTTCTGCATTTTAACAAAAAAAAATGAAGTATGTCAAGCTGAACCATAGTGTGTGTCATTTATGTTTCTACTAGGTAGCATATAATTTATCAAATATTTAATTTTGAAGTTTGTGTGGTTTTTGCACATATAAATAGGTAAATTAATTGTAAAACTTTTAATATTAACTACATTGTTTGTAAAACAATTGAAACTTTTAATCAATAGTTTTTCCATACATTCATAAGTATTTCATCAATTTGCCTGCTAAGATGATAGCATAGCATGTTTTGTAGTTAAAAATGCCACTGCTGATGAACATTTCTGGAGTTCTCTGCCCATAGTTGCAGTTGAGATTGGAACCTTTTTAACTGACATTTTGAAGACTGGTGGGTTCATGTTTTGATTTGTGCGTCCTTACAACATTTTTGGGATGTCATTTTTTAAGATGTGGAGATTTTTGTTTGTCTTTATGGCAGCAGTCTAAGTAATTGCCTGAACAATTATGTGCGATATTGAAATATGTTTACAGTGTCCATATCCCTTTCTTTCCCCTTGTTCCCCAATCTGTGTTGTAGGTATCCTAAGGTGTCCTTTCAGAGGAATCTTTCGTTTAGTTCCCAGCCTGCTTGATATGTCTGAGTTTTGATATCCTGTGTTCCTGATAACTGCACTTTTCCAGTCACAGATAGTTCATAACACAGTTGCTATCTGCTTGTGCTTTTTGCATCACTGAAGGCAGAAAAAATTGTGCCTCCTGTATAGAAAGAAAAACAACACAGAAAAGTGAGAAATAGGCATATTACGGAGATGTGATGATACAAATTGACTTCCGGGGACGTGGAGGAGAAAAAGATAACATACCATTTTCTAAGAGCCTAATTTCCACGCCCTCTGAAGATATTTAACGTATGGGAGGCACAGTGTAACAAAATACTTCTTCAAATGTATGACAGCAAATTCTTTTTCTTTTTTCTCACCATTTAAAAAAGCCAGTCCTCAAGATAAAATTACTTTTGGCCTTCCTGGGAGGTTGCTTCTTGTGTTGTATATGGAGAAGAATTTATTTGCTCCCCCTGTCAATTGACATAATTTGATCTGGCAATAAGTAGGACTCCCAGCTCTTCCTTGCAAATATTGACATAATTTTCTTGAAGCAATTCTTCTCACTAAGCAGCATAATGAATATTGCAGAAAACTTGGTGGGGTTGTCAGATTCCAGATGAAACAGCTCAGGAAGCACAAAAGAAGGAGAAGGGAATAGCTCTATCCTCCTTAGGCCTGTAAATTGCTTGGATTCCTTATGGTAGCCTAAGAAGATGACTTCTTCCCCAGGTTAGAAGTGTGGTTGTTCTAGTGTGTTAAAGGAGAGAGTGTCTGCTTCACTAATCCAGTCAAGGACCTTTTCAATTAGAATGGGATAAGAACAGGGAAAACAAGAATGTGAAGTTTTTGGATATTTGAGGTAGGGTTTTGAGGGACCATACAAAATATGTTAAGGAATGTTTAGGGGAAGGGAGTTTCACAGCCGCCAAGTGTGGAATAGACAGAAACGGGGACATAAAGGCCAGTTGTGTAAACTGCAGGTGCGCTGTACCTGTGTCTGAACAAACGCTGTGCCTGATGACCACTACCTGTCCTGTGTTTTGATTACATCCCTTACCCATCTTACTGTGTAATCTCACTCTGTTCATCATGCATGTGTGCTGCAAGGACCAGGTTCCAGCTGCTGGCAAGACTGGTGCGGGTGGGATTTGGACCCAGCAACCAAAGGCAGATGGTGTGAGTGGTACAGGTGCCCCGGCATGTGGTTCTGAAGATCTGGAGCAAGAGAGAGTCTCAGTTTCAGTTACTGAGATGGGGCTTAGGCTTACACATAAGTGTGCCTGGGGCTGGAAATGGCTCTATCTAAAAGTCAGGTAGAGAAGAATTAAGGGTGATATGTATTCAGCAGTGTATGTTCATAGAAAGTCATAGAAAAGATCACTGAGTAAAAAGTGGCTCCCAAATATTTGTTTCTTTATTTATATGATTTCTAGAATACATATAGTTACTGGTCTTCATGTAAAATTTGAACAAGGTATTAAGTTTAGTATTTTATGTAACTACTTGCTACAAACATAAAATAGAATGCCTTTTCTCCACATTTACTTGCACTCAGCAGACTTAAAAACAGCTTAAGAAAAAGTTCACAAAAATCTAGCAATCCATACTAGTCTTTTTTGGTTTAGGTTTTATTTGGCTGTGGATCTCATCATTATTAATTTTCTAAATGCCCTTGGACTTAGTGGTGTCTGTGGTTTGTTTTTTTTTTTGCAGATAGCAACTCAGATCTCTGTACTGATTGCTAAAGTTGCCAGAGTGGACTGCCCAAGGCAATGGCCAGAACTTATACCCACTCTTGTAGAATCTGTGAAGGTGCAGGATGATCTTCAACAACACAGGGCACTACTTACGTTTTACCATGTTACAAAGACCCTGGCATCCAAACGGCTTGCTGCAGATAGGAAGCTTTTCTATGATGTAAGTAATGTGGTGCAGTATTGTAGAGCATGCAGACTTTGTATTGTACATGCTTGCTTCTTCCTGAGTTTAGCTGGCAGGGCATTAATGGCATGTCCATGGGACTTAAATGTCTGCCCTTGGAACAGAAGTGCTCTTATGTTGTGGGTATCTGTATACTGTGGAAAAACTGGAAGTCAGTTTCTGGGTGAGATGTTTGAGACCTTTATTAATTTTGCATACAGCTTGAACATTATCTTAATTTGTGTAAAGAAGCAGAGCTTCATCTACAGAACATAGAACATAGTATCTGCATATCAGCCTTATGATGTACATGATCTTACTTTTCTAGGAATTTATGGAGTTTTCTTGGAAGTGTGTTCTGAATTCTTAAGTCAATATAGTCTTTAAGAAATACTGGGGTTTAGACTTCCATACTACCATATTTTAGTTTTTTATCATCAGTAGGAATGTGTTTGAGTTTTTCCAGGCCATCTCTTCAGGTTAATTGAAAGGCAAGATGTGAATGCAAATGCCAAATCTCGTGTCATTCAGTTTACATTCTCCACTGTAAAAATCCACTGATTAGAACACAGATGTAACTTTGGCTTCAAGCCAGGCATCTCCAAACCCATTTGGAGTTGGGCAACAAGGTAGTACAGTTAACTGAATTCAGTGAGTTAAACATTTTTTCCAAACCTGTTACTCCTGAATTTTTTAAATTTTAGTTTTGTTCCTTCATTTTAAAGGAAAGAGTAAGCACTGAAAGTGAAGACTGTTTATGAAGATTTACCTATTTCTCTATGTAGAAATTTCTGTTATGTAATCCATAAGATGAAATCTTAACCGTCAGGAGTCTGAGGCATTGAAGACTGACTGGTAGATAGGACCTTTACTAACCTTTACTCAGTCAAAGCAACTAAATAAACAGGTCATGTGTTTTTGAGTCCATTTATATGTGGTGTAGCAGACTAAGTATGGAAATCTGCATTATGAAGCTGTCAAGTGCTACCATAACTGAGTGAGCAAACCTTTATATTCTGTTCGTAATTCAGGTATCTTTATCAGTTAAGCACTGTGTGTGAACTGTAATGTGAATTAAGCTTGAGATTTGTTTAGTTCTACCTGTTTAGAAACTATTTGTTATTCTGTGTTTTAAAAAAATTGAGGGAAAAAGTCAGTGTTTGCATCTATATCAACAAAGTAAAGCTAGTTTTGTAGTAGGCATTGTTCAATACTATTGTATCTGTAACAGCTTGTCTTTGTGGGAGAAGAGGTGATGAGGAAAGCTGGTAATTTTTTGAAGCATCATACTACATTATACACCAGCAACTGTATTTACTGAAAATCAGGTAAGAAAGGAGCCCAAAATAGTTTTCTCTAAGGTGAGAATCACAGACCCAACTAGTCAGGGAAAACAGTGAATCTATTGTATCTTCAAATTAAGGCAAAATATTTTTCTGAAAAATATTTTTTGATTAGTACAACTCATTACAACAAAGAAGCAAATAAAACATTGTGGCCTGTGATACACACAAGAAACTAGATTAAATATTTTAATAGTCTAAACCAGCCTTTAAAATTTAGGGATTTATTATGGTATAGCAGAATTCAGGAAACAAAATATATTCTTGATCTTCCTTTTTCAGCTTACATCAAATATTTATAGCTTTACCTGTTCCTTGTGGAATCATCATACAGATACATTCCTACAGCAGATTTGTACAGGGGATGAAGCTGCAGCTGCAAATTCACTAGAAAGGACCTTATTGTCATTGAAAGGTAATAATATAGAATGATGTCAAGTGCAAGGAATGAAATAACTTTCTTCACAGGGACATGTAGAACTTCTTTGGTAAATAGTTCCCATTCTCTAACAAAACCATGCCCGTTGAGAGTAGCTGTATTCTTGGTTTATTCTACCTGTACTGTTAGCAAGGCAGAAAGAGGATTGCTTGTGCAGAAGGGAAAGAGAGTAGTCTTGTTTCTCAGTATGTGAGAAGCTGTGCATTCCACTGTGTGTATTGTAAGAAGTCAGTGTCTAGGAAGTTGGAAAGTGGGTGGCGAAACAGGATGCTTTCTTACGTGTGTTGTAATTTAGGCTTGCGTGTCTTTAGCACTTAATTGAGGAAGCTGAGCTGCAAGTTTCATTCCATCAAGTTTACCCTGTGTGCAATAAAAAGCTAGCCTTAGCAGTTAGTTTGTTTTAGGTTGATGTCAAAGGCTTATGAGGGAGTAAATGCATATCCTGACTACTTTGCTGCTTTGAACAACTGAGATTTTTGTACGAAATGCTTGCAATGTAGATAATATGTGTCCTGAATTGTTTCAGAAGATGCAGTGTGCAGCTTTTCTGGGTTATTGGCAGTGATAAACCTGAGAGAATTTACAAGAGGCCTATGGGCCTTATTTGACTATACTTGGCCCTTTTCCTACTGCAGGATCTTTTGGGACTTGAATACTTAAGAGTTTTGGCAGAATTCTTCCTGATTGAGTAATACTTTGAGTTCTCTTCATTATTTTACACAAGGTGTGTTTTAAAGTAATTTCAACAAGGTGAATGTTAGGTGCGGAAGAGGCATCCAGGACATAAAACTATGCATATTTTTTAAAGTATTGAGTTGAAAGAAAGGCGTGGAAGAGGAATTGCAATTGTGTTCTGAAATTTATAGAAACAAGAGCCAATAAATAGCTACACAAGTAATTTTTTTTTTCCCAGTGCTTCGGAAACTGACAGTCCATGGCTTTGTAGAACCTCATTGGAATGCAGAGGTGATGGTAAGTGCATTTCTAGTTCTATAATAGAAATCTTTTGTGATGATTTTAGATGTTCTCATGATATACATACAATGCAGAATAAGCTTCATCTTTCAAACACATGTTTGTTTTTCAGGGTTTTCTACATGCTGTATTTGAACGGCTGAAACAGTTTCTGGAGTGTAGTAAGTATCTGAGTGTTTTTCATTGTTAAACATTAGAAGCTGAATGCAAATATACAGGCTAGTGCATCATCAGTAATCATTTAGGTACAAGGTATTTTTGTATAAGTCGAAACTATTTCTTTAAATGCTGCTGAAACTGTCAAAGAAGAATTCAGAGAAAGTGTCTTTTTGTATCAATAGGCTAAAATCACACCAAAATTGTATTTGGTGTCATAATTCAGCAACACTTTTTTATGAGAATAGATTTTAAACTGAATAGGAAGAATTTTTTTAGGATAAGTTATATGGAATTTTGATGTAGTTTCTGGGTTCAGGAGCATGTACTTTGGTAAGAGGGCTGATCTGGGCTTTGATTCTCATTTTTAGAAGAGATGGAAGCTGTCCCCATTTGCCACTTTCACTATGCTACAGTCAGGCTCCTTCTGACTCTTCTTTGATCTTTGACAAGAAAGGTGCAGAGTCTGAATAGAAGAAATTGAAGGCCATCCCATACTGAAGTTTGATGTCTATTGTAGTCCTCTAGCATATGAAGACTTTAGGGTTTCTGTGTCCTTAGACAAGAACCTTCCCATTTCCGCTTTTCTAATCAGTAAATTGTTTTGCAAAAGCAGGTACAACTATGTTACAGGATTAGTGTTTGCATTTATTATATCATGTTTCTGCCTGTATGCCTTCAATATGGCCCTTTGTGGTTCTTCTTTTGCTTTATAAAAGTTTTGTCTGTTTTTTTCCCAATTTGGAATTTTTTCTAATGTCCATAATAAATTATTCTTTAAGATGGAGTTTCTAGAAAAGCACATAATAATATGTGGTAATAGTTTTATTAAAAAAAGAATTTGTATTTCAGTGAATAATTATTTTTTGTCTAGCATTTGCTTGCATTATTTTAATTGCCTTTTATCATTGAATTTTCTGTAATGATGTCACAGTTGTTATAGCCTGATCAAGTGCAGTGAATTTCACTACAGTTGAGAGAAACAGTTTAAGATTTTCTTATTCGCAGTACTCTTTACCTTGAATTTGACTTGGAATTTATTTTGGCCTAGAACTTTCAGGCTTAACTTAATCTCTTAACTACAGTAAAAATAAGTTCTTCTCCAGTGTTAATTATTTAAAACTTAGCTATCCAGAAAGAAAATAAGGTCTAAAAAATAATAGTCATGAAATGTCTGATTTACCAGGTAGGAGTATAAGACCAGAAAGCATATGCAGAGATCGTCTAGAAAAGACCATAATTCTGTTCACTAAAGTGGTAAGTAAAATCTCCTTTCAGTTACTGTATGGTTTCTAGTTCTGGAGGAGCAGCCCCCATCCAGACATATATGTGAAAGTGAATCCCTTTCAAAGAAATGGAAGGATCTGCAACTTAAAACTTCTTTGTTATGAGTTGTATTTTTTAAGAAAAGGGTGTCTGTTTACTCATGCTTATGTAAGTTGCAGCAGTGAAAAAAACATTTTCTTAGCTCAGACAAAATTAAGTGCATTCTGTAAGTAAATTATTTAGCTAGAACTTGTTTAAAGAATAATTCTGGAAGCATTGGTAAAACAATTGCAATGTTATCAAGGTATAAAGAAGAGATAGGTTTTTCATCTTATCTTTTTTAGGTAGTTAGATCACTGTTTCTATGGCTTTGTTAGTTCTTTGGGATTACTGGCCACTAATTAAAAGAAAGTGAACAACATACTCTATTGCCATGTGAAGCTTGTAGAGTGTGATACTTGGACTTGCCAGCTGATTCTCTGTAACTGTTAAATGCATATTGTATTTTTTTTGTTGTTGCTGTTTTTTTTTTTTTGGTTTTTTTTTTTTTAAGTTACAAAATCTACAGAGTTCCCATTGTTTTCAGATTCTATCTAGAGGCCACGGGTATAATTCAAATATTCAACCTAGTAATCAGAAGTAAAAAGCACCTATCAGCTTCACCAAAATTGAGCTGAAGATACTCTGATACATTATATTTGTCATAGTACTTAGATTGCAAAAGTGCCTGTTTTTTCACAGACCTGAAGAGAAAGTCAACTTGATTAGTAGGTAATCTACCACCTATAGAAATTCACATGCAGGAATATAGATTTAGGCATTTTTGTAGTACTAAAGGAGATAAAAGCAGTCCACCAGTGTATTTTAGATCACTAAGTGGAAAAGCCAAGTTGAGGAAGCAAGTGCTTGTAGTGCAGTGGTGGTGTTGGGGGGAAATCCATATATCCTTTTTTGCTTACACTAGTTCTAATAGGGATGAATTATCTGCTGAAATACCCATTGTTTTAAGTATGGCTGATATTTACTTACTAGCAAGCTGGTCCATTTAAAGATAGGTATTGTTCCTCCTACTTAAAATAATTTTGAAGCCAAATAAAGATTTTTGTTCTTAAATTATGCTTCATTACCAATTGATACTGATCTCTTCCTAATTTCCTGTCCATGTTCAGTTTTCTATAATTTTATATTAATTGGCACCTGTTTTTGATAACTGGTTTACTAAAGTATTTAATAAGACTTTACTAAAAGTGTTTTGATTTCTCCTTTTCTGCTTCCATTTTTTAAAGCTTTTGGACTTCTTGGATCAACATCCTTTCTCATTTACTGCTTTGATTCAGAGATCACTGGAGTTCTCTGTAAGCTATGTTTTCACAGAAGCTGGTGAAGGAGTTGTATTTGAGCAGTTTATTGTACAGTGCATGAATCTCATTAAGATGATTGTAAAAAATTATGCATACAAGCCATCCAAAAATATTGAAGGTACTATTTACTGAATTTTTTTTTGTCTTGAGAAACATTTTGCTAGCTATTCTCAACAGTTAATACTCCTTTATTAATGTTTTAATAATTAGTGACATATGTATGGTTCTGCCTCCATATTGATAATTGTTATTTTAACTTTTAAAGTATTAATGTATATGAATAATGACATTGCAAAGGAATTTTAAACGCAAAAGGAGCACAAATATCTTTCATTTTGTGATTATTTTAGTTTCCGTTGAACTAATTTTAAAAAGTGCTGAGGTATAGAGTTTGGTTTATTTTCATCAACTAATTTGTTGCATCTTTCCCATTAGATACATTTAATAAAATGCTGTATTTTCTGTAATTAACTAATACCAGTACAATGAAATACAGAAACACAGTGGATTGGAGATGGCAGTCCAATAAAGAAGTTAATTCGTTTTGCTTTGTAGGACTGTGTTTCATTTTGCAGCTTCATACACTGCTGTATGTGTGAATTAAAAAAACACCTCAACCTTTCACATTGGTTTTACATGTGACAGTGACTAGATAACAATGAGCATTCTCTATGAATTTGAAAAAAAGCTTTATATATGTCCTGATATGTGTCAGAACGGATTACTTGTTTAAAAACCTGTCTTACCAGCTGAAAGTCAGTTAAAGTCTGCTGTGAAAATACATTTTTTTTCCAGAGGATTAGAATTTTTTGTTTATTGACTTTTTTCTGATTTTACTAGACTAGTTTTTGATCATTAAGCCACTTAATTGTAATCTGAAATTTTCATGTTTTCTTTCAGACAGCAGTCCTGAAACTCTTGAAGCACATAAGATAAAGACAGCTTTTTTCACATACCCAACACTAATGGAAATATGTAGGAGATTAGTCACTCACTATTTCCTGCTGACAAAGGAAGAATTGACCATGTGGGAAGAGGATCCAGAAAGCTTCAGTAAGAAACATGCTGTATAGTTGGTTGTAGTGTAATTAGGTGTTTGTATAAGTGCTTCATATCCACATTTTCTCCACAAATTGCCTACTGCAATATTGGACATTTTATTTCCTGCAGTCTTCTTACATGGATAAATATTCCCTCTAGACGTTCTTTTTGTAATAAAAGATTTCTCTGTAGTCTATGATACCTCCTAACACTAAACTTTGTTTGAACCATAGTTGAAATAATTCTTTTTTTTTTTTTTCCTTTGGAAAATAATAGCTGTAGAAGAGACTGGAGGAGATTCTTGGAAATACAGTCTCAGAGTAAGTGTTCAGTTTGAAAGAAGCCCATTAAACATTCCTGAATGCAATTCTTGATAGTTTTGTAACCAAAACAGATAATATTTGAAATAAAATCTTTGTTTTTTCAGTTTAGTAAAGTTTAACTTCGTTCTTTTTTCAGTGTTCAAACTTGCGGAAATACACAAGAATCTGTGCACTTAATATTTTAGGAGGGAGGGAAAAGGTTTTGCTTCATCATTTGAATTATGTAGCCTCTGGTTAAAGCCAGCAGAAGTTCTCTTTTTTTTAAACTGATGACTGATGTAACCACTTATGACTTTCTTAGTAGACATGACGAGTGAAGGAAGTTCCAAATGCATCTTTATTAATTAATTATATTCATTAATTATTTGTTATATTAGTTAATTTAGTTCAGGTCAGAAAAATGCTGTCGTAATGTATCTCCCAACTGTAACTGATGGGGTTTGCTTTGCAGAGTGATCTCAAAGTTTATTTGCTGGATTAATTATATTTTAAAACTAAAAAACTCAGTGTGGTGCATATAGTATGCTCCAGTTGTAAAAGGGTGTTCAGTCCAAGTCCCTGACCTACAGCCAATAAGCCAACACAAAAACAGTCTGCGACATACCTACAATGTGGTCCCTGGCAGCACAGCACCAGCTGTTTCACTCCACAGATTTGTTGTTCTACAGCTGCAGCCATCAAACTCTTGCTAAGTTAAGCTCAGTCTATAGTAGAGAAAGAGTGGTATTTCTCACAATATTAATTTTGCTACTATATTGTTTTTTAAATTGTGACTTTCAGTGTGAGGTATTCAGCACTTTAAATTTTAGCATAAAATGTATTTTAATTGCCTTTATTTTAATAGATTCTAACCAGATCTTTTAAATTTTCAGCCATGCACAGAAGTTCTTTTTATTGATATTTTTCATGAATATAATCAGACTCTTACCCCAGTTCTTTTAGAAATGGTTCACAGTCTACAAGGTAAGCTCTTTAAAAAAAATGAGGGAAGTATAAAATGTAGAATTGTTTAGAGGACCCCTTTGGAAGTTTCTTCCCAAATTTGTTCTAAACCAGGACAAATACATGATATACTCTTGTGAACTATTAAACAATTTAATCTTGTAACATCTAATTGTATATAGTGTGTTCTCTCTGTATTTTTCAAAAGACATGTTAATATTCTAAAATAATTTCAAAACCTACCATAACAGAATGCATTGTGTGTCTAGGAGATGGAGGTTGTAACGGCTCTTTGGTTTTCATCTTAATTATTCTAGATGACTGACAGATGTTGTGGCATTTCTAATTTCACGAGATTTCAGGCTTTCTTGGGAGTGATCCACAAGCTTAATTAATTCATTGGGTTGTTTTTAGTTGGGAACTTCCTGTTCAAATGTTGCGAGGCAGTTCATGCTGTGTGTCTGCCAAAATCTTGAGGGGAAAAAAACTTTAAAAGAAAAAGTTTAAGTTACGCTGTCATTTTGGAGAGTCTAAATGACTTTCCAAATCTGAAGAACCTGCTTTAAAAATTTATGGGGTTTCTGTATGAAGACTGAATTATTCATAGGTTGAGGAGTGATACGTATTTCCTTTGTTTTACTTCATGATTCCTTGCCCGTAAACTAAGTTTTATGGTGGCCAGGAGAGATCATAAGTGGGGGTGGCTTTTTTTTTCCCCTGTCATTTCAACTCAGGTTGTTTGCCCTGGTTGTGTTAGTTGAGTTACAATATTTGGTATTCAAGCTTATCAGAAAGGATCATTACATTCTAATAAAATAAAATAAATGTTCCTTTTCTGAGAGTGCTTTCTGACTTCATAAATCTGTTCATAAAGTACTTTGTGCCTGTAGGTTTTGGGATGGGTTGTTGCACTGTAATATGGGGACTAGTAGATGATTCCTTATAATAGAGTTGACAGTTAATGTGGTTTTGTTTTCCAAAAATTACCTAAGTTAATACTACCATGCTAAAAAGTATACCAGTACTTCTTAAATTCTCCTGGGGCCCATAGTAGTTTTCTTCTGCTCTTCATGTTTTCAAATTGAAATTTACTGTTGAAGTACTAGATGTTATAAAGAATCCAGTAATTCTTAAAACTTCAGAAAATATTTACTTTTAGGCACACATTTATAAAAAAGTCTAGGACCCTTTTGGATATATTACTCTGAGTTGACAGTTGCCTGCAATTTGCAGGTTTTGAGTCTGTTGATTTAAAATACTTGCTTCTGACTTACGCGTATGTTGTTATTAAAAATGTTTGTCTCCAAAGAAGTAAGTCAGAAATAGGATGTGAAAGCAGAGATTTGATTTTGATACATTCACTGAATAAAGTATCAAAACTGAAATGACTGAACTTGTAAATTGAGTAAAAGCAGTGAAAGAAGTCTTAATTCATGCCTTCCTTTCTTAAAGCATTTAAGTGCGAAGTTGCTTGCATTCCTGGTTTTAGTGACAATTTTTTATTTAACTTTGGCTTGTAGGATCTACCAACATGGAAAATACCAATGCTATACTGATTAAAGATGCTGGTAAATTAAGTTTTACTTTATCTTTGAAGTAACAGAGCATTTGTGTATGTTTTACTTCTCAAAAATTGCATGAAAAATTTGCAAGATTTTTTTTAAAGTCGTTTGGAAAGTGGGACCTAAATCCTAATTATCCTTTCATTGATGTTGGCTTTCTCTTTTGAAAATGTTTATGTACAAATGCCCTGCTTTTTGGCTTTTTTTTCTTAAACAAGCAATCTCCTTTACTGTCCTGTTCTTTCTGCTGTGCCAAGTAAATGACTTTCAGTATTTTCATGGAGTTACTCTGTCCATTGTACAAGGGAGATTTTATGGCAAAATAAAAGAATTTTCTTATGGAAGTCTCTTTGATGATAGAATAAGGTCCTCATTGTTCTTTTGGCTTCTAGCTATTTTCAAGAATCTAACCTTTCTTCTGTAGTATCTTTCTTTTAATAATAATTTCCATCAGAGTTCCTTTCACCATGATCTCATAAAACTTTCTGAAGAAAGATATGCTTTAGTTTGGTTTTCTTTATTTTGTTCAGGTTAACAAAATATGGTTTGAATATTAAATTAATCTGATTATTTAGTATTAAATCATTAGCATTTAAGCAAACAATAAGCATAACTGTTGTTTTTCCCCAGTGTATAATGCGGTTGGACTGGCTGCTTATGAACTATTTGATAGTGTGGATTTTGATCAATGGTTTAAAAATCAACTATTAGCAGAACTACAGGTTTCTCATGACAGGTAAACACTTTGGTTTGTTATGCCTTCATCATTTAAATACAAACTGTTGATACAAATCTGATAAGATATAATGCCTAATAATTGCCAAGTTGAAAAATACTCAACCTTGAAACATACCCATTAAATGAGGAGAGGTATGAAATGCATACAGATAACTGATAGCAGTCACAGAAGTGACAGTGTTCTTGACAGTTCATGTTTAAATTACTGTGTGGTGAATACTTCCAGGGTTCTGTAAAAGTACGTTGTATGTCTTCTTTACATTTATATTAGAGTTGACTAAACCTTCTCAGGATAACCACCTTTGCTCGTTTAAAAAAAGATGTTTAGGCCTCCAGAGACCCTGGAGTCCTCTAGGCAGCAGAGTCCAACTGAAATCTGTGGAAATTGTCCCTCTAGTTTAGCCAAGACAGTGATTTGTTCTTCTCTTTAAGTTTAAATACAAGCCCTCTGTAATTCTGTTCAGATAATTTTGCTGCAGTAGACGGGAAATAAGGGTTGGGGTTGTGTTGTAAAGTGTGAATGATTGCAGCTTGTTCTACATGAAGAGTTTTATCTAGTCCGTCTGCTGTGGTGTTTCCTTCTCACCAAGGTCACCCTCACTTGGATGGCCTTCACACGAGTACCTCCTGTTGTTTAGTGGATATCATGGGGTATTTTGAAAGATCATTTCTGGCATCTCAGTACATACAGAGCTGTCGTGCCTCGTAACTATCTGGAAGACACTGTTCCTCTCTTTCCCTCAAGCTCACTCTTCCCCCAGGGGAAGGACAGTGGCCAGTATTGTGCATGCTAATCCTTTCCAGACAAGTTCAAGTCAGCCATTGACTCTAAACAAGTGTGTCCTGTTTTTCTCAACGCAGTCATTAGCAATGACCCGAATGTCCTTTGAAGACTGTTACTATGTTTTTCTTCTACATTTGCAATTCATCTTACCACTGGCAATTTTTATGTGAAACACCAACTAATTTGTTTCCTTATACCCTTAGGAGCTACTATAAATTGTAAATGATTTTCCATAATGGGTCACTAGTCAGCTCTTTTATCTCCAAGTGTTCTGTTTACAAAGAGATTTCAGTTTCCTGCAGAGTGGAACTTAAAATACTAAAATGCTTCTTTCCACTACAATAAACTTTGAAAAAATTAATTACTTACTTTTGAATATATAACCTTATGTTAGTGTCAAATAATGATTGCCACAGTTGTTTACCTGCTGTCTCCTGACCTTTTTATTCTTCTTCTCTTTAGACTATTTTTTTAACTAAGATTTCACTTAGTATTTACAAGTGGCCAAGTACTCTAATGATTAGGCTAAATGTTAGAAGAGCAGGAAAAAAATGGGAGATCTTGTTCATTTGCTGTTGTGCTCCACCAGCAGCAGTGTGTAAATAAAGCTGCCATGATCTTTGCTGCCCTTGCTGGCTAGGGCGTTTTTATGCTATTCATCCAAATAGTGTAAGTAAAACTGACAAGTTTGTGTTGTTGGTACAGTTGTGTTACTGGAAAACACCTGATCTAACCATTTGGTTGGCATTCATGATATCCCAGGATAAAATTCCTGTGGGAACAGAGGCTTGCAGTAGGAGTTGTCTGAAATTTTGAAGCCCTGTTAACTTGAGCTGCTTCTGCTGCCTTCATCATTGGAGATCCCCATGGCAATAAGGGAAGGCAGCGTTAGTGGCTTGAACAGAGTACTGCTTTAACAGCAGCTTTGGGAATACACATGCAGTTCAGATAAAGTGGGTTGGAGAGTATCCTCTACTGTCCCATAGAATGTCCCATGGTGACTAGTATGCTTGTTCAGAACTGGTTGATGTTTGGAAACACAAACCTATGTGTTATCAGCAGTGAGTGTGGAATTTGCAGTGTTTTGTTTTCTCTGAATGTTTCATTACCTGTTGATAGTAAACCTATCAATTATGACATAGCAATAGAAGAAATATGGAATTCATAAAAAACGTTCTAAAGTATTTTTAGAAATAGTGCATTGCCAAATTTATTACTTGCCATGATGCTCAGTTTTGTATTGATTAATGAGAATATTCTCCATAATATGAAAATAGCTTACTGAGTACTTTTTTCTTTTTTTTTTGCAATTAACTCATTTGTAAAGCAACATTTCCTGCTGAGAAAGTAAAGTACTTTTGACTTGTATATCTAATGTAGTCCAGACTGCTTAAAGGTGCTGTCCTATGACTAATGCAGCAGAGGTTGCCTTATTTTGGAATATGGTCACTTTTCCTGTGTGAGCTTTAGGTCTACCAGGCTTAGTGGTGGACCTATGCTCAGTCACTGTGTGCTCTTTTTGTAAAAGCTAATCTTCTGAGGTGAACTTCCCAAAAGTAATGAATGTAGAAAAAGTAGCACCTCAAAAATGAGCACCTGTGAGAAACTTCAGAATTAAAAAACAAACCCACAAAAAATCACCAAAAAAACCCCCCCCGAAACAAAAAAACTCAACCCAGACAAAACCCAAACATGCACTTAGCCCAAAAAGTCTCAAAAACATGCTGTATTTTCTCTGCCATGGAGAGAGAGAAAAACAATATAGAGATGCAGAGGTAGGATGTATGTATTGAATAATAGATACCACTAAACCTGAAAATCTTTGCTGTCAGCAGACAGTTATGTACTTACATCATGTCATTTAAAACTTTTCTTTATGTGATAGTGGTTTGAAAACTATCCAACTCCAATATCAAGAAAATCACTTTGTTTTTCAAATACTCTGATGTTTACGAGATTAAGTGTCAGATACAGGCCTTCTCAGAGTAAGAAAGTTGTGTCCTCACAGCTTCTTGAACAAATGGAAGGGTGCATTAATAAGGCAATGTTTTGTGTAAGTCATGCTTCAGCATGCATTACTCGTGCTTCACTGCTACTCAGTAAACATCAAGCAACACTGGACTGCTATTCCTCATTAGATATGTGTTCTAGTCTAATGAATTGCTTTATATATACTGTATCCACAACTTCCGTGTTCTCTGAAGATGTTCTTTGTTTATAGTCTTATCATTATGGCAATGTTTAATAAAACACTCTTATTAAATGTAGAAAAACCTCAATAACTTCAGTTTAAATGGCTTCTTGGTGGCTTACAAGGCAGTAATTCATCAAATGAAAAAAGTGAAAAATACATTTATAGCAACAATATATTAGTTAAAATTCTCTAGATATGGTTCATCTTTCTTAACTTTATACATCTGTAAGTTAAACATAAATCTGAGTTATTTGATCAGTGGAGAAAAACAGCAGCTCTGTGGAATGCTTTTCTCAATCATTGTTCTGGTTTGTTCTTCCCATCAACTCTAAAGCTGTTTGATTTGTGCCCTTGTTGTGGCACTAGTGCAAGATTAGGTAGTGTCTGTTCTTAGAATAGTTTTAGATGGATGAAGTGAACTACTCTGAGAGTTGCTATAGCGCAGTCCTTAAGTTAGCATTTTTAAATTGTATCTGACTTAAAATTTTTGAGCATAAACAGAATGTCAAGGGAATTGCTGGGATCTATAGTGAAAAGGCTAGGTATATGATTGCAATAATAAATGTAACATTTATTTTTATTGTTTTTCTTGGTGTGCTGAATGCAGAATGAACTGTATCTCTAGGGAGACATTTAAGATTCAGTCATTTAGGATGAAAATTATCTTTTTCAGACTAAGCTGGTTTTTCCTGAGCCTTCTTGTGAAAAATTTTCATGGAAAAGTTTTTTGCACTGAAGTTGATCTTGACAAACTCAATCTTTTAATTGTTTTGGGCAATAACGTCTTCATCATGATTCTTCAATTTATTCTTCATCAAAGCATTCTATAACACTAGTGAGTGTAATGACTTAACAAGTGCAATTTTTTTCCTTCTACTTTTGAAGCTATAAACCAATACGCCGACGAGTAATATGGCTGATTGGACAGTGGATTTCTGTAAAATTCAAATCAGACTTAAGACCTGTTTTATATGAAGCAATTCGTAACTTGCTTCAAGACCGTGACTTAGTGGTAAGTGTAAATAACTAATCTTTTGGACTCCACATTTGCTGTAATCACAGATGAAACAGAAATAGCTCACTTTGTGTAAACTTGATTGAGAATTTCACAGCATCATGTCTTAAAGTTTGTTGTGTTTTGCAAAAGATAAACCATTGGGAAGATGCAGTGATGTTTAATTGTGGAGATACTGAACAGTAATGTCAAAGACATTAAATGAGGCCTGAAGATGTTCAATAGGTGATGACATTTGGTGGGAAAATGAATTGCAAGAGCAACAATCTGTTTTTAATAGGAATAAAATTTTGAAATGTCTTACGGTAATTTATAAATGAACTGATACTTTGTGTAGATAGAATAGAGTTATACTGTGACTAATCTACTATACAGGGACTTTACTATATATATTGATCAGGTGAATTTGCAGATCACACCAAGCTGGGTGGGAGTGTTGATCTGCTGGAGGGCAGGAAGGCTCTGCAGAGGGATCTGGGCAGGCTGGATCATGGCTGAGGCCAATGGTGTGAGGTTNACTTTAGTGTTAAAGTATGTGCTTTGGCTTTTGCATAAAGAATTTGAAGATGGTTTTGCAGAATTAAACAGCAAATGTTTGACTGCTTTTGTCTTAGGTTTTGTCGTGGTGTGTTTGGTTTGGGTTTTTTNCTGCACCAAGTGAGGGTCAGGTTGGACATTAGAAAAAAATTCTTTTCTGAAAGAGTTGTCAAGAATTGGAATAGGTGGAGTCATCTGGAAATGTTTCAGTAATGTGTGGATAGGGCAGTTGGAGACAGGGTTTAATGATGGTGGTGCTGGTTTGGTGGTTGGACTAGATGGTCTTAACAGCCTTTTGCATCCATAATGATGCTGTGATTCTATGGTTATTAAGGCATTAAAGTTAACTGCTAACAGGATATGAAAAATGGCGTTGGTTGCTAAACTGCTTGAGTACAAATCTGTAGTTTTAATCTACAACTTCAGTTTACCAGCAGGTGAGATGAAGTTAAGATGCTGGTTTTGCTATTGTTTATTTTATTTTTGTTTTTAAACNTTTCCCTGCAGTTTAGAGAAGCAGCATTAAAAACAAGTTGAGAAAGAATCCTTGAATTATGTTTAGGTTAATTCCTAATTAAACACTTTTCAAGACAGCTTAATCTTTTAGTATTGAAGACCATAATAGAAAATAAATATAGGCTAGGATAAATCTCTGGAAGTTACATACTCTAACTCCTGCTCAAAGGCTAGGTGACTCCAGAGGATATTAAGCTTTTTTTTTCTTTTTTNGCTGGACTAGTAGCCCACAAAAAAACCCAAAAATCCAATAAATGAACTTTGCTAGGTAGCTACGTATTAGTTAGTAATTACCAGTCATAACAATAATTCCTGTGATTCCAGACAGCTTTAGCAGAGTAGGTTGTGTTTGTCTAATGTTTTTTTAGTACTTTCTAAGGCATTTCTAAGCATCTATAGGAAGAAAAATCTAACACTGAGTTTATTTATTCTGTGCTTCTTAGTTGACAGCAAGCTGTGACATAATTCCAAGTATAACTCCTCCTCTATTGCAAGAGTTTTTATCGCAGTCTAGATAGATCTCTTCTTGTTTAATTATTTCGTGTTCTTGAAGGTTTTGCCTGAGTAGCTTTTTCAATTTCTACCACTTTAGCAATGACAAATAAAATGTAAAGTATACTAAAATGAAAGTGAATGAAAATGAACTAACTGCATTTCTTAGAGGATGATAGAAGACAGAGAATGATTCAATTGCCAAAACATCAAGTGATTTGATATTGTCAGGTACTCTGTGGATAATCAAAATGGTTAATGGATGTATGCATGATGCTTCTTGATTTTATTTCTTTCAGGTCCGTATTGAGACAGCTACAACACTGAAATTAAATATCCTTACTTGCAAAGCTGCTTGATTAGCTCTTAATTCTGAGTTACTGGAAAACAATTAATTTTAAACTTGCTACCAAATTCTTTGTGTTTTATTTTTTGAGCATCCATGTAATATTTGCTCATTTGAATCTTGGTATCTTATCTGCAGTCTGTATTATTTTTCCTTAATGTTTATTTACCTGTAGATGACTTTGAGTTCAGAACTGACCAGTTCTTACCGGTAAGAGCATTTATATATTCTGAAGAGTACATAAATCTGTAGAGGAAAGCAGGAAAAGATATTTTCCAATTTCATTATAAACTACGTTGTTTATTAATTGATGTGTGTGCAAGTTTGTAACATATGTTCAGTCTTCACAGACCAAAATATATCCTCATGCTGCTGCTGCTGCTAAGGTTGCTAATGTGTAGATACACAGTTCAAAACATTTTTAGTATTATGCTATTATAACTTCATAGTGGTGTGTTTAGTGCTCTATATACTGGGTGTTGCTGGATAGTTACTTTATGATAATAAAATATTAAAACTGTATCTAACGAATATATCTCCACATCACTGTGCCTTTCCCACTGCCTGTGTTTCATGCAGTACTTTCCAGCCTGCTGCTTCTAAAAATATTAAATGCAAGTGTGTAGTTACAGTAGTGCCTTAAAAAGGCACTACTTTCTGGTGCTCCTATGTTCATATTCTTCACCATGGTTATTACTGTTGTCAGTAAGTAAACGGTGGAAAGAGAAAAGTACACCAAAGTTAAATTTTGGTCACTCAGATTTAGCAGATGTTTTTTCTCATTTCATTTTGACTTCCGTGTTAATTTCAACTCACTTGAGAAGAAGCAAACCAAAAATGCAATGTGCATCTAGACTGTAAACACTGGAATTTTCTAAGTTGTCTTTTTCAGTTCAATATTTGACTTTTATCTACTAGCCCAAAAGCTGGAAGACTGTTTGGTTTGACTCTAACAAAGTCTTCCTTCCGGAAAGACAGCCTATTTTACCTGTGAAATAGTATTTACACTTATCAAAATGTGAAAATGGCATACATTGAAACTGATCACAGTTGACTGGTATGTAGGAGTAATCTGAATTTTTTGACCTTGCTTAGGCAGTAATTGGCTAATGTGCTTTTTTCCGAGTGAAAGAGTAACATTTTGCACACTTTGTAAGTGCTTTTCAAAGTTTGTGGGTGTCTTAAGAGTTTTAAGCATACGGGAAAATAACGAGTTCATGTGACCAGTTGTATTTTGGATGGTGTAATCTGTAGTTCTTTATTTTTCTTTTAGTACCTGGAGTCCATGTTTACACTGCTCTTTCAGCTACTTCAGGAAGTAACACAGTGTGACACCAAAATGCATGTTCTTCATGTTCTGTCCTGTGTGATTGAAAGAGTCAATATGCAGGTATTTTTTTAATATATATATTTCAGTTTTAGCTTTGTCCTAAGAACACAGAGGAGGACTTGTTGTGGAAGGAAAATGTCATCAATTAATAGACTGGTTGTTGTTGTCAAAGATGCCTGCACTGTTGGCACTACTTGGTCCTCTTTTCAATTCTCATTTATCTTTTGTGTAAAATGTTAACTTACTTTTCTCAAGTTACTATGTATTTTTTGTATTGAATCAGGTTTTAGAATACCAAAGGATTTCACATCTTGTGGCATTTATTTATTTTATTTTTAAATTTTTTTTAAATTTTTTTTCCCAGAAGGTATTTCGGGTCCCCCGAGGGCTGGGAAAAGGTCTGGTTTCTGATATTTTGCATTTCTGTGCGTGTGTGCCTTTGTGTGCCAGCAGAAAATCCCTCTATCCTGGAAGAATGGTGAAACTGGGGAATAATTTCAGCGAGAAGAGCACAAAGCAGCCCCTTTTGGAGGATGGATTTGACACCATCCCCCTGATCACACCCCTGGATGTCAATCAGCTCCAATTNCTTTTTCTGGTTTTAAAAAATGCTGTTGTTTAGGAATCCTGTCTAAGTGAAGAATACACTAATATGAAAATCAAGTTTTATCAAGCATATCAAGTTTTAAATATTTTTTGTGTCCTATTTATTACATAAGCCTGATTGCCATGCACAAATGTCACTGTAAGTAATATGTTCTTTTCAAACTACTCTGCAGTCAGAAGTTACTTCAGTCACAGAGTAAAGAGTATGGTGTTTTAGAAAGATTTAAGCAAATTGTGTTTTTACTGAGACAAAAGCAGCTCCTGCATTTTACAGAAATTATGCTTGGGATGAATTATTAGTCTTGTTTCACATATTAAGAAACCAGTTTGTGTTCTGAACTTTAGATACGACCATATGTAGCATGTTTGGTTCAGTATTTGCCACTCCTTTGGAAGCAGAGCGAGGAGCACAATATGCTACGATGTGCCATTCTGACCACCCTAATCCATCTTGTCCAGGTAAGGAATCTGAGTCACATAAACATTGTCAGTACCTCCTACAGTTCTTTCTCGATGATAAAACAGTATATGGTTATCTTGCCTGCAGAATTTATGGTATTAACTACTTCTTTAATACAGACTATATGCCACACTTCCTTCTCCAACCCCTGCTGCATCTCAAAGAAAAGGTAGTAGGACTAGCAGAGACCAAGAGAAGTGCTCTTATGACAGTGTCTGTGCAGGATCAGACTTAATATGCAGGCAGTCTTGAACTCATGGAAATGCATGACTTTAAAAGGATGGTATTGTAAAGGTTAACAGTGGAGAGAAAGTGAAAGGAAAATGACAAATATTATTATAAAGGAGAAATAAATGTTCTTTCCAAAGTGGTGTAACTTTAAATGAAAAGGAAATAGATTTTTACCAAAAAGAAGTTGTGGAAATTCTTCTTTCTGTCCCCTGCACAGACCAAAATCTGAGTATTTTTTTACAAAAGGTTTATCTCTTGGTGTACATAGGCACAAAAACTTGAGACAGATTTGTAGAAGAATCTTTTTCATTTAAGGCATGTTTTAAGTAAGTAGATAATTTCATGAACAAACTGCAACTTAGAAATGTCAAGTAATTTTAAAATTTCCATTATCAAAATACAGGAACTGTGCAAGTTCAGCATTCCACTAGCCCCAACTCTCTTAAGTAGTAATATTACAATACTTTGTAATGCTGCTCAGTAATTGGCTGCTCAGTCATTCCCAATTTACTCTTCATTGTTCAAAAGTCTCATGGATCATTTAAAAACTGGATCTCTGTCATCAGTCTGTGAATCTTCGTGTAGTTATGAAAACAAACCCTTCTCCTGAATATTAGAATATGTCAAGTGATTTTGTGAATTATAAGAACCAAGGAATAATTACTTTCTTGACCTGTAAAACATGCAGCTTTTAGTCATTTGGTATTTGTTAGACTTGTGACTTCTCAGAGAAAGAGAATGACCAGTGAATGTTTTTAGGAATGTATGTTCTTTATCATTTTTTCTTGCAGATTATTAATAAGTGGATTGTTTCAAAAAACATAACATTCTCAAGCCATGTTGAGAGAAAGCCTAGGAATATCAGACTGTTGTTTTATGAATTGGAAGCAAGTTCAGCCTTTGATTTCTTGAATGCATGTTTACATGTGAATGTAACAGCAGCGTACACCTTTTCTGTGCTATTTTTAAAATGCTTGATTCAAGGCTTCTGACCTATTTTACATTTCTTACTTATTTTGTAGGGATTGGGAGCAGACAGCAAAAATCTCTACCCTTTTCTGCTTCCAGTTATCCAACTAAGTACAGATGTTTCTCAGCCTCCACATGTCTATCTTCTGGAAGATGGTTTAGAGCTGTGGTAAGAATCTTTTCTTTCTGTTTCTAATTTTGAAACAATTATTTTTGTATCCCCAGAAGAAAGAAGTCGTAAAAAGCTTTGAATATTAAAATGGATGTGTTCTTGTTCACCTTACCTTGACATCACCTATATCGCATCTTTTCTCAGAAGACAGGATGTTAGGAAATCTGTATACTTAGCTATTGGTAGTTGTGTTTCTTCTATTACTCATTTTCAGGTAGTTGATACTGAAGATACCATTCTGTAGTGATAAGGAACAGCAAGACAGAAAGTCTAGACTCACTATAATGTGTATGCTGATTTAACATTTTGGTGTACTTGACTTTGGGAGAACAGTGAGCCAATGGATCGGAGCTGGTTGCAGGAAGAAATGTCATAATTGCAAGGATAAAATGTAGAAGTTAATTTCTCTATCTCAGACTATTTGGTGACTGAACATAAAACAAGAAGTGACACTGTGCTCAGTTTGCCATGAGCCTGGTTTATTTGTTTCTGGTGCAGCTGATGCTATAAGAGAGGAGAATGGTTACCTGAACCAAATTCTGAAGAATAGGAATACGTTAGAGTTTGTCTTAAAATAGTGAGTGATTCCTTTGATCTAAATCGTAAATGAGCATTTCAATTACAAGTACTTGTCCTACAAGCAATCTGTTCTATATACAGCAAAACTCAGTTTTATAATGCTGGTGGCAGCAAGTCAAAGTGCTTCTCAAGAGCTTCTCAAAATTTAGCATAGTGGCCTTTTACATGTAACAGTTCAGAATTTTTATATCATCTTAATAAAACTGATCTTGAGGTTGCTCTTCTGATGTCTGTGCAGAAAAATGATATTTTGAGATGTCCTTGAGCATCAGAGAAATCTGGAGAGCTGGCAGAGGCAGGATCTGAAGGCTTCTTGAACCAACCAAGAGCAGGAAAACTACTAAGATATTTCACATAACCAAACATATTATTTAAATGTGGTAATCCCAGGCCTAAGATCTAGGAAAAAATGGAATTTGTTGCTGTGGCTTTAAATGCAAGCTTACTTTGTAACTACTGTTTTCAAATCCCAGGAATTTTAAATTGTTAGAAACAATGTATGATAATCAACGCATCATTTCAGACATGAAAAAAATGTAAATGTGTGAGCTGGACCATCACAGCTTCTCCTTTGAGGTTTAGAACAGAACATGTGTTGTCGTTGCGCTGCAAATATCCCACTCTGCCCACCTTCTCCAAGTTTCCTGGCTGGCTACTTTGACATGCTCACTGTTGCATTTCAGAGCTTATGTTGTCTTTATAAAAAGACAGTAGCATGTTTTTCTTTGTTTTCCTACCTTGGCAAGACCTGTGCATATATTGATGATTGTGTTGTAAGGACTATTGCTCTGCTTGAAGTATGCTTCTGGTAATTGTTACATATTTTTGATAATATAGATGGTTGCTGGAAGTTAAAATGTTTGCATCTGTCAAAATGATTGCTCAGTATTACTCATACGTCATCTGAAATACTTTGCTTAATCTGGTCTTAGGTTAGTGACATTGGAGAATTGTCCATGTCTTACACCAGAACTCCTGAGAATATTTCAAAATATGTCTGCCCTTCTTGGTAAGTCTTTTTACTAATAAAATTTCAGGGTTTTTTTCTCCTGATGCTTGTTGTTCATGCACTGAGCAATGCTCCTGTGGCTGCAAGTACTAAGGGAGCTTGCAAAATTGCAACAAAAATTGAGGAACAGATTTTTATTGTCTGACTTTCTCATCTTTTTAAGTATTTATGATCTACTTACCCTAGTTCTCTTTTTTTAATAAATTGGAGCTGCTGTACATGAAAGATAAGACAAATTTCAGTTTATTGTTTCAGAGGTTATTTTAGGAAGTTTCTGAAATTTAACACCAAATGTGCTGAGTGTTATTGATATTGATTATATGGAATACTTGCCTGTTCTGGTTACAATCAGAATGAAGTCACTAGCTTTTCCCTTATTCAGTTAATAACAATGTAGGATGTTTTCAAACTGCCGAAATATGTCTGTAAACATTTGGCTCAAGCACTGAAATTAAAAACAGTAGTTTGCTGGCAAAATCTAAATTTAATAGTGAGAATTAGGATTCACTGCTTAGTAAATACTGATATTTCAAGTGCTTTTGCTTCATAATTAAAGGGAGTATAAAAATTCTGTGATTTAATTTTGTTTTAATACATTTGTGTGTTCAAACATATGTTTGAGCTATATTCTGCTGTGCTTTTGAGGTTTCAACACTAATGTAGCAGGTGGGTTTTTTTAAAGAGAAATGTCTTCACAGAATCACAGAAGTTAGCTTTTTAATTGATAATTGTTTTCAGGACTTAATATTTTATTCTATTTCTGTTGGTCAATAGAAAGTTACTGACTCGTGGTAGGTAGGTGCAAGGTGATGTCTTCTGTTACTTGTCCTTGTGTACAAGATGTCTAATGACAAAACTGCTCTGTTTAGTAGTGGCTTTATAGTTAAATACTCCACATCTACCACTAAAATTCTGTAGCTGCTGAGTCCTTACTGTTGTCATCGTGCATGACTACAAACCTACCCTTCCACCTTCTTCTTCTGTGTCAATCAGAGGTGGTATCTGCTGCAGGAAGCCTGCACTGCATGAATGGCTGTAACTTGGTTTGTCACACTGCTAATCTTGAGTTAAATTCAGAAATACTCTGTATTTGTGGCTTGTTTGTTTGCTGCTGATATTTTCTCCCCAGTCCTCGTGATACTTTTCAGAGTAGAGATGAGTAGAAATGGAAACCTTGGCATACTCTTCTTAGAAAAGGTGGAGGTGTTCTGGTATATTCTATATTTGTAATGATTTCCATCTCTTATGAATGCATCCTGGAGAATAGTGATGCACTTATTTGGAAACAAATTACATTCTCAAGAGAAATTATTTACTTTGAGTAATGAAAGCTGTATGATGCTGGTACAGTAAATAGTACTGTAAAGCTGTGTAGGGTTTCCTTAACATGAGCCTTCAAATATGTTTATGTCAATTTTTTTTTTATCAGGGTTGGGAGTGAGTGGCAAAAACACAGCAGCTGGTGTATAATCAGAGTGATTTCATTCTGTAGGCTTCTGTACTATGCTTCTTGAGCATTTTTCTGAGAAACTGTTTTTCTGATTGTCATGTTTGTCAGAAATTTTGATTACTGCAAAATGATGCATATTTTGTCAGGAAGTGAAAACAATGGTGATATGCGCTTTGCCTACAAATTCTATCTGTTTACATGAGGAGCATCTGACTAGACAGCCTCCATGTGACACAGACATGGTATTATGATGTGTAAATAGAGCTGGAATTTTGGATTAGTGCTAACCTTATTTTAAAATGTAGTAGTTAGAAAACCAGTACAGTACTGCCATCTGCTACTCCTTACAAAGCTACTTAATTCAGGACACTTGAAAAAGAGATCCTTCACTTAAATCAAGTGCAACAGTACAGTTTAAGGCACAGCATGTTGCAAAAGAAAAAGTATTGATCAGTGATGATCAACTGTGCTAGTTGATTAAATAACTGTTCTTAAACCTGTAGCAGAGTTTTTCCAGTACACCAGTAGCAGTATTCAGCTGAAATTTCCAGCACTTAAAGTCAGACTCTTTTGTCCTTCTTAGCATGGTGATGTAGCTGGGGGTTTTAACTGAGAAGTCAAAATTGCTAAGTCTTGTGTATGTTAACAGTCTGAGATAAGATTGTCTGGTTTTCAGTTCAGTCTGAAGTCATCTAAGTAAAAGTAAAAGGACAGATGAGGTGAAGGGAAGTTGTAAAAAGGTAACTACCATGCTTATATCTTTTGGAGTAGGGTGGAGAACTAGCAACAAGATGCTCCAGAAAATCAGTTCTTGAAGCTACAATGTAAGGAATATTAACCACCTGACCTTTGTTTTCTGAATTTATTTTTACTGAATAGAATTGCTGTAATATACAGGTAACGTAACTATTTTTCTGGTGTATTGGCTTCTACATCAGCATGTAAGTAATTTGGAAAATATGTCAGAAGTCACCATGGATTAACTAGAAAGGGTGGAGGGCAGGGAGAGAAGAATTAATGTGTGAGATTTTTGAACTTGCAGGGGAAAGGTATATATCTATATATAGATATATAGATATGGTTTTGATTTTCCTTTGTTAACTAATCTGAAAATAAAATATAGTTGTTCCCTTCCAGATATAATTGTCCTTATGAAAAGATCTTTTCGTACTCATTTCAGGATACTACTGTTGTTGGAAGTGGATGTCAGAGGAGTTATACAAGTCAATTAGATTTGCCTTCAGGAGCAGAATATTGCATTTGATGTGAAGGCTTGATTTCACTTGCATAAGTGACCAACCTTCAAAGATTATGGCGCTATCACTTATGTACAGTAATTATTCACAGCATAATTGTCATACTTGGTTTTCAGTTCAGCACTGATGCTACAGTTTAAACTCTGTTGAAATGTAGTTGCTCTGTAGAGGGATTGCACAGTGTCTTTAATACATCTCTTGCAATGTATGAAGTAATGTGGAATGGGGAAATCCATTAATTGAGGATTGTAGCATTTCTGCACTGAGGCTGCTTAAAATGACAGTTGAATCTGATACAATTTCAGGTTGGGAATATGGTCAAAATCTAGACATACCTGTTCCAAGAAGCATCAAGTTTAATGTGCATGTGCTGTATTTGTAAAGTTACTGGCAAAAAACAGGTTACTGGAACTGGACTAACTCCTTTGATGCAAACAAAACTCAAAGGAGAGCATTAACGATTCAGAAAAATGTTTGATTCAGGAAAACCTGGCAAGAGGATTGATTGCTTCTAAATGTAGTTAGTTCAACATAAGCTCTTTCGAGAAATTTTTGCTAAACATTGAGCTGCAGATGAGTGATGGAAGTTCTGTCCATTTCCATTACATATGTCACACCTGTTTTCATTTTGACCTGAAGTACAATTTTTGCTACACACATTTTATTACCTTTTATCAGTTATCACAGAATTGAAAGTTATGGAAAACTTAGTAGTACTTCCTGTTTATATGACCATTTATTTAGAATTTGTCTACTTGCTTCAGTATCTAAAACTTCAAATATTATTGTATCCAATAAAGAAAAAAACCACAAATGCAGACCTCCAAGGAGAATGCGATGTGTAATTCTAGTTATATGCTACTAAAGCTGAACTCATAGGTATCTTGGAATCTTTTCATGATCATGTTGGGTTCATAGGTGATCTCTTTTCAAGTCAAGAGATAAAAATAATCGTAAACAATTGCAAGATACGACCTGAGTACTGACATATGAACATACTCATGAATGCAAAGCTGTCGTATGGCCATCTCAAATGGAAGAACATTAATGTTCTACCTAGTGGATGGGGAAAAAATAAAAGCTGCTGAACCTCCTATCTTGGTTTGAAAGACAGGTATTTGCTAAGAAAGGCAGGAGCCTCTCTTTGAAATTCAGAGTGTAAACCCCCCCTCCCTCCAAATTATTATAATTTTGGAAATTAAGGGGGCTCTGAGGCAAAGATATGGGGATAGGAATAACAGTTCTTTACTAATATATCTAGCAAGGCAAACAGCAGAAACAACAACAGCTATAAAGATTGACAACAAAACAGAACAGTGTAGCTCAGTTCGAGTCCCTCTGGCCACAGGCCCTCTCTCTCTGCGCTCAGTTCCCGGTGCTGTGTGGGCAGGGCGGGTCCCGTGCAGCTGAAGGGGGCTGGGTGATGGCGGCGGCGACAGCCCAGGTGTGCGAGGGGGATGGAGGGGAGACTCCCTCCTCACGGTGTCAGTCGTGGTGCTCGGCAGAGTGCCCGGAGGCAGTAGGATGAAGCGGGAAGGCAGCAGTGCGATGTCCGACAGCAGGGAACGTGGCTCCCGGCGTTGGGATGGCAGGGATGGGGGGCAGTGGCGGTGGTCATCCGACTCCGTGGGCAAAACTGGGGCGAGCCAGTGCCTCCCCTCTCCTCTTCTGCCTTTTTTTGGATCTCGTGGCTTTTCCCCCTTCCCCCTGCCCCTAGGGCCTAGTCAACAGATTTCTTAGCATGACAATGGGGAAAATTCCACAAAGGAAAAAGGGAAAAACCAACCCCAAACACCTCCCCAGAACTAAACAGGTGCTGTAATGGAAAAGCAGCCATGGTCATGGTGATAACTGTTTTTGGTAGAAGTTTTTATATATAAATATCACTAGGTGTAAGCCACACTTTTGTACAGCTGCTTTCATCTAAGCCATGAGAGACACATGGAGTCTTGTCAGATGCTTGTTCCATCTGGTGAAGGAATTTTATTTCAAATTCATTTAAAGTATTTTTCTGTTTCCTCTCCATGATGATTTTATTAGATATTTTAAAGATGATGGAGCTGAGGTCCATTTCTTTTAACGATAGTTTGTCTCCCAGACTGGTTTTAAAGAAATTTATCCCTCTGAGGTTTTTTGGTCTTTTGCCTTGTTTTTATGCAATGTGGACTTTCTGCACTAGTATCAACATCCATGTGAAACTTTGAAACTTTTCATTTTGCTGTCAGTTCTGCTTGTACATGTTCCAGAGTAATTTTTTTTTCTTAAACAGTCCTATAGGTAGTGCCTGAAGATACATCTTTTTTTCTCTCTTCAAACTGCTGCTGTATATTATCCTCTGTGTGTATCTATCTCTTAGGTGGATATGCTCTATTTACTGAAATACTCAAACTGTGCCCTGCAGCTCAGTGTGTGTCAGCTCAATGCCATTTGGTATGGCATCTGGGTCAGAAGAGCAGAACTGCAATCCTTATTTCATTCTTTCTGCTCAGCATTGACTGACTCAGTGTGAGAGAGACCATTTATCCATAATTGCAAGTCTCTAAAGTATGTGTTTCATTTATTCTGTCTTTAATATCTTCTCTACCCAGCATTACACCCATACCTGACTTTTGTTTGTTTATTTTTAGTTAGCACTAGCTTTTGAGGTTGTAGGATTTCTTGTGCTTCCATTTGAGCACAAGAGCTGTCATCCCACTCTGTAATTGTCTCTGCAGGGAGACAGAACCTGACTGGCACTGGATCTAAGATCTTTTTTCTACTTGTTGGCATCTGGCATTACAAGCTGCAAGAGGATAAATACTTCTAGAAGCAAATCATCTTGGCTGTACTTCAATTTGGTGGTCAGGTTCTGATTATAATTTCTGTTTTTTCCAGAGCTGAGTTCAGAAAATCTCAAAAATTGCTTTAAGATCATCAATGCTTATATTTTCTTATCATCATCTGAATTTTTGCAGGTATGTTACCGTTATATAAAGATCCATATTACCACCTCAGTTCCTTACTGGCAAACTGGTTTTTTTTCTCATCTTGGAACATACCATACACACAAACATTTATACTCTTATTCATTTATGTGTATACAAACATACTGTTCTAATGTTAGCTCTTTGTGGTGCACACCCAGATTTGGGAAATACTATTATTTAGAATTAATGCTTTGCAGATTGATTTAGTAGATTGGTATCTGAAAATGTCCTATATTGGGTAATAATAATTACTCTTATTATCCTACCAAATTAAAATTATGAATATATGTTCCAGCAAGAGTTCAATTAGAGATATTATGCCTTGTTGTCACACCTTATTCATTAGAAAATTCTTTGAGATTGATTGTTTAAATGTGCTGCAATATCAAAAACACAACAAAATGCTTAAATTAGATTTTAATTAGTTTAGAATGATGAACATTTTAGCAGATACAATCTTTGAAGAGAAGTTAGGTCTTTAGGAATATGTAGACCTTAAGGAATTGAGTTTTGAAATATATACAAATATATAAAATGCATTGTATGATACCTTCTTTTTCGTTTTATTTCAGATGTATGCTGCTGACTTATGTCGATCATTTTGTGAGCTTCTGAAGGACATAACTACTGAAGGTCAAGTTCAAGTTTTAAAGGTGCAGTATAATGAAAATAATATCCAGAGGCTAAGCTCTTATATGTAATGTTTTTAAGTAGAGTTTAGAACATATGGAAGACAAATGTAGTTAGCAGAATTTGACATTGGAGTTAAACCATCACTGGTGGTTTAAGTACTTTATTTGAAGCCTGTGCATGTGTGTAGAGATCTAGTGAGTGTAAAGCAAACTTTTCCAGTCTTTACTGAATGTGGTATGTATGTATTTGGTCTCCATGACATTCCTTTGTGTACATACTTCCATTTGTACCAGCCAGAGTTCAAACAGTTTTTGTTTGCCTTTGGCGTAAGTTGCTATTTTAATGGCCATAACTGCTTAAATAAAGTTGCTAAAGGTTTTTCAAAGCACCAGAAAGTTATATTTTCACACAGCATTCAAATGATGTTGTGGAACTCATAAGCTTTTGAAATATTAATAACATTAATTTGAATATGTCTTTTGAAGAATTTCTGGAAATAAAGTTGGAATATACGTTGAAAGATAACTGAGAGTAGCTGTAGTGTACTACTTCTAACATTTCCGGTGGTTGCACTAGCAGGGGCTCTGTCTTGCTTATGAAAACTTGGACTTGAATTAAATTAATTGTAAGTGTGATGGAGGAAATAAATTGGATCCCACCTGTCTCTTTGGTGGATTGCACAACTGCTTCCAGAATCCAGGACAGAAGAAAAACGGTGAAGCTGATACTCTTCCCTGTTTGTAGTTACTGCTGTGAGGAGCTTAATACCTCTAGTTCTGAAATTTAAAATGTCAATTCCAGTCTATCAGTGATACTATTTAAAGTCTGTAGTTGGGCAAACGTTTTATGTAGCAGCTTTTAATCAGATTTCTAAAATGGAATTATACTGCTAATATGGAATGATTTATTCACTTGAGTCCCAGTGTGGCCTTGCATTAGCTACAAGATTTGTCTAGTATATTTGGAACACTTTCCTAGTATGCCCTCTTGATTCCAGAGGAATAACTGAGCTATCATCTTTGTAAATATTTTTAGAAAAAGCAAAAGTTTTGTCAGGCTTCACTATGCTGACTTGTTAAACAAACAAACAAACAGAAAAAAAACTGAACAAAATCCAGATAAGTGTTGGGAACAGGAACACCCGGAGGTGTTCTCTGAACTAGTTTCCTACGAACAGCTTTGGCTGGATTGTAAATAGACATTAGAACAGTAATTAAATTAATAAGGTTGAAAAATACTAATTTGGACTGATAAGACAATTTGTTGCAAAATTGCTGAGGCTTGATGTGACTTGATTTTCTAATTATCTAACACAGACAATAAAAGGCTTAAAAAGACTGTGGGAGCAAAGGAGTTGGCCAAAACTTCCAGTACTCAGAAAGATGAGTGGGGGAAGAGCTATGTTTACCTTTGTATATAATAAACCTCTTTTATACCTCCGCATATTAAAGGTCTACAAAATTGAGATGCATTGAGAAAGGTCAACTGCTTAACACTCTTCTCAATGCAAAAAATAAAGTATTAAATGAAAGTATTGGGAACAAGATTCAAAAAGGAGAAAAAAATATTTAGGAGAGATTGGTCAAGAGCACAGAAGGGTTGGTCCTTGTTGAAATTCCTTTGAGGTGGAAGTAAAAGGAGATGAAGAGTGTTACAGCAAGGTACCTTTATGATACCTTTATGTGCTTTGTAAATATGTCAGTGTGTTCATGCTTTTGGCATCACTGTCTATCTGGAAGTAGGAGTGAGAAGCCCTCAGCCCATTGTTCTCATAGCTTATTCACTTCTCTCTTGGTGCAACAGTAGAGCACAAACATCTGGGCAAAAGAAAAACTGAAGAAGGCAGGAAAACAATTTACTTTAGGGAACAGCACATGGGGGAAAAAGAATAACAAAGGGTAAGGAGTTTAAACATTGGGAACCAGAGCAAGGTACCCAGAATAAGACCTCTGAGAACACACCTGCAAAGAGCTGGTAGGTCTTAAATAGTGGTTTCTCAAAAAAGTGAAATGGCAAAGCTATGGAAATATGCTCTGTATTGCTTGTACTTCACCCTACCAACCACCTCAATTTGCTGCTTTTCCTGGAACCATAACAAGGTCCTTTTTTCCAAACCGTCTCATCAACTTTCCCTGGGCCATGGGGAGGTTTGTGAGGTGCTTGACTAGGTGGGTTTCATTGACCTGTCAGCTTTCACTAGGTGCATTTATGCAGATCAGATTTGCAGAATATTTTACTAGAATGTAGTTTCAGCAATCTGGGGTTTGCTGGTATTTAATGGTAAGCATCCTGTGAGCACTTTATATGTGTATACCAGTATACATGTTTTTAAAGCTTTGGTTAATATTTATGAATGTACTTTACTAATGTTCTAATTTGCTTTTGTTCCTAAGGTTGTAGAAAATGTCCTAAAAGTCAACCCTGTGTTGGGTCCTCAAATGTTTCAACCTCTTCTGCCGTCAGTATTCAGGGGGATTATAGATGGGGAGGTAAGAGTTACTTTAATTACTCTCTACTTTTCATTTGGAAAATGAAAGTGCCTTCCATCGTCTCCATTTTTTTCATATTGATGTTGTATTTTCTCTTGTTTTAAGAGCATGTGATATATTTTTGACATCTAGTTTAAAAGTCTTTAAAAGTAACACAGTAGCACAAGAAAAAGCAACCTATCTATCACTTGTACTGTTTTAATGTTTGTTTTAATAAAATAAAATTTTATTCTGCTGTTCCACCATTCCTTCACTATCAGCATTTTTAAGAGCTATAACATTAGGCCTAGTTTAATCCTTAGTTGGTGCTGGAGTTTCTTGTTGGTTTTTTTTGTGAAGACACTTATTATTCCTTTTTAATTGTACCTGGACCAGAGAAAAACAAACTGAACTGAGAGAAGATCAACTTGACCTTCTTTTCCTAATTGGCATATCTAATATGAAGAGTCGAAGGATGTGAGAATGGTTTGTGTGAGATAGTCTTTAAGATTTTGCTGGCTTTTACGTGCCTTAACTTCTCGCTTTTCTCTTTGTATTCAAACTTCTATGTTGGATGAAAATGAGTAAAATCAAATACGCTTTGTGTTGAACGTTTCAGTCCTAGCAGGAGTCAGTGGGTGGAATTCTTCAAGCTTTTTGACTTCTTTGATCAAAACCTTTTTTTTCCAGTGGAAGACTTTCAAGTAGCACTATGTGGCTCCAATTACTGAGTTGAATTAAGATTTCCAGATTTAAGCCAAGTAATACTATATAGCAAAGTACTTTTTGCTGTTGAAAGCACCAAGATAGAGAGTGGGTAATTAAAATGTCTTCTGATTTGAGAGTAAATAAATTCATTATACTCTATTGAGAATGTATTAATCTGGGTTAGCATTTTCAGGTAAATGTTGGCATTTTGTTTTTCTAGTAGGCTATTTTACAAAAGACAGTTATATTGTTAGTTGCTGAATTTAATCTGAAAAAATCTATAGCTTCTTTTAAAAATAATAACCAAAGATAATTAACTAATGAACTTATTACTGTATCCAGTTAATTTTGAGACACCTGCAGATTAGTTGTTGGCAAATGTATTATAGTTTCTATCTGAAAAAGTAATAACTTCAGAAATACTAAGTGTTCTTAATGTTACTGAAATTTTAAGCAGGAACTTGGAGCCATAATAAATTTCAAAAGTAATTTTGTAACAGGACTATAAACTGTTAGTTCCTTAAGATACAGGTTTTAAAATTAAAGTCACCTTGCAAGTTGTCATGGCTGTTTGGATGAAATTGACTTTGAAATTGCCATAGTTTTCATATTTTAAGGACTGAGAACTCTGGTGAAGATTGCTCACTCAGTCTCCCGTTCCTAGAACCTCTTAAATTGCAATTTATAATTTAAAAATTAGTAAAAAACATAAGGGATGCATACAAGTATTTTCCAGGTATTGCTGCTGTATGTGTCAAATATTTTCCTTTCACTTAAACTAAGCACCTTTTGTTTTGGTTAATTTTTGTTTCAGAGATACCCAGTGGTGATGTCTACTTATCTGGGAATCATGGGTAGAGTTCTGCTACAAAATGCAAGGTTTTTTTCATTACTTTTGAGCCAGATGGCATGTGAATTGGGTCAGGAGGTAAGGTTTATTGTCCTTCTGTGTTCTTTTGGGTTTTTTTGTGTCTCAGTATTTCAGGAGTGTTACATTAGGAAGTCTTGCTTCTTTTTGACCTGAAGAAACTTTCCCCTCTGTTATCCATGCTTGTTCCTGCTCAGTTAATCTTGAAAAGGAGCCCTTCCCCCTCTTTTTCTCCTTTCCCTGAACACTTTGTAACAACTTTTACATATTGCCATAATTACTTACAACATCCCGTTAAAATTTTTATATAGTCCTTAAATTCTCTTCTTGCTGCGTCCCACAATTAGCTGTGTAATTAGCCCCTTAGTTCATATGCCATTGTAGGGTGAGAATTTCTTTCCCTGTGCCATCTTGATGGGCCTTGCAGGGTGGAGAATGTTCTAATCATTCTCCCGAGTTTCTAGAGTATCGGGTTCAGTTTGCTTCAGTTTCACTGGTGAAGTTACTTTTGCTGCAGTGAGGATCTTTTGCTACAAGTGTTCTATTACATCTTTAAGTGAAATTTTAATCTACTGCTTTTCTTTTTTTTTTTTTTTTAATTTGTCACTGTGTGGATGAAACAGAATAAGTCCATGTGCTTGGTTTCCATGAGACTGTTTGGGGAAAACTGAATAATTTGCTGTCCTTCATAAATGAAATGCATTTCAAACATCTAGGTTATAACTAATGGTATGGAGAGTTCAGGGCCTGGAAGCATTGTCAAAGAAAATTTTAGAAGTACCTGTTGCTTGTTACTTCTGTCAGGCATACAACTGTATGGCATCTTTCCAAGACTAAATAATGTATTCAATTGCTAGAAAAATTAAAATAAGTTGTTTTCTAAACACACTAATGTACTCATAACTGAAACAGACTGTTGTGTTTCCCAATGCAGTTGGACCAAATACTTGGTAACATGATTGAGATGTGGGTTGATCGGATGGATAACATCACTCAGCCAGAAAGAAGAAAACTTTCTGCTTTGGCATTGCTTTCTCTTCTGCCATCATTGAATGGGTAAGCAAATGTGCAATGCTTTAAATAAGAGTGCTTCAACAGCTCTGGGAATTATTTTAAAGCATTTCACAGTTCTGCAGCTAAATATTCTAATATGAGTAGTTTTATTTACTCATTTTTCTCCCCCAAAAGAACTTTTAAAAAGATAGAACTTCCATGCTACATTATATTAACTTATTTGGCTTCATAGCGTTACAGCAACCTTTTGTTCCATTTCGTAAAGTAAGACTGAGGAACCAGCACTGCAGATTTTATTGTTGATTCTCATATTAACTTAGAACTGTCTGTTTCTCTCATATGTGATTAAGTAGTTGCTTTAGTTGACATGTTACTATTTTAGTGTCCCTTCTAGGGAACAATGTTCAGTTTTCTATCTTGTAGGTGATCTGAACTTTCATCCTGGTTTTCTCCTTTATGGCATTGAATGGAAGAAGGAGTTGCTGTGAAAGACTGTGTTGTTGCTGTGAAACAGTTTTTGCGCTATAGATTTTATATCTAGCAGATTTTACTATTGTTCTTTCAGTAGCCATCATCATTGCTGGATATACATAGAAAATGAAAGTTTTAAATGAAAATTCTGAATACACTGACTTCCAAGCTGTCAATACTAAAAATCATGTATAACATGTTTAGGTGAGAGTTCAGTCCATAGTTACCTTCAGATTTTTTTATCTGTTTTGACATTCAGGAAGACAAGACTGCATTAGTTTGCGTTTAGTCTGCTGGGTTTCCTGAGCAGTCCTTGAGTATTGTCTGTTGGGAATTTAGATGTTGCTCCCAAATCCTAAAAGCTATGTTAGTATCTGTAGAATATGTAGTGTCTGTCAAAGCTGTAGACTATGCAGTCACTATCTAAAAAAAGTAATCAGGGAACACTTAGGTGTAATTTAGAGGCTTCGTTGCTTTTTATATGACAGAAATTTTCCCTTTTTTTGTCAGGTGGATAGTCAGGATAACCATCTAGCTAAAGGTGAACCAGGCAGCTGCTTCATGAGAGGTTTTTTCCCAGTAAATTTAACAGCATTGTGTTGTTTATAAGTCTATTTGAAATGTTTTTTGAAGAGATGTTAGCTGAAATTTAAGGTGCTGAACTACATCTGTCTTCCTGTGAAGTTTCTGTTAAAGAGAGGAAGGAAAAAAAAGAAATTCCTTTAGATAACCGTGTTATTTTGAACTATGTTCAGCTGCTCCAGATTTCCTGTTGTAAAAGCCAATTATTTCTGGCAGCCTTTAACATAATAAAACCTTCTGCAAATGACAGCTTTATTTTTCAGTTACTCATATCATTTAAGAAAGCTGCTTCTCAAATAAGAAGCCTTTCTTTAGTGGACGTATTTGTGTCAAAGCTATGAAAATTTCATTTACACAATTGATAAACTGCCAAACTTACCTTCAGACAGAGTGTGTGAAATGGATTCTGTCAATTGATTTTTTTCTTTCACTAGAGCAATATGAGTCATTCTGGTTTTGCTGTATCTCAGGGATTATACTACATGGACTTACTGCATCCTGTATCTATAGGCTTCTTGCGCAAGTCCGTTTGCACAGCTGAAGCAAAAAAAAGTTTAAAATATAGTACAGTATTTAAACAAAACATTTTGATTAATATAACTATTTTTAAGAAAAGCTAAAGTAATTGTTGCTGTTGGAATGCCTCACTAACTGGTTTCCTGATTAGATTTTGCTTTCGATATCCAAGGTAGTTCAAGATTTCTCAGCTGCAGAGGCAGAACAGAATTTTGTCTACTGTGGATGGCTGATGGGCTATCTTGGGAAGGCCAAGATGAGGGTGAGATTCTTCCCTCAGCTTGCTCAGTAGCAAGCTCAGATTTTCAAGGTTCTCCTATAAGGAAAACAGGCATCTGTGCTGTGCTGATTTTTTTTTCCTTTTGAAAAGAGAGGAAAGAGAGGGGGTAGACAAAAGTAGTGGGGGGAAAATGAAGATAATATGTATTCTCATTCTTCCCTCAGAGTTGTTTTATGGATGAAATGTTGGGGAAAGTATTAAACAGCAACCTTTTTTATTGTCCATGTAAATTCCATAGTATTACTTCATCAATTTAAATGTTTCTCTAGCTAGTGATGAGGTTTATAGTTATAAATATGTGGAACTCTGGACTTTTTTTGCATTTTAGGGCAAGGGAAAACTTCATTATTAATTTAAAGCCAATTTGACACAAATGATTTTGTTTCAAGTACAGCACCTTTGACAGTGTCATGAGTGAAGGATTTTAGAGCAGATAAGACAGGATTCACTGCAGAGTGGTTGTTTGCAGTGGCTCTTGGGCTGACTAGTAAGCAGGTTATAAAGTGAAAAGTTGTTAGCCGCATTGTAATTTTCTCTTCTAGGCAGTACCATCCATAGACAGACATAATGGCATGCTTCTGGTATCAGCAGTAGTGCTACATTTTATTCATGTATGCATGTCCTTCAATCTAGCATCCTGTTTATCTTCCCACAGCTGCACATCATGTTAGTGGTTAGAAATTCATATTAAAAAAAGAACAATAAGTGCTGCTTTCCTGATTAGTGTGTTGCAGCACCTTCTCACAGAACAGTAATTTCCTGGTATTACTTAGGAGTTTGCCCAAATTAAATGTGATATAATTGTCTGCTTTTGCTATCCAAATGTGGTCAATTAATGTTAGCAATTTTTTTTGTTTGACAGATATATGCATTGGCAATATTTTCCATATTTTGTATTCTTCCTGCCTGTTTATCGCTCATCCATCCACATGCATTTCCATTCATTTATTAAATCTTGCTATTTCATAAAATGGGTGAAAGACTTCTCCGTTTAAATTGTTGTATGTAACAGTGGGAACTGGTGACTTTAAGGCAGTAAGGATGCACTTGTGGAGTTACAGTTTCTCCATGTTCAGTACATGAGGAAAGTGTGGATAGACACACAGTAGCTCTAACAGGAATGGCTTTTTGAAAAACATGCAAGGACTTGAAGATTTTTGGAGGAAAATTTTATTTGTGCTAGCGTGTGAGACGTGACATGTGACAGCAACTTGGATGAGTAAATTCACAAATGTTGTGATTTTCCTACTGTCATAGTTCAGTCATATTTGCACTTATCTACAACCTTAATGGCTTGTTTGTGAACATACAGCTGCAAGAATACTCTTCGAGACTAAGTTGAGTTTTATTAGATGTGTCCTTGGTCCCTAAAATAGTGCCTAGTGAATATGGTCAATAGCAGCATTCTACCTCTTATTTGTTGTGTGGAAAATGTGTGGGCCTCCACCACTATGTAGGGTTCTGCATTTTGAGCTCTTCAGCATCCTTTGTAGTTCCTGATGCTAAAACAGTACTATGTCCCCTTCTCCTACCTATATCTATCTGTCTATCTGGAAATAATTAGCTTGCTTATTGCAGTATGATGTCAGTATTACAGTGTTTTGGAATGTCCTTTTCTGGTGATATTGAAAGCTTTTAGTGATTTATTTAGCAAAGTATATATCTTTTTTTATGCCTACCGTTGCATGTATTTTAATAGAACACAAACAACATTGAAAGATGCTGAACAGTGATAGAAACATTTATTCTTGAATAAGGAAATGGAAACAGATTATGGGAAGATTATAGTGTCAATGGTCGGCCTGGTTTGGGGCGGTACCTAACTGTACCCACAGGTAGCATTTGAAATCATGTTGAAAGCTAAGCACTCCCTTTCTGCAGGTGAGTGTTATTTCTGCTGTGTCTGTAACTCTTGAATGGGAGATTGTCAAGTTTACTGTTACTTAAAGTCAGCTTTCCAAAACAGGCCACTAGTTGTGGTCCTTGAGCGTAGGCTCATTTTTGGCAGACCTACCTGTGAGGAGTGGTACTATTCTTAAGTAGAGGAGACTCTACTGCGCTTAAAATATGAAGTATTTTAATTTATCTTTCATCATTTTGGTTTCTGGTACATGAATAGTTTTCATTTTACCCCTTTGAGTCAAATATGTTTATGTTTTCTGGGGAAAGGGTTAAGAGATTCTCCAGGTTTCTAATCATTATGTAAATGAATGTCTGCTTTTCTTCATTGTGTATCAAGTCTGATATGTCAGCCAGTATGAGTTCTGCCAGTTAGATAATTGGCATTTTGTGAGTGTAAGTACTTACAGTATGCAATTATAAATCTTCATTAGGTTATTATAGAGTTTTGCCTCTGTCATTTTTTAAAACTACTTAGAAATTTTAATTTTCTCTCAAAAAGTTGTCTATATGTAATGTTAGTAAATGGCAAGAAAGTGCCTAATAAAATGTCATCTCCTCAGGATAGTTATGTCCTCATTTATAAAGTCAGAATTTCTTACATAATTACTTGTACATCCTCCATTCTTTATAGAGATGATACTCTGAAGCTATTTTATCTTCCCCTCCATTTTTTTAATCTCTCTAGTTAAAGGTATGCTCACCCACACTTCTAATAGACTATTAGCATTTAAAGGAGCTCTTCAAATTATGATTTTGCAGTTGTCATCAGTGTTTGGCCTTGGATTTATTTAGCTTGCCTGACAGGTAACAGTGCGGTTTTAATAATAAGAATGAAAAATGTGGCTTTGGTCTTAGTCTGACTGTTAGAGTCTGCATATTCAGAATATGACACAGAGCACTGCCAACTTCTTTAATTGCACGTCACATTATGGCGTTGGCAGAAGGATGCACTCATTAAACTTTCCTTGTTCACAGTCTCCCTCAGTTTTTCTCCTACACTTGATTGCTACTATGGACTGGTCAGGAGTATATTATCTTTTCCCCTAAGACCCTTAACCCTTGATTTCAAGGAAAAATGTACCAAGTGATAGCAAGGAATTATGTCAGTAATTGCAGCTAAACTGCTGCAAAAAATAAACTGCAGTCATAAGAGTTTGGTTGCTGCTATCTTATTTTTGTTTATGGTCTATATAAAATATTTCAGAAGTCTTTCCTAAAACTATTCTAATTATGATTTACTGTAAAATTAAGATTTTAATTATATAAAAGATTAACTAGCTTCTTTCAACCTCTTTGCAATGTCTAGTTTACATGTTTGCAAATTAGATACTGAATAAGTAGTGACTGAAGTATAGCATATTACTAAAAGTGTGTAAAAATCACAAGATTGTAACAAAAGTAAAAAAACCCCAAACCCAAAACATAGATTTACAGCTATTTTTGCACCTGGGTTTGTTTGAGCCATTTTGGTACATCTGCTTATCTCTCTGTGCTATACGCTGTGAAATCTGAGACTGCCAGAGAGTAGCTGAGATTTTTCAGTGACTTTCTTTAGCAGTGCCAGACTATTATGATAAGATACCAGAAGTGATAAACACCGCAACCCATGTCACTACAAGACCTTCTGCAAATAAGTACCGTCTTGAAAAATAATGTTTCATATTCAAACAATTTAATGAGAAAGTGACTGTTTAAAACAAAACATCAGGTGTTGATATTAAAAAAAAAAAAAGCCTAAGTATGAAGAAAGCTTGTATTTTTAAGAAATAGCTTTTGTAGTTTGTGTGTGGGTATTCTCTGTAGTAGTTGTTAAGAACTCTGTAAGTTTTCTCTTTCTTCTAAATATTTGGAGCTATCAGTTGCTAATGCCAAATGTAGCCCATTCTGTCTCCTAAACTAGCAGGCAGAGCGTGGTTTTGCAATTGAGTTTAGTTTTGATTAAATTTATAGAAGTTGAAATTTGGGAAATTAGCTTGAGTTCTTTGGGCCTTTTGGTTTGAATTGCATTTATATTGAGTACATTAATACTTTTATAGTTTGAACAGAATTGCTAAATATTGCAGTGAGAAGTAAAGGCTAAAGCTGTAGTGTTATTGTCAGCATGTCACATCTGTGCATTACATTCATGGCCAAGCTTTTTTATGTTGCTGTTTTATTCACAAACTTAGTGGTTGCTCCATAGAAGACTTAGATTTCTGAATAAAGAGAATAAACTAATTCTAACAATTTCTCGAAGTGAGCTTTTATTTTCATGAGAGTTTTCTATCATATTATTTTACTAGGTGTAAGGTCAAATTAGGTTTATAGAATGGAAACTTATTTTCCTATCCTCAATGGAAAAAAGAATTCTGTCATTTTCGTGAGGTGGAAGAGAAATTTTCAGTAAATGGAGCAGCAAGCCAAGATTCTTATTGAAACAGAAATATTAAATACTAGAAGGAATTGCAATATTTGAGACAATCAGGAATGTTTAGGTAAATTAAATAATGAGAAAAACAGAAAAGTGGTTTGGGATCTGATAAGTTAATAAGGTATCAACATGCTACTACTGCTTGTTAATTAAATGTTGTCTGTGCTACCTAAGCAGTAGTTTAGTTCCTGAATTGCTTTGATTTGTGGTCATATCTAGAGATGATGTGGGCAGAAGGAAGTAGGTATTAGAAAAAATAAAGTACAATAGCCTACCTGGGGAGAATAAAAGTAGAAGGAATAAAGCCCTGCAAGAGCAAATGGTTGCTGAATACACAATGGGAGGGCAATAAATTATAAACTTAAAATAATAATTACAGTGCTAAAAATTGGTTGTCCTAGTTTGTGGTCTTTAATATAATTTTGCAGAGATTATGATAATGAAATCAGTTCTCAAAAATTGACTTTAGACCCTCTTTTTGAACTTGTGTGTTTTCTGCTATACATAAGTGAGATTTGGGTGACTAGTTTGTGCTACCTAATATTCATTATGCTGGCTTTAATATAACATGGCTGCAGTGTGTGCATGTTCTTTCAATTACTTTGACCTGTCATTTTATGCACAATTTGACAAATTGCTGTTACTCAGGCTTCATGCTTGTATTTACAAGGAGTGATTGTTGAGAAATTGCTGTTACTCAGGCTTCATGCTTGTATTTACAAGGAGTGATTGTTGAACTAGATTTTAATGTTAAAAAGCCAATAGTATTAATAACTTCATCAATATTAATATATTAAGGTAAAATTTACTTGTGGGTTCAAAAATAATTTTTCTTTTACTGTGTGAAGCTGTATTCAGGTACAAACATAGTAGTTCTCTTGCTGCAGAAGAAAATTCACAGTGCATAAAATATGAGAGCTGCCTAAACTTGTTAGTGTTTCCTGTGTTTTTTTTCATGCAGTTTTCAAAAAGTAATGGATTTTATTGTTTAAGGACAAGCCAGTTTAAAAAATGCTGATCCAAGCTACACAGTATTCCACCCAGCTTTTTTTATGGTTTTCCCCAAAATGGTATCATTTATGTGGCACAGAATTTTGCATCTTGTTCTTAACAGATACTGCTTTCAAATACTTTAACAATATGTAATATTAATGAAATAATAGCTCTAAATTACATTGCAATGAGATCTGCAGGCCTTCGGGTGCAGTATTGGCAAAGTGTGAAACAGGGCTTCCTCTAGATTTCCTAGTACAGAATGGAAGGAGCCATGACCTGAATTAAGATTTTTTTTTCCCCCCATTTTGGGCATGGGATTCAGCTATCGGACGATTCCGCAGTGTGCTCAGAACCACAGTAGAGCTAGGGTTCAAGCAAAAATTCTGTGAATATTCATAAGGTACTTCCAGTGCGAGACCACAGAGACATTCAGCCACTTACTGGTCATCAGCTTTCTTTTATCTGATCACTGCTCCTTTGATTCCTCTAAATTTTGATGCTATCTGATATACTGTACAGAGCTTCATTAATTCTTTTAGTTTTTCAAAATGTGTCACTTCTGACATTTCGCAAAAAGAGAGCTCTATGAACATTTGCCTTTTAAAACTTTTTTTTTTTTTGTTTGATTTTTTTGTTGTTTTTTTTTAACCCATATAGGTTTCAATATAAAGAGACTATAGGTAATGAAGTTTAGGTAGAAGATCATTTCCTGTTTGAAGTAACTTTCCATTTTTGGCCATTTCTGATTTTCTCCTCATCTGACTCTATTGATATTCTTTTTCCGTTACTCTTACTGTTCTGTCCTCCACATCCAGGATACTTCACCAACCTTCCTATGAACTATACAGAATTTTCCTTTTAAGTAGATGGCATGACATTTTATTTTACTTTTCTCTATGTCAACAATTATGTTAAATACTGTGTAAAAATACAAGTGTGAAAATAAATATTCAGATCTGAAGAAGAATGGGTTTTCCTATTGATCTGTTGGTCTCAGCAAAAGAGAAACAAATGCAGTCCTAATTCTGCACTGTAATTTATACAGACTTTGTCTAAAATGGCCCATGGACCAATTTTACTTACTATCTTTGTATTTTAGACTAGATATGTGGTAGAAAACTGCTTCAAAATCATGTCCTTGTCTATTCTGCTTCCCTTTGTCATGTGTGTCCTGCATTTCAGATTGGATTATATAGACGAAGACATTTGTGTTACATTTTACCCCTTATGTGAACTCATGCTTCTTGTGTGAGATCACTGTAGCTGAAGGGACTTCATGTTCCTGCTGTTGCGCCTCGTTTTCGGGTATGGCTGCTGATGGACTTTGTCATCTCTCTTGCTGAGCAGAAGATCTTGTTGCAGTAAAATCATGGGGTTTTAGTTAGTTGCTATTTGTAGGCTTAATCTGCGCTTCCCCCTTTGGTGATGTGACTGAGCTTTGAAAGTGTTTCTTCCTTGTTATGGATAAACTGAGGGTGTAATCTCTGGTCCTTAAGCAAGAGGGATATTTATAGCCCATGCAGTGTTTATCTGCACAGGGGACGCTGCAGGAAACAAAAGCTGTGTCTGAAAGGTGTGGCTCTCAGAAAGAGAAACCATCTCATAGTCCCCTGTGGAAAAATTTGCTTTTAAAAGGGTGCCCTAAAGTGAGACTTAACAGAGTGCTTGGGTCAGGTCAGAAATACAAGTACATAGCAGTTTAGTGCAACATCATGTGGGTCTTATGTCCTAAGATTTCATAGGCTTCTCTGGGATTGCTGGCAGGTTGTGCCTTGCCAGAGGGCAGGAGACACTGGGCTCTTCCCACCAGAGCTGTGTCTTTTCCCCTGTTGGCCAGATCACTGGGATGTGTGTGCATGTGGCAGCAGTTTGTCTCTGTAGACAGACAACAGTGTAAGTGTTGCTGCCAATTTAATAAAGCATTTCAGGTTCTGGCTGAAAGATAAGGGAGTTACAGGTGATGCAACAGTGCTGTTACGAATAGCTGTTCTTTATTCTAAAAGTTATACCCTACTAAGATAAAACTCTTTTGAGCTCTCCTAGATAAATGGTAGATTTAAAAAATAAACCAAAAAACCAAACCAAACAAACAAACAAAAAAAAACCCCAAAAAAAAACCCCAAACCCAAAAAACAAAAACAACAACCCCAAACAAAACCCAGCAGTTACAGACTAAGATAGTTCTTGGTTTTCTAGAAACAAATCATTGAGATTTCCTTTCCAACAATACTTCTGAAGCACAGATAAAATGGCTTCCTGTCCCAGGGTTTCCTGTATCCATGGCAACCTGACTTTAGCACTTCTTTCTTAGTTTCCTGAGCAAACTGTTGCAAACCCTGGAGCAAAAATGTGAGTGCTGTTGTACACAGCGATACTGCCTTTACATAGGTTTCACAGATGAGTGTAGCTGGTCAGCTTATAACATAGTCCAGTGGACTGCAGACTGCAAAATAACAGAAATAATGAACTTCAGATTTGGGGTAAGGAAATGCTTCTATTTATTTTAAATGTAACTCAGCTTTATGAAAGTAAAATTCAAATCGTAAATGAGCTGCCAGTAGTAAAAGGTAGCTTGCTTACAGTTGGCATTTCTACTTGAATGCTTCTGAAACATTTCTTAGTGATGGTTAACTATAAGAAGTAGTTAATATATAGTGCTTTTAATTTAATAGAAGCTGTTATTTTGGCATCTTAAAGGCTTTTATGCTACGGCCAATTAAATACTTTCTGGCTATGTTATCAGTATATTTATTTGTCCATTTATTTACAGAAATTTTTTGCAGTGGAATCCAGTTAGTAATTTGGAGTTTTAAACTGCTTGTTTGGCATGAGAGAATAATATGTAAAATACTAATCTTGTGAGCAATGCTAGTATTTTTAAGACTGTCCATATAGATTCAAATAATTATTAATAATTAATATGTATATAAAGAATATATTTTAATTAATAATAATATTTATATACTTCTTTTTATCTCTACTAGTGAAGTCAGAGATGAGTGAGAAGGCCAAAGACAGGGATATGTGTGTTCTGCAAAGTTCTCCACTCTGCCCAGGAGCATCCCTGTATATATTTAATTGTTTTCTTTTGTTGCTGCTCCAGAAGGAAGCTTTTGGCTGTCCGTCTGCTTGTCAGCTCTGCACAGGGAGACAAGTTAGCTGTCGTAATGCAGGGCTTTCGAGCATCCCTTGGAACCTTCCAAAAACAACCATTCTTGTTTACCTCAGTGGAAATAATATATCACATGTCACTCCAAATGATCTAAGAGGCCTTCAGAAGCTTGCTGCACTCTACATGGATAACTCAAGCATTTTGTATGTACACCCAAAAGCTTTTGTGGAAGTCCCCAGACTCAGCTACTTGCATCTAAATAGCAATAATATTAAACGCCTGGATCCAGGAATCTTTGAAGGCCTTTCGAATCTTCATTGTTTATACCTTCAGAATAATCAAATAGCTTTTCTTCCCAGAGGATTATTTAGTGATCTTCTTTCTGTTAGATATTTAACACTTCAAAGAAATCGTCTCAGTGTCCTTGGAAGTGGGACTTTCTGGGGCATGATGAGTCTCCAGACACTAAACCTAGCGAATAATAATATTTCACGGATATCAGATTCAGCATTTCATCATCTTGAAAATCTTGCGTATTTGTTTCTTGAAGGTAACAACTTAGCACTAGTGCCATCAAATGCTATTGGAAGGCTCAAAAATCTTGAAAAACTTTCTTTGTCTCACAATCCCATTGGATCAATTCAGCCTTTTGCATTTAAGGGACTTAACAAGCTTAGATATCTGTCTTTGAAAAATGTCAAGCTAAAATGTGTTGCTGTAAATGGGTTTTTTGGATTAAACAACCTTAGTCAGCTAATCTTAAGTTATAATGATTTAGAAAATATAAATTCCAGCACTTTTACTTTATTGAACAATTTAATGTATCTACAGCTAGACAGAAATAAAATAGCCAGTATTGGCGATGGTGCCTTTGAAAAAATGGGACAGTCACTTAAAGTACTCAGTTTAGCATTTAATAATATCACAGAGTTACACCCTGAAGTGCTCAAGCCCTTAGTATCTTTAACCCATCTGCAGGTACATTCTAATCCTTGGAACTGCAGCTGCAAAATGCTTGCATTACTTAATTGGCTAGCATCATCTTCTGTTTCTGCAAAAATCCACTGTCAGAATCCCCAGAGCATGCGTGGTAGACCTGTGCATTATATGAAGTGGGCTTGGTTTTCAAGCTGCATTGGCCCCACTGCCAGCCCGGGCTCTGCCCCGAGTCTGGGATCCATCGGGGTGCATCGCAGCACTGTCACTCTGCTGATGGCCTGGCATAAAGGGAACAGGCAGAACACATTGGAGCAGTTTGTCACTGCAGAAGCCGAGTATTTTGCTTTCTGGGAAGGAACTACAGCTACATCTTCTACCCCATTGCCTTATGAGGAATATGCTGTTGAAATGCCATCACAGGCAGCTACAGTGTTATCAACGTTACCAGTGCAAATACCAGCAGAAATTATACCTACTAACAGAAATGTAGAAGAAGAATGGTTGTTTACAACAGATCCTGCTCCTGTATCATTAAAAACAACCTTGATTTGTACACAACAGGTTGAAAAGCTGAATCAAGCTTTTGACATTTTACTAGCCTTTTTCATTCTGGCTTGTGCTGTTATCCTGTTCTTAACCTGTAAAATTATTCAGTTTAGGCAGAAACTAAAGGTGCTGGAAAACTCAGGGGAAAAGAGTATAGAATATTATGGCTTTTATCAGCCTAGCAGATACAATATAACTGACTCAGTGCAGTCTCTAACTCGGAAATCAGTGGAACATTCAGAACTGGACCAAATAAGGCTGCTCAAGCGAACAGCATCTGAAAGTCAGGCTCAGGTGATCTTGTTTGAACATTCATCGTTGTAATTTATCTCATTTGATTTGCTGTTAACTGTGATATGCAAGGTCAAGAAACCAAGCATTCAGTTCTGTAGGAATACCTCCACCAATTACAATCAACTGCTTAATAGAACTCTGGAAAACAGCACAATTTGAGTTCTGCGTCACCATTTGCTTACTGAATGTTTTGAAATTGATTATTTCATTATATGTCATTTCAATCTAGCATGGATAGGTTTATTAGCCTCAGTCCCTGTTTGTAGTGATTGTTCACCTATGCTCAAGTATACGTGCAGTATAAAATACACCTTAATTTATTTTGCAGTACTTAATGGCAAGCTAAACATCAGTTCTTAGTAGGATAATGAAGCCAAGAAATATTGGGGAATCAGAAAACTGTTTTGTATGTTTATTGTAATAGAGTTTCTACTCTTCCTCTATTAAAGCACAGTGGAAAAAAGCACATGTACAACTAGCATGTTCAAACTCTTGAGTGAGAGAAAAATTTCAAACTCTGCAAATTCTGTTCATACGTATAGCATATTGTAATATACAAAGTTGTATGTTCAGTCTGTATAATGAATATATTAAAGTGACTTTTTTATTAGTGTGTATATGTGTCATTTTATGAAATACCCCAAATTGGAGTTAAGAAAAACTAAATTTCTGTTGAAATTTACCGAAGTTTAACAACCAAATTTATTATGTCTAAGGTAATAGAGCTGGTTAATTATTGTCAATAAAAGATCATCATCTATGTCATCTATGTAGTAATATTTTGAGGGACTTTTTAGCTAGATAAGAGGTACAAATTGAAGAAATACACTACACTGTAAATACATAATTCTAAATTAATGGCTGAAAAAATTTACATACTTGGTTTATATTTGGAGGTGTCAGGTCTAGGTATGTGTTCTTAGTGAAGGCTTCCTCTTCAAAATAGGGATATTTTCCTATATAGTTTGCATTTAACTTTTTATTTCTATTTCAAATGTTGGTGTCCTGTTGTTGTCATGTTATGTCTAGTATGTTTTACCTTTATTTTCAACCTGAACTTCTGCGATTTTTGTTTTTCTGTTTGTTTCTTAAATAATTCAAACTTTATTCAGGAATTAAGTCATAAAACTGTGTTCCAAATAGTCCAATATTGTGAAGTTTTCAACCAATGGGACTTAGTCTTGTAGATACTGTTTGTCTTGTACAGGCCTGTGCCCTAGAGATTTCAGCCGTGTTGTTTATAAGTTACACAGTTTACAGTTAGACTCAAGGAAAAGTGGGGAACAATGCTTTGATAGACTTTACTCCATGGTGTTGATTTAAATTGTGTAGAGGTATGTTGCTGTTCCAGGCTCCAGCCTGGAGCCTGTGGAATTCTCCGGTTGAGCCAGAACTGCCCTCAGCATATCCCTCCTCTTTCCTGCTGGTGTAACTCCTGTGCATATCCGGGCTGCGCTGGCCCCGGTCATCCTGTTTGTCCATCTGCAGTTCTTTTCCAGAAGGGAAAAATCTATTATCTGCTACCAGGACATATATATATATATCTCGACTGCACTGAGTGGGTGAGAATGTGCAAGTGTGATTTCATTGTTGTTTGTTATTAGTGTAATGAAATAATACTGTGTTTGACTGTAATTTACTGTATCACAGATCAAATACTTCTAGAGAACACACAATTCAGCTTCTTGGACAAAAGCTTAAACTGTTTGGTATTGCTTGAGTCAAAACTATTTTTTAAATTAATTTTCTAACTTAAGATCAGATGTTAAATATAATAGGCAAATGCCTTTAATAAGGGAAAACACTGGCTGTAATTGATGCACTTTTTTTCCAGAGGCTAATCCACTGCAGTCTTTTCCTCTTTAACCCATTTTTGTTACTTTGTCTCTCCTACATAACTCTTTGTAATAAATATTAACTTTGTTTTCACTTAGTAACAACTGAACAATCAATGATTGCACAGTAATAGGTTCAGCAATTTTATGTGCCGTATTTCTAAATTTTTAATTTTACATAGACACCTTCAGAAATAATGGACTTCAAATGCAGTAGAAACTAGTTAAGTTTTTCTTGTTAGAAATGCTGCTGTGCCTTTGTTACAGAGGAGTTTTGGTAGTGCACAAAGGTTAAAAACTGAATAAACCTAATTCTCAAAGAAATCTGGCAGGGAATAGCTCTGTTATTTTAGGCTCTGGTTTCCACAGCTGCTCTTTACAGAAAGGCGTGAGAGGTCTTCTCTGTAGGTGCATCTTTTTTCACTGACAAGCTGCTGTGGGAGTTGTTTGTCAGATGTGTCTCACCATCTGTAGTGGTGGAACATGTAAGGAAACTGGTGTCACAGATGTTTGTGCAGCAGAGAGTTAGAGCAGTTGGAAGCCATCCTTTGGAGTGGAGACATCCTCGGATATCCAGCTTACCAACACAGGGATTAGACTAATAGGGCACTGAGAGATTTATTATGCAGTTGTGAGGGAAATGCCTTTCTTTAGCAGTCAGTGTCTTTTGTATTTAAATGTTCACACCAGGATACCAACCCTTTAATGTACATGTGTGGTTACTATGTGTATTAAAATCATTAGGGAATACATTAGAAGCCTTAGTTGAGTCTGTCCTCATGAAGCAAAGTGGTGTTTCATGAAGATCAGGTTTATGGTCAGTCATAGGACTTCCCTGGAAAGATTGTCTTAGATGCTACTTCTCTGCTTTAGGAGCTCTGTAGAACTGTGCAGCTGCTATGGGGGGTGTGTGTGTGCAACAATAATTTACATCACTTACAGTATGTGCAGTCATCTCTATTTTTCCCACTCCACCTCTTTCTGTGGATAATGAGCTAAGAAGAAAGAATTAATTAAGCTTTCTCAATATGTACACTAGTAAAGATATGAAATCAAACTCTTCTTGGTGTTCATTGCTTCATCCTGATGAATGTAGAAAAGCAAAAAATGTTTTATCTTTCATTTAATCTCTGAAAAAGTATTTTTTCTCATATAGATTTCTTCTCCTCTGAGGGATATGCAAAGTAGATATGGGGTTTTGTTTAAGCACCACTAAAAATATGTCTAGACATGTTTTAACATGATGATACAGCTTTGTCTACAGTAGTTGGCTTTATAATTGAAGTAGAAATTGTGAATTTTCACATAAAACCTCAGGATAGTAAGTTGTGTAGATAGCTATGTGCATTAGAAATGATAGACAGAATGAAAAAATAAAGCCCCTACCTTTTTCACTTTCAGAACATATGAGATCTGTTTTGTCCTTTGCAAAGCTTTTATTCTTTTATCTAAAAACTTATGCAGACTTTGAAATAGAAATTTCGAGATTATTCATATGGAAGCTGCCCTGAATGCTAAATTTTGTTTCCTGTATTGGTAAGGTGAATTTTATTAACAGGCATCATAAAATATCCTTTCTGTAATAAAAATGTAGTCATTATATCTTTGAAACTGGATTATGGAGTGTTTTAGGTCCTGACTGTGGGCCTTTTACTTCTCTGCATACCAAAAGAGGTTTAGTCCCAATAATTTAGGAAGACTGGGTAGATATAAAACCAGTTACAGCCTGAGGATTTTGTTTGTTTCATTGCTAATCTGGATTATATGCAATTCAAGGGGGTAACTGCTTTCCTCTAGGTTGAATATTTTAATATGAAACATATTAACTGTTCTGTTTTGAAAATTCATCTGAATACAGCATTTCTCTTCTTTGAATCCATTCATATGACTTCTCTATTTCTTGAAATAAGGAGGCTAATTTTAGTCTCTTTGAAAAGGTATTACATTGAGTGGCATGGCTTGCTTTCTCATCTGTGAAAATAAGGCCTGATGCATTTTATAATGCTACTGAACTTTGAGGTTTCTTTTTTTGAAGCATGAGTCTATGGTGTCTTTATTTTTCACCAGCATGTGTCTTGTGTTCTAGAAATAGTTGCACTGTTTATTGGCTCCATACTTGGTAAATATTTCAGTGGGTCTTTGGTAGGAAGAAACTGTATGTCCCATTTAAAGGGGAAAAAAAAGAAAAGGTATATGTACTGAAAGCTGCAGGCATTTTGAAAGTTCTGCGTTCTTTGTTTTCCTTAAAAAAAACCCAAAAAACTCTCGTGAATCTTCCACTAAAGAAAGAATTGAAGTACTGTTTCTCATTCATGTCATAAAGTAAGAATATCCTTTGCAAGAAATTAATGATTTCCATATGTGCTTTTGCAGTAACTGTCAATAACAATGGTTTTGCCCCTCTGTGCTGATGAGACCCCAGCTGGAGTGCTGCATCCAGCTCTGGGGCCCTCAATGTAAGATGGACTGGTTCTCCTGGAGCAAGTCCAGAGGCCACAAGGTTAATAAGAGGAGTGGAGCACCTCCACTATGAAGACAGGCTGAGAAAGCTGTGGGTGTTCAACCTGGAGAAGAGAAGGTTGTGTGGAGACCTGACTTAATCTCCCAGTATCTGAAAGGGCCTGCAGGGAAGCCAGAGAGGGACTCTATTCATCAGGAACTGCAATGATAGGACAAGGGGGAACGGCTTAAAACTGAGAGTAGGTTTTGATTAGATGTTACAATGAAATTCTTTACTGTGAGGGTGGTCAGGCACTGCCCAGTGAAGTTGTGGATGCTCCATCCCTGGAAGTGTTTAAGGACAGGTTGGATGGGGCTTTGATCAGCCTGGTCCATTAGAAGGTGACCTGCCTATAGCAGGAGGGTCAGAACTAAGTGACCTTTGAGGTTCCTTTCAACTCAAACCATTCTGGGATTCATGCAACTTGGACTGAAGGAATAATACAGGTATTGGACAGCATCCTGTATTATTAATTAAATGGTGTATATGAACAGGGCACAGTTTGCTTCTCCAGGGCTCAAACTGTTCATGTTTGTTCTTCATTGAATGCCCCTTCTTTGTTGACAAGAGTCTGAGGGCAGCTTGTTGGAAAACACTAACCTTACTCGTGTTGGAAAATATTAACCGTGTTAATGGCATTTTCCTAGAGATGTGTTTCAAAAACAAGGATGAGGCAAGAGTCTTAATGAAGGTGTGCTGGGCAGCACCTCTGACTTGAAGAAACCTGCTCTGTCTTGGAGGGCTCATTGTGCAGGTGGCTGAGGCAGTGTTCACTTTCTCAGCCGTGCTGTGAGGTCAGTAGGTTGGTTGCTTGCTGTTTGCAGAACCTCACAGATACTGTCTCACAACATGTAATGCTTTGCTGTTCTGAACGTGATGGGGAAGCCTTTTGGCAAAGGAGTAAGTGTCTTTTAAGATAGACTGCTGGCAATCAGGCAGTAAAAATTATGTCAGTTTTCATTTTGTGGAATTCAGGAGTTTCAAGTCTGATGATACAAAATACACTTCAGATTCTGGCATACAACAGTAGCTGAATTTAAAAAAGGGAGCAGAAACTAATCCCTTTGAAACAAAGGATCATGAATGAAATTATAATTTTATCAAAACAAATACAAAATAAATATTTTCTATGCTTAGTATTCTAACTTGATAAGCATTTTTCCAAGGCATCTATTGCTATTTAACTGTTTGTCATATGTGTAAAATTTTGTTGTATGTCTGACTAGAAGTTTCTCAAAAGCAGTTGCTATTTGTATAAGGAGCTACAGTTCATCCATGTCTTCAGTTTTCATCCCAAATAAGAAAAGGAAATGAAAGAATATTAGGAAGTAGATTTGTCTGTGTTAAAACAATGATCAACTACAATCGAAGTGCAATATATGAACTTCATGTTTGGTGCTTGTAAATAAATGGAATGTGTCTGCTTCTGCCTCTGCTTCTTACGGAGCAGCACCAGCAACATCTTTTCGGGATGAAATTCCAAACAGGGAGCAATAAAGTGCTTCAGTCAGTGTCAGTCACAGGAGAAGAGTTGTAGTTTACTCTCACCAGTTAGGTCCTTTCTCTTTCTTTGCTGCATCTAGCTAGAGGTATTCCTGAGATGAACATCTTTTCACTTGCAGTTTATCTTCACACTTTCACAGTTGATAGAGTAGGAGTCTGAGAACCCAGGTTCTACAATAGCGTGTCTCTGGCATTAGATCTACAGTAGCAGGAAGTGGAGCAGAGGCAGCAGTTGGTTTCTCTCCATTAAATAGGAGATTAACTAACTGGTGGCACCTACTTTATCCATCACGGGGAGATTGTGTTTCTATGCCCTTACCTTACAGGCACATCCTTTCTCAAGGCAGGGGCAAATGTAAATGTGTTCGGTGTAATTTTGGGCATTGTGGCCTATCTAGTCAAGCCTTCAGGTCATGTTGACTAAAGTTACTCCTGCCTTTTACCTCCCAAGTGATATCTACCAGCCCTTTGCATTAGTATTAAATAGCCTTATGTGTCAAATGGCACAAGGTGCCCCTGTTAAAACAGATAAATCCTGTTGCCCTTTCTCTGTACAGTTAGGAATGTCCCATTCTTGCAGAACTGAGTGCAGGGTTTTTCCACTCACTCTGGGGAGTTGGCTACCTCGGAGGGTGAAGAAATGCAGGTAAGTAGGGGAGTGTACCTTCTTTATAAGCAGCCATTGTTTAAGGAGTTGTGTAGGTTTATGCATTGAATAGTGATGGTAGAAGAGGTGTAAATGTGCTGGGAATAGAAGCCAATACTCTCTTCCCCGCTGGCAGGAGCATACCCTTCCCACTCAATTCTTGACTTCAGTGCTTATATATATTTTCTTCTATTCCATTTGCAAGTTAATTCTAGGTTTTCAGTGGCACATTAAGTCTTGTTATATTTAAAAATAATATTTTGAAACCTTTTTGTAATGAAAAAAAAGTGCTGAATTGATTGCTTGATAGCATGCTCAGCTAAGCAGTAAGCAAGGAAAATACCTCTCAGTAAATGTGCTCTACAACTGAGCAGATTTCCTGTGCAGTTCCTTTAGCTAAGTCACTTTCCTGTTCTTTTCCAATGTTATCCAAAATAAATTTTGTTCTTTTACAGTGTTATCCAAGATAAATTTTGTGGTATCATCAACATTTCAGTGGAAGGACTGCACGATGTTATGACTGAAGATTCTGAAACGGGAACATATAAAGAGTAAGTGGAAAATCTAATTTAAACTGGGTTTAACAGTAGCAGTACTGTTTTATACAAATTTTTTTCATTTGAAAAATCTGTAGGCAGTTAAGACATGGTTATTAGAGTTCTATTTTCTCAAGAGTAAGCGTTTTAGGAAGACAGTGAACTTTTGGTCTTAAAAGAAAATACTTTCAATGGGGAAAGAGAGTTTAAAATGATAGTATAATTTTATATTGTTCATTAAGTTATGTACTAAAGGATGTCTTAAAACATTCATATGCTTAGATTTTTTTTTTTTGCTTACTTGACTGTTATATCTAAAATTTCAATACAACAAGTTTGTGTGTTGATAGGGACCACCCTAGCTCAGATGTAGCTCAGAGTTTCTTTAAGTGTGACTTGACCCTCATATGAGTTTACCTAGTGTACAATATTTCACAGCCTAGAAAACTTGGACAAGTTCTCCAGTTGTTCCATGTAGCACATATACTGTTACAGGATATATCTCAAAAGACACTTTACAGAGCTAGGAGCAAGAGCTTGCTTGTGACAGGAATGTGAGTGTTGGAGGTGTCCAGAGCATGCTGCCACCCAGCACCACACTTATTCACACTGATGGCTCCCTTGTTACTGGTTGTAGTACATCAAAACTGGGGGGAAAAAAAAAACAGCTTAATGATTAATAAGATATTTTTTGCACAGAGATATTAATGTCATTTTTATCTCTGTAATGATTACTTACTTTTAGAATGGAGTTGTAAGACATTAAAAAGAAATGCTCTGCAGGATATTCTTACAGACCATGCTAATAACAGAATTTTCTGATGCTAAGAATCAAGCATTTTCTTTCAGATCATTTCATGGTGACGGAGCAGACTGTATATTAACTAATTAATTAACTGCTTAAGGGGATGTTTACTGCCACTGAAACTAGGTGGCACAGAACATCCAGAATGCAGTCTAGTAAATTCTTCACTTAAAACAGGTGGTATGCACACAACTGTGTGTTGAGAACAGTCTACACTCACACTGAGCCTGAACTATGCTTAAGAATTGCTTGCCAAAGTACTTCCCACCAAACTGTCAGTAAATAAAATGTAACTCCAAAGTCTGGCAATATGCACAGTGTCTGGCACTGTGTTTTGTTTACTGTTGGAGACAGCATTGCAGAGCCCTTCCATTTCTAAACATGTTGCTTTGTACTAGTTGAAAAGAGTTCTCACTGAAAAATAAACAAACTTTATCCTAGTTCATGTTATATTTTAAGCCTGAAGGCTTGTAGAACTTGTCACTACTTTTCCAAATTCTGGGCATTGTTTTTGCTTCATAAGGTATAGTCACATTGAACCAAGGTCCCATTTATGTTGACAAGTTCTGAAAGAGCTGTGTGAAAGATTTTGACTTTTGCCTAATATATTTTGACATCATCTGGAAGGTGAAGTGAGAGCAGTCATCTGAAATCATATGCCTTATTGTGGCTCTTTAGACTCAAGAAGAATGGCTTAACCCTGAACTGGTTCAGAAAAAGATTAGTTTGTAGTCCACTGATTTGTCATATTAGCTAATTACTGTAGTGCAGGAAATAAAATTATATGCGTGTTTAACACAGGAAAACCAAAGCTGAAACACTATAGAACTTCAGCCACTGAAGGATGAAAAGAGAGTAAACATGTACAGGGAAAATTCCAAAGGTTAAACAATGGAAATGGCTTAAGTGGCTTAGGCACTTAATGAATACATTTAAACTGGAATTTTAAAGAAACTGTTGTAGTTAGAGCAGTGAGATTTTGGAAGGGGTAAAAAGCCTTGTCATTTTTTACATTTATATTGGATTTTAATCAGGTTATGGAAATGTTTGCACTGTCTTACAATACAAAGAGATTACACTCAGCCAGGTTTCCTAGAATTCGTGTTTCACATTGTAGTGATAATTATGAGAGAGCTTTACAAACCTCAGATTTTCTGGAAAGGGAAGCATTCCACTGCTCTAGACTTGTTTCACCAATAGCCAAATTTTTCCCAATTTTATCACCCTCTCTTCTTTTATTCTCGCCCCTCCTTGTGTTTGGAATTTTGTGGTACCTAAAATTTATGAAGGTCTGAAAAAGTTAATTCAATATTGTATGTTTTGATAATTGACATTTTTGTCTCCTTTTCCTTTAATAAACAGAGATGAACCAGCCATTTGTGAGCAGAGGAGATACGCAATTTGCTATATTATTTTGAAATGGCTAATACCTTTATTAAAAATGGCTTCTGTGTTAGTATTTGGCCCTGCTTGCTATGCTCTTTAGCAAGCGCTTCATACAGCTCTAAACATATATTAATAGAAAACTAAATATGTAAACAGGATAAGTCTGAACATTTTTATATAAAATCATATGAAAACATAAAATCACAACCTTTTTTCATTTTAGTAGCATTGAAATGGGTTATTCATCTTAGTTGATGGAGCATTTCACATGCTAGTGGAATGCAGCAATTAAAAATGCGCAGTAGTACAGGACTGAAAATAATCTGCTTCTGTCTTGGTGCTTTGCAATATGTGAATTATGTGTCCTTCATGTCTTAAATCATACCTGATACATAGTGGCAAGTTGTCATCATCTGGGTGTTTTTTAAATCATTTTGGTTTTTAATGCAGAAATTCCAGAAAAATACTAGATAAAGTGGTGGAATATTTGTCTATTGTTTCAGCATAGAGCATGTAACGTGACTGAAACACATGTTTTCTATAGGATAGCTTTCATTTATGTCTTTGTAAATTCCATTTAAACCATTTCAGCAGGCAGGAAAACCTCTGACTTTTAAACTGCTTGGTTTTTTTTCTTTCTTCATATTTTCTGGTTTTATACTTACTTCAAAAATAAAAGTTAAAAATGGCTGTTATTTGCACATATGAGTACCTGCCAGTTGAGGGTTTCAGCAAAACAAAAAATGAGTTTAAAACCTTTGTTCAGTGTCTTGAAGATTTTATTGTAGAACCAATAGCACTGTCCTTACTAGTTTTCAAGTCCTTTTATCAAAGATCTCACAGAAAAACATGAATGCCATGAGACATCTTTGCAATCTTTGTGTATGTGCCACTTTGACTTAGTATGGAGTGCTTGTATGGTGCTTTCTTGAAAAGAGTGGAGAATTTTTGTAAGGATCAGTAGGTTTTTCAATTTTTTTTAAAGCCAAGTCTATTTTCTATGTGCACAAATGCATTTTAACCCACACCTTAAGCTAAAATATGGAGGATAACTGAGACTGTTATGTGGGTAGAGGTGACAGAGAACATGCATTCATGCTTCATTAGATTCACTGTTCTCAGAAAAAAAATTACTTCTGATTAGATTGCCTGACTTTCAGCAATCTCCCATATCTATTCTGTGTTTTCAAAAGTGCATTAAAATAATTATTAATTCTAATGTATGTTTAAACTGTTCTTATTCCCATTTTTAGCTGCATGTTAATGTCTCATTTTGAAGAGCCCAAGGCTACGGAAGATGAAGAACCTCCCACAGAACAAGACAAAAGGAAAAAAATGGTAAGTTTTAGATCTCTTATTCAGTCACAGACTTGATTATGTGCTTCACTTCTGTCACATTAAATTCTTTTTAGGTTTGGTTGATCTATTGTTCTTGGAAAATTAATGTTTTGAATAAAAACCAATAAATTTAATGCTAAACCTTGCAACCACAACACGCTTCTGCTTGCTTTTTTCATCTTTGTGACTGTTATGAAAATAAACATCATCTGTTTACAAAATCTGGGCATTACAATACTAACACAATATAGAAAGAATTTGCTGAAAAAAGCAGAGAGCTAAACTTTATTGAAATGTCATGGCAGGCCAAATTTCTCATATTTAAAAGAATCAATGTGCCTGCATAGAATTGTTTTGTAGTGTAAAGAATTCTTACAGAGAGGTCAGTGTATACTTGTGTAACTTTTCTTTTAAATACTAAATTAGGAACGTATTTATAAAAGGAATATAATACGTATTTAAAAAAAAATGCAAAAACCTTTCCATATTCTTTTGCTATTAGAAATGACTTAAGAGAAATTCCTGGTGTCTTGCAATTTCAGATTTAAACAAAATGCAGAAATATAATTTTCTGTGGTCCCAAAAAATGTATTATACAGTTCTATAATTGTTACTCTTAAAAGCATCTCTAGATTCTGTTAAATTTCTTTCTTACCTGTGGGCTTAAATTCTACCTGTTTGTTGCAGAATGATAGTATTTATTCTTNNATGATAGTATTTATTCTTAGTGCTTTTGTGTGATCTCTCTCTCTATATATATATATCGTTTTCAATAGGGGTTGATATGTCTATAGATCAATAGGAAGAGAGGCATGTTTTGTTTGTTAATCAGATGTAAAAAGCAAAAGTAAATTTAGATCTACAATGCTTTTGTGTTCTTAGTTTTGAGTATGCTCAGACTACATTGCTGGCTGGCGAAAGTTTTAATAGCTTTGTGTCAGACAAATCTTTCTCTTGCAAAGAAAGATCTTTCTCGTGCAGGTTAACTTCCATAGTTTAGATATATGTTGAGGAATTTAGGCTTGTTAGATTTGTAATGGACTACCTTCAGTGTGGATATGTCAGACAAAATGAAAAGCAGGGCACGTTGAATTATCCTGTATCATTAAATGGTACAACACACCAATATGTTGCTGATGAACACAGTTATAGTGAGGGAACTCTTCTGGGCCCACATGCAATACAGTGTCAGTGGTCATTTGAATAAAGATAAATGTGCTTTGAGGAGGAACTTCACCAAACTAATAACACCACAACAAAGGTCTTGGTTTACTTCTCTTGCCTGTATCTTCCCTTTCATATATCTTCCTTTGGATATCACTTTCCTTTTTTCTCTGAGGAGTTGCTTGAGGTTTGCTCCTTGTCTGCTCTTTAACATTAAGCTTAAATATGCTGTTTTCTTGGAGAGTTTACAGAGAATAAATTATCATACATGAACATCAAAGCTTCATTTTTGTTTTGAATCTCATAGTCTAAATTTAACTATTTCCATGGTTGCTGTGTTTTCTAGATTCCTAAGCATTATGGAAATCCTTTCAAGCCTTCTTTGTAAGAATAGCTGTTCATTTTAGTCTTCTCATTCTTATATTTAGTTAATTTTTCCTGGTATATTTCTGGCTTAAGCCTTCTACGCTGTTAGTTTTTCAGCTAACTTTAGTATACACTATATTCTTACTCTGTTTAATGTAATTTCTTGCACCAGTGAAAGCAAGTGAACTGTAGTTGTTATGAATGTTTGCTATACATTCATTCTGAATCCCAACTGAAATAGTTTGATATATAGCTTTGCAGATGGTGTAGAAATTGAGACATGACACCTGGCTATTTCAAAATTATACAGGTCCTTTGGGTAGGTCACTAGTAGCAGAAGTGTCCGATAATAATCAGAATTGTTAATCATGGCTTCAAAAGCACAGCTAGCATTTGGTTTTAGAAACTGGATTAAAAACAAACATTACCTGGGCCCATTCCTACCTGCGTATGATAGAAGTTTCCTCCTCTCTGTAGGAGTACCACACTCACTTGAAACTTAGAGAACTGTAGTAGCCAATACCACTGATAAAGTAAAAGAGGGAATAAATATATAATGTGCTAAGAAAATCAAGAACAACCTAAAGGCAATCAGCAAAACCTCTGAACTGTTTGTCTGCTTCAAGCCAGTGTTTACAGCCAGTGAGGTGGAAGACTAGTTTCTTCAATCCAGCCTCAATGTGGGCACCTGTATCCAGTTTCAAGAGCAATTTGTAAAGTAATGAGATTGAAAACGTAGTCAAATCCAGGTTTTCACTGAGCAGCATAAAGCACATTTCAATAATGTGTAGTTACTGGCCAAATTTTTGTTTCCTGTCTGTAGCTGTTTTGACTAAGAAGCTGTTTGAATTTACTAGTGTTTTTTTTTAACTGGAAAATAGATTTGTTTTGCCTTATCAGAATCAGGCACATTTCAATAAAACAGCTATGGCCACACACCTAAGAACTCAGAATACATACTTAATATATAGTCCTTTGCCAACTGTGCTTGCTGTTCTTCCAAACTTATGATTTTGTTTGCATAGTCAGTGAAGACTGCAGCTGTCTGTGGAATATTGTTGACAAACTCATTGTATCAAACTATTTATTTTGTTTTGTTAGTTCTGAGTACAAGTTCCAAAAAGTAGAGCAAAAGAAAATCAACTTCTTCTTGTTGCAGGAAACTCTTTCATTTACTTGAAATACTTTTGATGTGACTATTTGAATGAAAACGAGTTAGTGTATTAACTCCTTAATTAAGTCCGAAGACTCTTAAGTCTCATTTGACTTAGAGATGGTAGATGATGCTTCTAGCAGCAAGTGTTAATCATACTACAGAAGTCTCTACTGGCTTCAAGTGCTGCTGCTTTGAGTGATGAGGCAGCCAGGGAGATGTGAGAGCAATGAATCAGCAGACACCAAAGTCAGTGAGAAAGGAGGGGAGAAGGTGCTTCAGGGGCCGGAGCTGAGGTTCCCCTGCAGCCCATGGTGAGGCAGCTGTGCCCCTGCAGCCCATGGAGGTCAGTGGTGGAGCAGAGATCCACCTGCAGCCCGTGTTGGAGCAGGTGGATGCTCAAAGGAGTCTGACCCTGAGGAAAGCCACACTGGAGCAGGCTCCTGTCAGGACCTGTGGCCATATGCAGAGAGGAGCCCATGCTCCTATGGAGAAAAAGGGATCCACACTGGAAGAGTTAGTGAAGGACTGCAGCCCATGGATGCACTCATGTGGGAGAAATTCATGGAGTACTGTCTTCTGTGGGTGGGGCCCCATGATGGAGAAGTGTAAGAGTGTGAGGAAGGAGTACCACAGACAGCATGTGATAAACTGAATGCAATCCCCATTCCACTTTCCCCCAAGCTGCTCCAGAGGAGGTAGAGAACTTAGGGTTAAAGTTGAGCCCAGGAAGAAGGAGGAGGTGGGAGGAAGGTGTTTTGAGATTGTTTCATTTCTCATTACCCTACCCTGATCTGGTTGGTGGTAAAATAATTTCTCTGAATCAAATCTGTTTTGCTCCTGTGAGAAACTGGTGAATGATTGCTCTCTATTGTTACCTCAGCCCATAAGCTTTTCTTTGTATTTTCTCTCCCCTGTCCCAGTTGTGGAGGATATGATCGAGTGGCTTTGGTCAGGATTATAAGGATGAGAACACTGGTATTTCAATACCTGTTTTTCTGTGCAAAATTCCCTAGAGTAATTTTATACATGACAATTCAGAGCTATGATCTTACAGAAACTAACTATAAATGCATTATATGTCGCAAATTACAGTTTTATATGAACAAATGCCAATCATTCAGAAACTGGTAGATTCATTGCTTAGCAAGGCAGGAAAAGAATGCCACAAACTTCTGCAAATATTGATTAGAGTAATTGTGATTTAGAAATTTCATTAGAAAAAATCTATTATATTCTAGAGATCCAAATTACATTTACTGAAAAAAAATCCCTCCTACAAACTGTCACTGCGATAACTTTCCCTTTCTAAAGAGTGTAGTGGTAATAATAGGTTATAAAATGATCAAGTCTTACCTTGAAATAGCAAAATAGTTTCCTGATGTTCCAGCATGAACAGTGGTGGTGTTTGGGTTTGACACTAAGATGAACAGATCTGCATTAATTGTCATTGATTTCAACATCCTGCTTCTTTATGATGCAGCAAGAGCCAAGTGTCCCCATCTCCCATCCCCTTCTGTCCAGCCTGGTGGACTGAGGGACAAATGTGGCAAAACTGTCAATGCCCTGAGCTTGCCCATGTCTCTGCTGACACTGAAATTTGCAATACATCCTCTGTCAATGTAGTATCTTCTTTTATGTATTTTTGCTTTCATTAAAAGGCAGCTAATGTAGGAAAATAGAGACAAATATCCTGTCCTTTCCTGCCCAAAAGAAAACTGTATAATCCAGCTGGATTTATGAGGCTTATAGGTATCAGTACTGAAGCGTGTCTATTCTTTATACATGTGGGCAGTTTATTTTGTTTGTTATATAGTCTAAACAAGTTTGACTTTTTTGGTGTTTTGTTTTCTTACTAATAAAACTGACCATAGTGCATCCCACCACTAAAGTCCTTGGTAAGATCTGATCTGATTTTTATGAGTTAGAGTTCAGCAGTAACTAGTAAAGCAGCTTTGAAATTGTTTTATCTTGTAGAAGCATGAAACCTTGGAGCAAAGTGTAAGACTCGAGATTTGACGCTGTTTCAAATAGTTTTAAACTGATACTTGCCTTGATAATAATTTGATCTTTGTTTTGCACAAGTGTTTCCTCTTGTTTCTCAAGTAAGTAGAAAGAAAGTAAAAACAGATTTCTTTCTTGAGCTGAGGTTATAATCAAAATGCATAAGTCAGAGAGTACTTTTTATTGTGTTGTTATATATTTTTCTTTTGCATGTTTTCTACAGCTTGCACTGAAGGACCCAGTACACACTGTGTCACTGCAGCAGTTCATCTATGAGAAGTTAAAGGCACAGCAGGAATTACTGGGGGAACAAGGTTTTCATGCCCTTATGGAAACTGTGGATACAGAAATAGTTGCCCAGCTACAAGAATTTTTACAGGGCTTCTAAATAAGCAGAAAAAAGATTTTCTATGTCAAATTTTTATTTCAAAAATATGAAAGAACTCTAGCCTTCTGTCTTGTATGGACAAGTCTAATGAAAGGTGAAAATAACTTGTGACGAAAGAATAAATAAGTTTCTGCTGTTGCTCTGAAAGTATGCTTCTTTTTTTTCTTTTGTTTTTTAAATAATAAAGGGTTAATTAAGACTTTAATCATTAAGGTAACATTTCCATGATACCTAACATGGTATATGCTGCCCTAGGTAGTACCATTTTTTGGTACCCTTAACTGTGGTTTTGGTTCACAAAGGTATGTCATAGTCAGAGGTCTGAAGGAACTTACTAATGTTTATTAATGGGAAGCATCTGTTAATTCAACACTCTAAATTAGTATTAGGAGATGCTACCTTTAGCACTGTAGATCTGTAACTTTCTCCCTTTCTATTGCTCTTTTTAGACTGTATGTCTAACCTTACAAACTGAAGGATTTAGGAAAGCAGTAAGATTGTGAACAGAAATATTCCATCATGAAAGATAATTCCCATTTGAATTGTCTCAGAGAAAAAGAAACTTTGATTGTAACACTTAAATTGTATTTGAATTGTTAAGAGAACATCAGTGTGTATTTCTATCTGAAGATGTGAGTTTTCATTTTTATCAACAAATTTTCTTTATTTCTGTTACCAAAAAATTAGTTTCTTGAGTTCCTTCTATTTCACTTTTAGCTGTCTTAGCACAGAGAAACTCACTAGAGGTAGATGAGTAATTAATTAATTTGTGGCCATACCTGGACTACTTAAAATCACCATGTACAGTATCTCAATTCTTTGTGTTTTTTTCATCAGACATGTCATGAGGATACTTCAAAATTGTTGCTAAAACATTTAAGCCCAAATGGTCACAGTTAAAACAATTATTTACAAACATGGGGCTTACTTTTAATTATTTATTAGTTACCTGCAGGGTAAAGCTGCTCCTGTCTATGTGCCTTTGTCTTTTGTACCTTGCAGGTGGAAGCAGGAAGAAATTTCCATTTTCAGATTTTTCCTTTTAAGTACTGATTTTCCATCTTCAAAGTCGAAATTACCTTTGCTTCAGTAAGGGATGATTCAGCTATTAAATCAGTTTTGGTTTTTTTTTCCCAGAAGGGATTAGCTGATTAAAGACACCTACAAGCTTTTGACAATCTTACCAGATGCTTTTAAAAATATGAGCCTTTTTTTACTGATCTTTTGAGGAGTAATCTTTTTTGAAACCTTCCCTCTGTTTGCAGAGGAAGACTCATCTTTCCTCTCCTTCTTTGGCATTAGTGTGAGAGGTTGTTGGGGCTCTCACAGTCCTGAATGCAAAACCTCCCCTGTCCTCTGCTGCCAGCATCTGTCAAGAGAAGTTGTGTGAGAACTCAACTCATTGGTTCCTTCATTTTACCTTGGCATAGGGAGGATTGCCAGAATTGCTGCTGAATACAGAATTGCTACACGATTTGTTATGTGTATGTCATTTCCTCAATCATCCACCATCATCATCTCATAATTAAGAGGCTTATCTAGTTACATTTAGTGCTTGAAAGCGAGGAGTCTCAGTGTGCTGATGGTCTCATTGAGCTGTGAACCACAATTACCAGAACCTGGTGGCTTTTGACTAAATTGGGATTTGTCGCACAGTTAATCTGCAGACACCCTAAGCTTTTAGCTCAATATAAAATCTGTGCAGATCTGGTCACCCTTGCTAGCTTTGACCCCACCTGGCATGACCTCCTGGCACCCAGAAGCACGTCCTGGCAGGAAGCAGTACTGTCCTTCCACCATTCTGCAAAATCCCTTGTGCAGTGCCAAATGGCACTCCCTGAAGTTTCAGAGGGAGGCAGGTCCTACCTGCTGTAGTCCAGCCCTGGCCTAAAGGATGCTCTCTGCTGTGTGCCAAGACATCCGGCTCCCTGTGCAGCATCTCACAGGTCAGTCATCGTGGCTGACACACACCTGCCTGCATCATTCTCAGAGCAACTCCACCCCCTTTACCTCATGTGGTGGAGTGTTAACTGCAGTTTATGTTAATGCGTGATGGTGGCAGAGACCCTGTCAAGAATGATGGACATAGTTTCAGCTAATAACAGCACAATAAGTTGTAATTAACTTTCTGAGTAATGTCTCTGTATAACTGCATGTGTTCACTTTCCTATGCATTAGGGAACAAGTTAAATTGGTTACTAGGTGTTCGGCTTATGATCTTGGAAGCTTTTACTCTGAGGCTTGAACTGTAATTGAAAACAATCATCATTATCGTAACTGTTTTTATGAAACCTTTGTCAATGACTGCAATGCCAAACAAGTGCCTATCTGCAGCCAGCAACAATCTAGTACTCAAAGTGGAGAAGCTTCAGCTTGAAACAGCAGAAAAACTCTTACATACTATCATTATATATTAAACCCTTATACATAGGATTAAATTTTCACTGGAAGAGTATGGATTGGGACTGCAGGAAGCTATAGCCTTTTTGAATTTGATGGCAAAATTTTTAAATTTGGTCTCTAGGGAAAGAACGGAAACTAAATATAACAATTAGCCTGACACCAAAGCAGTAAAATACAGTTTCTGAAATTCTCATGAGGAAGGATCTTGGGTTCTCTTGTTCTCTAGGCTTTGATTTTCAAGACAAAAATCATTTAAATTGGATGGATTTTTTTTCCTGTGGCACAACTGAGTACTTAAAAATGCTATCAGTTTACTTTTCAGAAAAGACAGTGATTAAGGTGAAGACAAACTTTATGCTTCTGATAAAGAGTTAAATGAGAGGACTAATTCTGCAGCTTCCACCTTCAAAACATTAGCTTTGGTGTATTGATGATGACCATTTTTAGGCCCCTGGCCAAAATTAAGTATTAATAAATCATGTGCTCTCCTTGCAGTCTGTTAAATCTTTTTTAGCTTTAGAAAGTAAATTTGTCCAAGCTATAACTTACTTCTATTTAATAGTTGAGGTATTTGTCTAATAGAAAGTATGACTGGAATAACTTCTAAGGATGTTTTCAGGTTATATAACCTATGGGCAGGGTCTTGTGTTCTCGCAGTGCTCTTTGCCTTGGCAGCAGTGAGGCATGGCCTCCCACCCTCTCTGCAGTGAAGTGGTGGAGGGTTTTGCATCATTTGTGAGCAAGTGCTGGGATCAGGCTGTGTGCTGGAGACCTTAGCCATGGTCGTGTCCCAGGAGGCACAGAGGGAGTGCGGGGTGCCTGTCCCAGCAGCCCTTGTGGGCAGGGCTGCTGCAGAGACTCCTGCTCCTTGCTAGGAAAGTGACTGCTTGCAGCATAGCTGGCAGATGGGCAGGGGGTGTTCTGCCCACTCTGCCTTCACTAAGAAGGGGTTACACGATTCCAGGGAACAACACACCATGAAGGCCATTAACATCTACTTCCTTCTCTTCAGGATCTTTGCATTCACAAATAACTCATTAGCTTTTTCCAATGCGTTTTCCCTAAATTACTGAGGCTATTTCAGATGGGAGTCTGGGTGCCCTGGTCTAGTGGAAAGTGTTAACCCATGGCAGAGGGGTTAGCACTGGATGGTTTTAAGGTCCCTTCCAACCCAAACCATTCTGTGATTCCATGCTTCTAAGCCTTAGAGGATTTGCAGAAGGGAAACTCGGGTGTTCAGACATTCTCCCAGGATATCTGGAGTGAAGGCCAAAGTCCTAAGCAGAATCGTAGCTCGTAGCTATAAATTGTAACAGATATGCTCTTTTCTCTGATGATTCAGCAATGATAAAATGACTTCTTTACATCATATTAACACAGATACCAGGTTTGCAGCTAATATTCAATACTGTTTAGTATGCTTGACTTTTTTCCCTTAGTTTTTGTTCAGTTCCAAACTCTAGTAGTGCTCCTAAATTGTGGCTCACAGGGTTAGAACGGTGAACACCTTCATGTGGCATCTTCAATGCCACATCTTCATTTAGCAGAAGCAGCATCTTTGTAACTAAGATACACATTTTGAAGGCTCTTCCAACTCATTTACTTGTCTTGCTTCAATGCCGCCGCTTCAAAAAATAAATTATTGCTAATTTTAAAATGTTCATAATTTCCATCTTACTGCTAACTGTGATTAATAATGATGACTAATCACCAGGTAGTCAGATTTGACTACTTCTGTAAAAACATTTCATAAGGTTCAATAGCTTGTTCATAACACATTTCGCTGACTCTTGGGAAAATGAAATCAAATTAAGTGGAGACAACCCCTTTAAAAAATTAGTTGGGTGTGCTGTTAAAAATTTAATGAGTGCTTACAAATGTTACATCCACTGCTCCTCACAGTGGCCAAGCAGCAGTTTGTTAGGCTGTGTGTACTAATGCACTAACTAGTATATACTGCATGCTTGAAAATACTGATTATGAAGGAGTTAGTTTTCAAGTTTACACAGAATGGGTGATCAGTTTTGGTCTAAAATGAAGTAAAAGAATTTGCTGCAAATAAGTAAATTCCACCAGCAATACATAAATGTAACTAGAACATGCCTCTTGGAAGTTGACTATGGGGAATAAAATAACAACCCACATCAAGGTATGTGTCATTTCTGAAGTAAGCAGTGGATATTGGCAGGTGGCAAAAAAGTTTACCTGGGCTGGAGTTGTGCAAGCAGTTGACTTTTCATTCCCTTTCTGAAGAAGGGAAAATGCTCAACAGAAGTGTATTACTTTACCTAAAGTTTAATTCTGTATTTCTTTTTTGAAGACTTCTTAACCTGCTTTTAATAAAATACAATTTTGAGGTCAAGCTGTCACTTCTAAACCTGTGAAAAGCCCAAAACATTCACAATAAATACTCTTTGATAAAACAATTTGCTGAATGTGCATATTGGTTCAGGTAGTATGAAAGTTTTCAGTTGTTACATTAATCTCTTGGAAGCTTATCCAATTCTGTAATGGAGTGTAGTGCTAATGAAGAGATACTGCTTAAAATAATGACAAAAAATTGAACCAGTCATACAATATAGACAAATACCCAATAACTTACCCCCTTGAGAAAATGGAAATTGCTGATAGGTAAATTCTGAGCAGAGAAAGTGTACACCTTGTTATTTTGTTGCTTGGCAGTGTTTCGAAGATACACCATGAGTAATTTCAGAAGTATTTTAAACCAAGTAGTCTTTATTTTACTAGCAAATAATCTATTTATTAAATGTTACAATTTGATTTTTTAAAAACTAAAATGACAAAGATATCTTGTAGATACTTTTATAGGATACTGAGAAAAACTAGTAATTCTCATACCTCTGGATTATGGGAATGATTCCTGACTCACTAACTGAACTTTCAAGGGAACAGACACTTAAAAATTTCCTTCACCCTGGTGCTTCACCAACCCAGCTTTAAACATCAGGCAGGTATGCAAGGAAGCTTATAGGCAAAATCTACGTGCAGAAACAGCTTTTCACCTTGTTCAGCTGTTGAAATGCTCTGCCCTGTGTTTTCCCACACTTCACACTACTGGGGTGTAGCATTTTAGTTTACTACATCTGTAACAAGTGCCTGCTGTTTCAGAAGCACTTGCGTTTTTCAGTTCTTAAATACATAAATGAAATCCTTGTATGCTGGTCATCCAAGGATTAAAAGTGAGGTGAGGAATAAAAGATGCAGATTGGTTTGTCCAACAACTATGGGTGAAGGAAGTGGTCAGACTCCCATCCTATGGCTTCAAAATTATTGAAGTGTTTTATTCAATGATGCTGTAATGCCTCATGCGTGGATAGACTCTGGATCCCAGGAGTCCTCATCTAGGTTTTTGCTGCTAGCCATACCCATTTGTTGCAGCATTTTTATGCATTGTGGTCTCTCTCCTGAGAATCCATCTGAGAGCCCTGCAAGCAGAATTGTTCTGCTCTGCAGAAGTTCCTTTTCATCCTCCACCTCCTGAGGTACTTGTGAAGAAACCAACAAATTTATCTTGGCCTCTTTCTTGAGATCATGCATGCGCAGTGTCAAACACATGGCTGAATGAGAAGAGCTGGTCTTTCAGGAGGCTGCAGCACAGAGGCTCCCGGGGAGGCTGGGTGGTGGTGCAGTCAGATGGGAAATGCTAACATCTAAGTAACAGCAAGAAATCAAGAGAGTGAATAAGCAGTTTTCAACCTGGCTGAAGAAAGATGCCCCAAAGCTTCTGTATTAGGACTGAGTTTTATCAGACTTTGTGGATGGTTTAGGAACACTGATGAAAAAAAACTGCCAGTGAAATAGAAATGGCAAAGAATGTAACTGAGCAGGGTGGAGTAGTGTTGTGGTATGACACTGGCCAAACTGCCACACCTGGAAAGGCTTCATGAGTTGAGGTAAGGACGAGGAGAGAATACCTGAAGGACAAATTAGGCTCAGCTTAGAGGTACAAAGTAAGTTTATTGCANTGGAAGGTGTCCATGCTGGACATGGTGGAAGCTTCTGGCAGCTTCTCACAGAGGCCTCTGTGGCCCTCCTGCTACAAAAAAATTAGGCTGTGCAAAACCAACACAAGTAGCAACACAAAGATGGATGAAGCTCTAGAGCTAGAAAATGCTGATCTGCCTTGTGACAGATGGTTCAGAGTCAGCCCTTGTATGTCATGTTTTGTTTGGGGCTTGTGAAGTGGAAATGTAGAGGGTCCCATTGTTGAGGGAAAGCATTTGAACAAGCTCACAAGGCTGGAAATGAGATTTCATAGAATTGTCCATGTTGGAATATTCTGTTGAGGTCATCTAGTTTACCTCCCGCTCAAGATGGTCAGCTGCAGCAGATTGCCCAGAACCATGTCCAGTTGGTTCTTGAATATGTCCATACATGAGGGCTCCACAGCCCCCGCTGAGCAGCCTCTTTGACCACGCTCACATCTTGTGTTCAAGCAAAATCTCACATTTCAGTTTTTGTCCACTGCATCTTGTGCTGTCAACATGCCTGAGAGGAATTCAGCTCCCTTTTCTTCATCTCTCTTGTTGGGTATTTAGACATATGCCAAGATCCCTCAAAATTTGACCGTCTCTTTCTGTGGAGTGGGTTTGGGGGAAAAATTCTCTCAAGGGAGATAAAATGGTGAAACTCAGTGGGTCTTAATGTTACCTGGTGTGGAAAAGAAACAGGATTTTTCCTGGGCTAGAGCACAGTTCTGGTCAGTGTTTGGGTTGGAGACTGGATGGACCCATAATAAGAAGAGGATATGAATTTCCACAGACTGGAGGGGTCTTACAGGTACTGTGTTGTGAGGAAGTAGAAATACCTGAATCTTCACAAAGAGGATATATCAGGAGCAAGACCAGAAGGAGGTGAGGACCTCTTCAGGAGAGATGAGGTTGTGTTTTATTTTGATTTCTTGTAAAGGGAGGAAGGACTAATTTGGAGAAAGGTAGAATTTGAAAAGACTTTCTGCCTTGACACCTACAGCTGGCAAATTAATTGTGGAAGTGATAGCGTTGAAAGCACATAATCATGGAATGATTATATACAGGTGCTTTATTGAAGAGCTCTGGGAATCAGGGGTGCAGACCCAAATCTGACTCCGACATGGATCCGAGATGAACATGTTTTTATACCCTTTTTGTTATATAACCATGTATTAATTATTAAACCCATATTGTTCTGTTGTATACTATATATATATTGATCTTATCCAAGCATGTATTCTTGTAATTTTCATTAGGCCCTCCAAATATTCTTTCTCATGATTCTTGTTACGATTACATCGTTTCTCATGATTCTTATTACAATAATCATATTCAATTACCAAACAATCGTTACATTTAATAATCATATCATTTATCATATGATGATTACGCAGGTGTAGCATCATATGATCTAGAAAAAAACAAAGCTCAATATTCGTTCCCAGGGCCTAGTTCCTTTTCCCAGGCCTAGCAGACCCAACCTTTCTTTCCACCCCCCCGAATCTACTGTATGCAGTTCCCATGATTTTTAGAAACATTTTAACCCTATGCTATCAGAAGCATTGTAATGTCTAATGTTGAATTTGCTCACAAAATCTGCCCTGAGATTGAAGAATGAAGAACAGAATAATTCTGTACCCTTTTTTAAGGTGAACTTGCACAACTGGAGACAGATGAACCCTGAATTTGTTTGGAGGCATCACATATGCCCAGCCATGAGCATATTTCATCACTACAAAAACCAGCAATGTTGGCTTGACCCATTTGTAAAACAGCAAGGAAGACTTTTACCTAAATTTGAGATGGGGACGTTGACTGTTTTTCATGACAGCATGATCTCTGGAGTTAAAGGCTCTTGTTCTAATACATAAGCATATAAGTGGGAGTTAAGCACCAAAGACATAATGATGTCTTTAATGTCTTATTGCCCACAGGCATTGAGTGGAATTATTTTAATTTGCACTTTATGCCAAATCAGTTTGTAAATAGAAAAATAATGACAGAAACTGGCTTTAGAAACTTTCCACTTTTAGTGTGTTGAGTCACTTCTTCACTGTTTTGAAATAACATTAGAGTAGTATAGAACACTTAGACCTAGCAGACCATATCAGAGGCTGTTCTATTTCTATATTTTATTTTTAACCTCTTTTACTCTTATGAAGGATTCTGGGATGCTGCTTCTAACTGCCCACTATGTTAGGCATTTTCATATTTTATTTACGAGATTCAAAAGCTTTTTTTTCATAAAGAGTTACCTTCAATGTACATTTCTTAGGCCATTGCTAATATGCTGTGTTACCTTTACAGACATATAGAATATGCAAGTTAGTCACAAGATGCATCTAAATAAAACTTAGTGGCATCAGAGAATTCTGCTGGCCCTAAATCTTGGAAGACTTTGAACTGGTAGATAGAAATTGAGAAGATTTTCTCAGGCTTTCAGAAATATTCTGTGTTTGCTTCAGCTGGCACTGGAGGAGGATAGTGATGTCAGTCAGGTGAAGTCCCAGGTGACTGGAAAAAGGGAAACATGGCACCAATCTTAGAAAAGGGTGAAAGGAAGACCCTGGGACCAGCCAAGCTGACAGCCTCACTTCTGTACCTGGGAAGATGATGGAACAAATCCTCCTGGAAGCTGTGCACATGGAGAACAGAGAGGTGAGTCAGGACATCCAGTTTAGCTTCACCAAGGGCAAGCCCTCCCTGACCAACCCAATTCCTTTCTATGATGCAGTGACTTTTCCACATCAGTGGAAAAGAGGAGGGCTATGAATATAATTTTTCTGGACTTCTGTGAAGCCTTTGACACAGTCCCCCACAACATCCTTCTCTCTAAGTTGGAGAGAGAAGAATTCAATAGGAGGGGTGTTTGGTGGATAAGGAATTGGTTGGATGGTGACATCCAGTGGTTAGTGGTCAGCTGCTCAGTCCCAAAGGACATCAGTGAAACATGATGACCATCTGAGGTTTGTATTGGGACAAGTGTTATTTAATATCTTCTTTAATGGCATAGGGCGATCGAGTGCACCCTCAGCAGATTTGCAGATGACCCCAAACTGAGTGGTACAGTTCACATTCCTGAAGGATAGGATGCCATCCAGAGGGACCTGGACAAGCTGGAGAACCTCATGAGGTTAACAAGAACAAGTGCCAGGTGCTGCACCTGGGTCAGAGCAAACCCCAGTATCAATCCAAGTTGGGGATGAACAGATCCAGAGCAGCCCTGCCCAGAGGGGCTTGGGGGTGCTGTGGGTGAGAGGCTGGACATGACCCAGCCATGGGCACTCCCAGCCCAGAGAGCCAAACGTGTGCTGGGCTGCATCCAGAGCAGTGTGGGCAGCAGGGCAGGGAGGGGATTCTGCCCCTCTGCTCTGCTCTGCTGAGACCCCACCTGCAGTGCTGCATCCAGCTCTGGGGTCACAGCACAGGAAGGACATGGACCTGCTGGAGGGAGTCCAGAGGAGGGACAACAAGTTAATTACAGGAATGGAGAACCTCTCCTATGAGGGAAGGATTGGGATTGTCCAGCCAGGAAAAGAGAAATCTTCAGTGTAACCTAACTGGAGATTTCCAGTACCTGAAGGAAGCCTATAGGAGAGATGAAGAGAGACATTTTACATGGGAATATAGTCAAAGGACAAGTGAATATATGTTTAAATTAAAATAGGGTAGGTTTAGATTAAATATTAGGAAGAAATTCTTTGCTGTGAGGGTGAAACATGTTGCTCAGAGAAGCAGTGCATCCACGGAAGTGTTCAAGGCCTGTCTGGATGGAGCTTTGAGTAACCAGGTCTAGTGGAAGGTGTCTATGCCCATGGAAGGGGGTTGGAACTAGTCCCTTCCAACTCAAGCCATTCTATGATTCTATGATTCTAAGACTTCAAGTGTATCTTTGTGTTTACTGTATTTTTAAACTAATTCTCCCTGGCCGGGAGATTGGGATGGTAGCATGGTCCTCACAGTGTTGCTCATCCAGATTAATTTTGTCTGAATTGCACATTACTGCCAGTGACTCAGCAGAGTTTGACCACAGCCAGCTTATATTGTCTGCTGTGTGATTTCTCTTCATAGCTTTGGGGTAGGACAATTTTAACTGCCTGCTTACAGAAAACATCTAAGTACAAGATTTCCTCAGTAGGATCTGAAGAGCAATGGACTGCCTTAAGGAGGAAGAGGGTAAAAGACGTGTGTTTAGGAGAAAAAATGTAGTGGAAAAGAAAGGGGAAGAGGAAGGTGATGAGAGCTGGCATGGGAACAGACATAAGAAGTGAATGACACTAAATTATGAAAATGATAAACACACAAAAAAAGATGAAAAACAGGAAAAACACAGGTAACAGTGTCAGGGTAATAATATTCTGTCCGTGTGCATGCACTGACCTGTGTTTCTGTCACTGTTACAAGGATTATTTTATTTCCCAGAGCTTGCCCAGTGAAATTGGCCCTTGGAGCTTGCATCTGGGGCCTTCAAGTCTGCCAGAACTTCTCCTGTTTTGGAGCAAGAAGCTATTTGTTGCTTGCAGCCATATTTTAGAGAAGCAATAGAAATTATGGCGGAGCTGGTATGCTGTTGGTGTAAGTTGTCCTCATGTTTTAAACAAGAAACAATGCATTTGCTTCGAACACTGTGAGCTCCTACTAAAGATGTGTAGGACTGAAGCTTTGGAGCTTAACAGCAGCAGATCAGTGATCACTCACCAAGTGGCAACAACACAATTGCTCCTGATCATTTCTGCACACCCCAAATCTGGATGTAAAGCTTTACTGTAGGCATCACCAATGAAAATCGTGACTTTGAAGCTATGATTAAGAAAAGACAAACAAACCCCAGAGTTACATTTGCCTCTCCTTCAGAGAGTGGGGTTTTTTTTGTGTAATCTTATCTCTGGAGTTGTCAGTCTACCAAATACTAAATTTGCTGAAAGTTATTACTTTAACACTTCTTTCGGTAGAAATTATATTAAAATCCATCTTATTTCCCTTTGCCCACAGTTATGTTTGCACTTCAAAGTCAATAAAATCTACAGCAATAAAATCCTAAGCAATCTTACATTCGGGCAAGTACAAGGGACTTTGTGTGCTGCTTCAGGTTAAATTGAAGTTTTAACTCAACTCCATTTTGCAGTAAATTTGGATAAAGTAACTAATATAATCTTTAGAGCCCATAAATACGATACATTTCAGTTGAGGCTCTAGAGACACAATTTAAAGTGAAAGGGCTGTGACATTATTAAGCTAACATGCACTCCTACTATAAGATTTTTAAGTACTGTAGTAGAGGCAAATTATACCTAACCCAGGGCATCCATTCCTCTCCAGTCTTTTATGATGTGAAATTACAAAGCATAGGTCAGGACGAACAAATTGTGTGTTCTTAGGGTAAGAGATGAGAGGATTTGATTTTTTTCCCATTGAGTTGTTTAGGGGGCCCATACTGCAGAATAATTGTAGTTTACTGCTTGGATAATATTACTATTAGAGAAGGTAGTGAGAAATGGTGCAGAGATGTTGTTTATACCATGTGGAGCTTTATCAGGGTATTAAGGCTCCAAGTCAAAGCTGGCTGTTCTTTCTTCTGCAGAACTGCTTCGCGTACTGTCCTGCTAGGGCTAGATTTCTGGAGTCCTGCTAGCTCCCTGTCCATGCTGGACACAGCCTCCACTGCTTTGTGCTTTCCCAGAACCTGGCTCATATGAACAGACTCTGCAAAAATTAACTCAGCTCTAGCTGAGCCAAACCTGATGGTATTTGTTGAACCAGAGCTGGCTTTGCCACGAATGCCCTTGTGTTGTTGCATGCAGCATTCTCAAGTGAAGAAAGGTGACCAGAATATCATGTTTGGATCTTCTTGCACAGGCTGAGACAGGTGCTCTTAGTTCTGGCTCCTCATGGCACTGATGCATCAGCCACACTTATCTATTTAAATCAGCCTGTAATTTATAAATTATACTCAAATTAGTCCATATTTGAGATCATAAACCTTTGCCAAACCAAGTTCAGTCAACAGCATGGCAATTAGGGTGTCTCTATACCTGTTGCCTTCTTAACCTACAGCCTGAATGTATCAGAGGTGTCTCAACAACATTAAAGCCCAGTTAAAAGCATCTTGAGAGGTCTAATTTGTCCACAATTGACCTGCATTTGTAGGGCACAGGAGTCTAGATAATATGTAGTGTAGTACATATGAGGTCATTTGTACTCTGCCCAATTATGTTTGGGATCTACTTTTTTTTCCCCCCAGAAAGCACACTGAAATTTCGAAGACCAGTTCTGTACTGCAGCTGCTGGAAGATGTTGAATGGGTGGTTTGTGAAGAGCAACCATGACTCAGCTCCTAAGGGGGGACACCTGTCCTGGAGAAACACAAGCAGTATGGATTGGATGGACAGGGCAGAGAGTTAGAACACTGCTTCATGCTCACTCATACTGGTACTGTGTGGAGATTTTTTTTGTTCGTTTGTTTTGAGTATTTTAGTCATTGCTGCTGAAAGACATGTGTTGGGCACTGCTGTCTGAGGCTAGGCAGCTGCAGGGCCTTGATGTAATGCACTATGTGGTTCATCCTCACTGTGGTGACAGAGGTGGTGGTTAAGGCACAGAAGACAGAAATGCTGCTCTCCTCATCTTTTTTATTTGGCTTTGGATTCTTCTTGTACCTCATAACTGCTCTTGGGAATGGTATGCTGTGTTCTTCTGTGTGTCATACTTCATAGTAAGGGTCGTTACTGTTCAAGAAAAATCACCTAACTAAAACTATGAGACTCTTATTTGATGATGCTTCTTGCTTTCATAGAATCATAGAATTCTTAAGGTTGGAAAATGCTTCTAAGATCATAAAGTCCAACCATATCACCACAGTGTCACCACCAAACCGTGTTTCCATGCCACATCCATATGTTTTTTGAACACTTCCAGGGGAAGTGACACTACCACTTCCCTTGGCAATGCTTTGCAACCATTTCTGTGACGAAACTTTCCCAGATATCCAATTTAAACCTCCTCTGGTGCAACTTGAGGCTACTTCCTTTTGTCCTGCCTCTTGTTACCTGGGAGAAGAGCCCCACCTGGCTACACCCTCCTTTCAGGCACTCCTAGAGGGCAATAAGGTCCTTCCTAAGCCTTCTCTTCTACAGGATAAGCTTCTGATCAGATATTTGCTTATTATCACATTCAACTGACAAGCAAAAATGAACTGGAATGCGTTAACACGAGCTATTAAATGATGTGGCACTAATTATGTCTACCATAAAACCCCAGAAGTACTAAGGCAAATTCCTCTTTTGGTTGAATTGCTATAATTTGGAGCAGACTGTAAATTACAAACAGAGTGTTTGATTTAGGGGGTGACATATGCATTTGCCCTGGATTTAGAAAGATGCTGTACAATTTGCTGAAAGCGTGTTCACCTACTCACACTGTGCATAAGCAGAGAAGAACCTCTCTTTTGGCAGGAGAGCCTCACTTGAGCAAAGCTTTCTGCTAAGGGACCTGAAGAAGAAAAGAAAAAAAGCAGTAAAAATGGGATAATAGCTTTTAATAGTAGTACACAGGAGGAGAAGATATAATCCTGTATTAAATGTAATTATCCTAACAGATGAATGCACACCCTAACAGCACAATATGGTTTTCTGTCTATGTAACTGATAAATGCTCTTTTTTTGGGTGGAATCTTTCCAAATACAAAATAACAATTTTACCTGAGAGGTTATTGCTTTGGTGCTCAGGAAGGAGGAAAGGGGATAAATCTTATGGATTTGCTTACCTTAGCAGGCTTTACCAGGGCCTGTTATTCAACTCTGCAGCTGAATATGGTCAATTCCATTAACCTCGAGTGTCACCAATCCATCATATCATGTGTTCCACTGCACTACTGCTGTGGTGCTTCTGCAGTAATATAGAAGCTGCTGGCAGAGCTGAAGTTCTGCTAATTAAACAAACACACCACCAGCCCCTGAAAAGCTTCAGTATCAGAAACCCATACATACTTTCCTCTATGTAGTATTTTGTGCCATAAATTAGTAATTTTTTCATATATGGGAAAAGTACATGAGGAAAAATTGTCTCATGAAGATTTCATGGGTAAGGTTTTGGTTTGGTTCTATAAGTATCCAAACAAATGCTTTTTCTGGAATTAATATCTGAAAAAGGCAAGTATTATGTAAATTATATTGCAGAATATATGTACTTGGTTTAGGGGTGTTTTTTAGAAGGTCAGATATATTAGCTGTTTTAACTTCAACTGTTCATGTGTTTCAGCTGTGTTTCTTATTGTTTCTTTGCTTTCTGTAGTGATGTAATGACCTTAGGAATTGATATTTTGGGACAAAAATCAAGCTCTGTGTTTCACGTAAAGTATCATAGTTTGGGTTTTTCATTTCTGACAAATGGCATGACACTCCATTTTAAATTTGTTTCTCTTTCAAGACTGAATTATGTGAGTTCCACATATATCCTTGGACTGGAGTTATATGCATTAACAAGTATCTGCTGTGAGCAATGAGAGAATGATTGCAGAGATATATATCCCATATATGTATAGGATTGCAGAGATATACATATACGTGCTATAGCATATGTATGTTTGCAACACCATTGTATTACCTGACGAAGGATGAGTCATGTAATCAGAGAAAAAACAAAAGCTCTGGGGAGACCTTCTAGCAGTCTTTCTGTACCTAAGGTGGCCAAAAAAAAAAAAGCTGGGACGAGACCTTTAATACAGGCAGGCAGTAACAGGACTAGGCACAATGGCTTTCAACTAAAAAAGGATAGGCTTAGATCAGACATTAGGAAGAAATTCTTTACTGCAGGAGGGTGCTGAGGCACTGGCACAGGTTGCCCAGAGAAGATGTGAATGCCCCATCCCTGGCAGTGTTCAAGGCCAGGCTGGATAGGGATTTGAGCCACCTGGTGTAGTGGTGAGCCACCTGGTGTAGTGGGAGATGTCCCTGCCCATGGAAAGGGAGTTGGAAATAGATGATCTTTAAAGCCTATTCCAACCCAGACCTATGATTCTATGGGATGCAACTTAAATTTCTAAGTTTGAGTTAACACTGCCCTTGCTTCAGGTCTCCTCCAATGTCTAAGTTACTGCAGGGTCATTGTTTATCCCAGAACATTGGACAGAATATACTAACAACATACAAGTTGTTCTTGATAGTAACTTTCGAAATCCTTGGTATATTTACAAATCTTGTTTTTAGTCTTTAACTCCTGCCATCAAAGATTTCCCATCTCACTGAGTTGCATGGTCTATTTGCACACAGCGTGTAAAAACAAGCAATGAAAACTGTGTTAAAGAGACTGAGCTGTCTTCTGTAATGGTAGAAGATGTTTCTACACACAATGAGAATACATCTCTGAGCTTTTCAGAAGATTTCAGCACTTTGCTTAGGCTGCTTGCAAATGTCAGTCCTCTGAGCATTATTGAGGCAATAATTAGGTTGAGAACAAAGCTTCAGGTAATTCTGGTGATACATTTGAGGTAAATATAAGGGGCTGTCTTGGGTGGAAGTGGGAGATATATTTATCTCGGGAAAATATTTGTGTCAGAGAAAACATTATGCTGTGTGAACTAAGCCTTATACCACCTGCATGTTCTTTTGAAAAATGTGCTTAAAAACAATAACCCGAAGGTAGAAGGTAGCATCCCATGGAATACAGGGGACATGCAGGAGTCTCTGCATTATTCAGGAGGAATCTGTTTTGTGCAGCCTTGTTGATAAACCCTGGATGAAGGGTGGATGCCTGTTAAGTCTACAGCTGTCACAGATCAAAGAGAGGGTGTTTATTAGGCAAAGTACTTTAGACCAAGATGTCAGGCATTTGTTCCCCTCCCACTCAATGCACTTAGGAGTTCATAACAACTGGGGAGAAGAAAAGGTTGTTGCAAAGGACAGTGAGTTGATTTTCATTTTTAGAGACTCATGACTCACAATTCTATGTGTGTATTTGTACAGCTTTAGTGTCAATACATTGCATGTCAGAAAAGAGTTTTACTTTGCATAGTATTTTTTCCATCATAAGTTTAACAGTATTAAAACAAGAATTGTCTGAGTTTACTTGATTTTTGGCTATGACTTATCTGACCAGTGTATTCAAACGTGTGAATAGTTTCCTTGTAAGCAATTACCTGTGAAGTTGCAAAATTCTTATTAAAGCCACAAAGAGTGAGGTGAGCCTTGTGAGCCTATAGAGTAGGTGTGCATACATCAGAATTGGTCATCTTAGGTCCCTAGAAAGGGACAGTTTGAAATAATTCAAATAATGTTGTCATACATTGTTAATACTTGTTAATGCATGTAGCTCCAGTCCAAGGATGCAAGGGTGGTAGCTTCTCTTCATTAGCACAAACATGTTTTGAGTTGAGGTTCTTTCTAAGGCTCTTTTATGCAGAAACTGGAATTTCCTGGGGCCAGGAAATTTCATCCCTGAAACCTATGAAAACCTTAAGGCATGCACCTCACACTGGTGAAATATACTTGATCGCTGAGCCAAACATGAGGCTTAAAAACCCTCCAGTACCTGTTAGCATAGAGAGGTATCTGGAGGAACTTTACTGTATTTTGGCTGCTTCACATGATTTTAATTTTCTCTTCTCTCTTCTCTTCTCTTCTCTTCTCTTCTCTTCTCTTCTCTTCTCTTCTCTTCTCTTCTCTTCTCTTCTCTTCTCTTCTCTTCTCTTCTCTTCTCTTTCCTTTGCCTTGAATCCTCTTCTTTGAAAGGCATTGTACTGTAAAAATGAGAAAAGTAATTTGTATGCTGATGGCAGGTCAAATGGCATGAAGGGTTTCAGGGGTTTCAAACAGGGTTTTAATCTTCTTCAGTGAGCAAAAGCTGATCTTCATGTATAGTAACTGGGCGGTTTTTTATAAGC
>VWZS01004847.1:132344-186730 GCA_013397075.1 Rhabdornis inornatus
TCCCCTTATCTCTGAATGCTAACCAGAACAGGCATATCAGCAACACCAGCCACTGTATGATATCATTAGCATTTAGAGGACATTTGAACCCTTTGGAAACTGGTGGGGTGGACCTAAAAAGCTGGGTGAAGGGTTGGAAGAAAATTTTCCCTGGTGTCATTCCCTCACAGTACATACCAATATTAAAGTAGCCCCAAAAACATACAGTTAAAGCGTGATAGCCCTGAATCCATGTGGCCGTCTTCCAGAGGAAGTTAAAAATCCATTAATTCCTCAACTTATGAACCCACAGAATGAACTGGGTAATAGCTACAGTAAACCTCAGTGATGAGACCTCTGTTCAAGAAAGGGCTTGCCAATGGGAGACANGGCTGAAAATGGGAGAGATATAGCTGTGACCACATAGAGCCTGAACCAGGGTAAGCTGGACAACATAGTGCCACTTAACACAAAAAATCAGGTCACTCAAGAACTGTTATTCCTTTTCCACCCTTTCCTCTTCGATGCCCTCAGGCCCCACCGTTGGTGCCAAAATCTGTCCTGGTTTGAAAAAGACAGGTGTGTGCTTGGGAAGAGCAGGGTCTTCCCTCGAAATGGAGAAAGTAAAATCCCTCCCTCTGAATTAGTATAATTTTGAAATTAAGGGTCTGTCAGGCAAAGATATGAGGATAGGAATAACAGTTCTTCACTAGTATATCTAGCAAGACAACCAAAACAAGAACAGCTACGAAACTAACAACAAACAGAGCAGTAGCCCAGTTCCACCCCTCTTGGCCCAGGCTCCCTGCCCTGTGCTGCAGCTACCGGGGCTGGGCAGGGCCTGATCCCGCACAGCTGCAGGAGTGCTGGGAGGATCGCAGTGGTGTCCCAGATGGGAGAGGGATGAAGGAGAGGCTTTGCTCACAGTGTTGGTCCCAGTGCTCCAACAGGTTGCTTGGAGATGGCAGGCTGGAGCAGGAGAGCGTCCTAGCAGGGGTGCGGGGTCCAACACCAGAAGAGGCAGCTCCCGGCGTTGGGATGGCGGGGTGAGGTTTCCCAGCGGCCGTCCTTCTCCTAGAGCCAGCAACGAGTGAGTCCCAACTTCCCCCAACTCTCCTCTACCTGCCCCTGATCTCACAGTGTTCCTCTCCTTCCCCTCGCCCCCAGCTCTGCTAGAGAAACTCCGAAAAAGAAACAGGGAGCCTCCCCCTCCCCCTGTCACTAGGCATCAGTGCTAGGGCCTAGCCATCAGTGCTTCTTAGCACGTCGATGGGAAAAAATTCCACAGACAGAGAGGAAAGGAAAAACCAACCCCCAATAGGGAACTGCAGATCTACTGTTTCTCTAACAAACCTACTTGCTCATACACCTTTTTGTTGTGCAACACCTACATATTATGTTTCTCTATTTTTGACCCCTTGCCAGTTGTAGATCATAAAGGTGGTGCTGAGAAGTGTTGGTCAAGACTGAGCTTGACATCGCCCTACATAGAGCCAGGACAGGTCTTCCTCTCCTCTGTCCAGCAGCTGTCAGAGCCACGAGTGGCCACCAGCACAGAGATTTCGTGAGGCACAGCAGCTGAAGTCTGTCCTTGCCATGGGTAACCTTCCTGTGGGGATCAAAGAGATTGTGTTTGTAGTGATTGGGAAAAGGATAGTAGTGATTGGAAAGGGATTATAGTTTGTAGTGTTTGTAGTTTGTAGTGTAGTTTGTGCTTGGGATAAGCATAAAGAGTTTTGTACATCCATTTGTCTTGATTTACTCTGCACAGGTGCCTTCATTGCAAGTTCTTCTAATACAGACCACGCTTCAAAATTGTGCTATATGGACACTGGTTAAAAATGCCACTGCTTCGTGTATTTAATTTGAAGTTCTTTTGAATCACACTGGACCGTCTTTACATAGCGAGTTTTTGAAATGCAGCACTTGTCTTCACTGTTTGGAACCTCCCATCAAACACACAATCTCTTGTTTTAAGTGGATTTATTAGCACTGGCTTAGACTTCACCTTTAAAACAGATAAAATAATCAGTAGATAAATTAATTTTCATCACTTCTGTACTTGATTTATTAATAGTAAGACCCATTGGCTTGGCAGAGTTTGCAAGACCATCTATCTTTTTGTGATTATCTTCAGCTAAATGCTTTTCTGTGCTAAGAAATCAGGCTTGGTGAACTGATCCAGCTCTGCCAATAAGTACTATAAATTTTGTTTGAATGCTGAATAGGATGTCAATTGTGGATAGAGGTGATGTTCACCTACACTTAAGCAATGATTGGCTGAGAAGAAGGGGTGATGTTTAACCTGCCCTTAGAAATCATTCATAGGCTGTGTGCTTGCTTTGTCTACCTGTTGGCCAACTTGACCTTCTGAACAGTGGTCCAAAAGCTGGAGCTCTGAAGATTTAGAAAGAAAAGGGATTTCTCTAACTCATTTATATTTCATTGTGGATGTATCTTTCAACTATTGCTATTTTTTCTTTCAATAATAGGTTTTAAGGAGCATATACCTACATGTAGATTTATGACATTACAAATCCCAGTTGCAGACCTAAGTTGACTGAATGTATCAACAAAATGTTGTGCAACCATTTCTGAAAAATTCGCTGTAGTAGTTACAGGTCGAACACCTACTTTGAAGAAGAATTAGTTCTACAAGTAATTCAGGAAACAGCAACTTTGATGGCCTTGATCACTTCACAAGAATATTCTGAGTTGGAAAGGACCCATATGATTCATTGAGTCCAACTCCTGGATCTGCTTCAAATGCCACAAAAATCACACCATGTGCCCAGGAGCATGGTCCAAATGCTCCTTGAGCTCTGCCTGGCTGGTGCTGTCACCATTGCCCTGGGGAACCTGTTCAGTGCTCAACCACCCTCTGGGTGAAAAACTTTCTCTTAACATGCTTCAAAGCAGTTCCACGTAGAGAGCTATTTTTCTGTGTTTATGTGTACACCAGCTGAAGATTAAAAATCAGAATGGAAAATACCACCAGAGTCCTAGTGTTTTCTAATTAACCTTTAAAAATTAGAGACTACAGATGCTATGAAATTCTCAAAAGGTGAAATTTCTAGACCTATATAGGAGGGGACCAACTTAGGGAACATTAGCTTCTCTGTAAAGACTCCCATGTTGTTTTCAAGTCAGGTGTTTTAAGGGATTAGTACACCAGAAATCATCTTTAAAATGGAAAATTTTCTTGTAACGCTATGAATATGAATATGAGGAATACGTATTGCTGTGCATATTCCTCAGTCGTTCCTGAGGAAGAACAAACCTTTGCAAGCCTTTTTAGCTTGGCTGCTTGTGGATTAGCTATTTGTAATTTTAAACTATTCCAGCTTGGTATTTGGGTTTGTTTTTAAGGGCTGAACCTCTTCAATAATGTACAAGAGACTCACTTTTTAGTTTTGAAAAATAAATTTGTGTAGGGAAAGCTGCATCTTCTATGTTTAAGACTTTTCTTACTGGAAATTGTTATGACAGTAAATTTATATCAAATAATTTTTCTTCATGTGTTACTGTATTCAGTAACATTTTTGCCCTTACAACCCTTTAGTTACTGCACAGCAGTGGTGTAAGCAGGAGCAATCCCCAGAGGCTTGTATTTTCAGAATATGCTGTATTTTGTAAGAAAGTTTGCATTTGAGATGTCAGAAGTTACTAATGGTTTTTCAGAAGTCCTCTGACCATTATTTTTAAGAAACATTGTCAAATTTTCTTTTTGCGCAGCTCACAGCTTTATATTTCCCCTATATTCTCGTGAAAGGCTGTTTCTGGATTCAAGTGCTCTGGGCTCACTTTGCACCTAGTTATTCCAGCACCTGAGGAGTGAGTGGCAGACGGCTGGAAGGACAGCTGCAAAGGGGAGCTGACTGAGGCACAACAAAGGCAGCTTTTAGCAGAAGGAGCCCCGAATCTGACCTGCCTCACTGAAATGCTGAGATGAGGTGTTTTACAAAGAGAAAGATTGAAGTGAAAACTGACAAGTAGATAATTCTTATTCAAATTGTTACTACAGATTTCACAGAGTAAGTTAGATTATTAAAAAAAAACCCAAAACAACAGAAAACCAAATCAAGGAAAAACCCAAAAGGCGCTAATAATACCAATAAAAAAATCACCATCACATAACCAAGCTAAACCAACCAACCAGCTCTCCCCAGAACAAAGACCCCAACCCAAAACAACCAAAAAATCCCGCAACACAATAAAAAACAAACAAAGAAAGCAAAACAAGGGGTAGAGCTATGACCTAGGATAAATCACCTTACACCAACTGGTAACTTTCTTAATTTAAACAGATATATTTTTTTGACTTTGGATATTTTAAATGTGCAGCTATAAAAAGTTGAACAGTGTTGCGGCAGGCCTTGGGGCGGTGGTGGGGAGGCCGTGACCTACAGAGGATCGTCCTGGGGAGGACGTCTCTGAGGTGCTGGCACGTCCTCCGGTGCGCTCCCAGGCAGCGAGTGATAACGGCTCTTTTGTGAGCGCTCCGCTTCGGCCGATGCAGGAGACAGGAGCCGCGTGTGGGGTTCCAAGGTGAAGATTTATTCTTCCAGCCTCGAAGGGGTCCAGGGACGAACTGGCTCCCCGAGTGGCAGGGAGCAGGATAGATGTAGGATAGCCAGAGGGGCGGGGTAGAGCAATGACGAATGGTCTGAGGGCTCAGGGACGGTACAAGGGGGGAAGGGCCAATGGGGTACAACAAATTAACATGTTGCAGCAAGGCATGTGGGGAGCAAAACTATGGTTCAGGTAACAAGGAGGGAGGCCCTAAGGAGTTGCCCTCCAAGGGAGCGAGATAGGCTCTTTTGTTGTGAGGCTTTCTGGCTCCGCAGAACAGCACAAAGGAGTTGTGTTTTCAGTTGGAAAGTTGCTATTTTATTAGGAATAATCCCACATGTATAATTTTAAATACAAGAGCATTCTTTTCCAAGGCTCCTTTACTGACTGCCCTTTGCTTTAGCAATACTTGCACCCGGGATGATCACACCTGCTGCTCCCTCCAATTCTGTTTTGGCTTCTGCGTTATGAAAGCTTACTTTCCTATTCCCAATTTCCTCAGTCCTGAAGACTTGCATATTTATAGACAATTATATTTTCTTTATGTAAAACTAATGTAAGACAAGCAGAGGATTATATGGAATTTATAGTCTTGTTGGAACCTGGATAGTTATAGGGGGTATAAGCTGTTAACTGGATGTTTGATGCAGTACATTTTAGTCTACAACACTGGGTAATACAGGGGGATTATGGTTGCTGATTCTTAAGGCTAAATGTATCTTTTTTTCTTTAATGCTAATGAAAAGACAAAGTCCCTGGGCTCAAAGGCTACCACCAGAAAGAAGCATGCAGATTTGACATGTAATTTCCTTGCTATTGCCCCAATGCACTCTTGTTGGAAGATATTCTTCACATTCCCACGACAGGAATGAATCACAGCCATTTGGTTTTGTATACTGGCTACTAAATAATTTCTGCCCACTAGCCATTCATTCCCAGCATCAAACTACCCATTCCAGACATTGTAGTGGGGCATATCATTCTTATAACTGATGTCTATACCATATGTCCAGGGAGTCAGCTGAAGGTGGTTGGATTTTTATTGGAAATTAAATAAAATTACACAGCTACACTATTTATAAAGGCTCCTAAAAGTTTGGTCTCAGCAGAGGCTATTCAGAAGAAGTATAGACCTACAGAGATGTTTAAATAGTAATCAGAGATTGATGGCTGTTGAGATTGTGAACAAAGAAAAAGCTTTATTGCTTCTGGTTTTGTTTTTTGCCAGAAATATAGATGCCTTTTCACAGAGATATTTCTCTGGATACTTGACCTTTCTGAATTTAAAGAAAATAACAGAGAAAGTAAGAAATCTTACAGTCCTGAAGAACTGAAATAAACACTTGAAATTAGAAAGGAGCATTAAGTAATGTCAGCATTCAGGATTAGTAAATAATGCCAATGTTACGGAACTCAGTTAAAGCTGAACTGCTTTCATCATTGCTTAAATCCCAAATTGTAAATGCCCTAAATTAGCAAATTGAAATTCACACCAAAGTAGGTTCCATCTTCATTCTTGTTATTTCAATTCTTTCTGGTCAGTAAACTCATCATTTTGATTCTTGCTCTGGTCTTTTTTATTAGTGGAAAATAAAATGTTTTGTGCCATCATATTCACTTCAACTGCATCACATTACGAAATGTACAATACTTGTTTGTGATGCCATTTCATTTTTAAAGATGTTTATAATAATTTAGAATAGCTGTTTTATTCCACCTTTGAATTAATTTCTTCATAACAGCAACAACAAGATTCAATAAATCATTAGTTACTTGGAAGAAAAAATATGTGGGTGAAAAATAAATAAGTGCTTTGTTTCGTTTTGTTTTGTTTTCCCCCCTGTGGGATTATTGTTTTGTTCAGAAATTTACATTTCCATTTCAGTTAAGGAACCTTATTTGTAGAAACAGGCTGCTGATGTTTAGCTGGATGGCTAAACCAATGGATTAGTAATGAGAAAATGATGATGTTTTCTGAGATGTTTGGCTCTCCTATAATGGCCACTGAGTGCTTAGGACTCTGACAATGAATGTGTCTTATTTACATTACTAAACAGCATGTTTTGATAAGGAATCAGTGTTTGATAATGGGTAGTAAAGCTTATGGTGGTGTCCTGTGACTGGAGCATTTGGCAAGTATCAGCTTTCCTGTGTGTATGCTTTCAGAGGAACACTGCAAGATGAGTAAGTACTTACTTATTTGAGTAAGTAGGTCTGTCAATATAGGCACAAACTCATGCTATATACTCAAGTATCTGTGTACCTTGGCAGTTCTTTACTAAAAATGTTAGCAAAAGACTGGGGCTGGTATCATTCCTTGAGCTGTGTGAGAGGAAACGTGGAACAGTGCAACTTGCCACAGCATCTAGCTGCAGTTCTTGGTCTCTGGCAGCATCACTGAGGCTGTTTGTGGTAAGTGAACTTCTTCCTTCCAGCAGCACCGTAGGACATTTACTCCTGTCCAGAGGAATAAACCAGTGCCTGTGCCTGTATGTTGTCCAAATCCCACTTCAGTCTGGCAGAATGGATGTATTAGTAGCAATGTTATGTGGAATGATACTATTAACTTTCTTGCTGCCAGGCTTTGTATCAGTCTAAACAAAATCGACTTTATCTGAGTGCATAACTACATTGAATAGTGATATCTAAACCTGCCTGGGATTGAGCCAGGTGGAAAGAGTACTGCAGAGGCTGTAATCCAGACTGCTCTTCTCCCATTTATGTGATTTGTGTAAAGAGTTGGTGTGTTTAAGAGATGAAAGCTATTTATCCCAAAGGAAAACAAAGAAAATGTTAATATTTAGTTTGAGCGCCAAACCTTCCAGTGTAGATCATAGTATTTTGTGCATAACGTGTACTCTGGCAAAGGTCCACAGCAAGCTTTGAGACATTTTATAGTGAGTGGTACTGCAACACTGACATACATGCACTGCGCTACACACGGCCCATGTCTTTCTGGTCATTCTTTTTCATCTAAGAAGTGGCTACTGAAAAAAAATGCAGCTAAGAATCACATTATGTTTGAAATAATGTTTCTTTTCCATAGCTCCTCTTCAGCTGCTTTTCAGTTGCATGATCCTCCAACTTACTTTTGAATAAAATGTGAAATGTTCCTGCTACAGTCCACAGTATGTGCCTGGTCTAAATTGATGTAGGCATCATGTGTTCAATAGAACACTTTTTTTCGTTTGTTCATATGCTCCCCATGCTGGTATACAAAAGTTTTTACACTTCTGATTAATGTAAATGAAAATAATTTACTTGCATGAAGAGTTTGTTTAAAAAGCTGAGTATGAATTATACTGTGTGACCAACCCAATAATCCATCCATATTTATTATTGGTAGATTTCAATTAAATACATCATGACCACAGTTCTGGGCTCTATCATGCTTTGAAGAATGACAACACACAGAAAAAACACCCCTTCAAGCTATTTTAATATATTTTAATATATTTTTTTTAAGTAAATTCAGCTTTGTCCAGCACCTTTAGCTGCTCCTGTGCTTTGNATAATTTAAAACAGTTGGTTTTGTATAACAGGTAAGAAATTCCAAGTATCTTTCATGTGAATTTTTTGATGGAGGCCTAAAGAAACCAAGTTGTGTCTACTTTGTAGATGTGGCCAGTAATAATATTAAAAACCCCCGTAAAATTACATAGTTTGGTTTTCCTTTGTATAGGAGATTAAAAAATATAGATTTCCCAAGAAACTTGCTACCCTCTCTTACAGAAAGAGAATGGAGTGATTAACTTTAATCCCCCCTCCAGGGATTTTCAGAAGAAACTCCCACAAGGATGTAACCTACTCCCCAGAAGTATCCTACTAAATTGAGGCCAGAGAGGTTTCTTTCCCAGAAAGTATTATGGTTGAGTAATTCTTTTAGTTTTCATGAAAGTTTAGGAGTTCTGCACTGGTCTCACTGGGTTTCTGTCTTTGATCACGCAAACAAGGAATGAACTCTTATCATACTACTCTTATGAAAAAATAGGTCTTCTGTGACTGGGGTTTTTTCATATTCCTGGAAAAATGTTTCCCTTCTTTTTTCTGTACAGCCTCTTGATATGGCTTATGGATATGATTTTCATCTGTGTATTAAAATATAGAAGAATATTTTAAATTGTACTCTCATCAGTGCACAAATCTCAAGTTTTGTGGATAGTTAGTTCAAAATTGGCAGTGTAATGGTATACCAGAGGTTAGGAAACCTCAAGTGATTTTCACTGGTGAATGACCACTTAAATTGTGTATATTTTTTTTGCAAACCAAGCATCTCTAGGTTAGGGAGCAAGTTTGGATCCTAAGGAACCAAGATGCCCCTTGGAATCTGCAATCAAATACCAAATAGTTCAGTTATTGCCAAATTGATCCTATGGTAATAAAAATGATCAAGATGAGCCTTCGCAGTAAGAGTGTCTGATAAATAACTGTACAAAAGATACAATACTGTACAAAAAAAGTACACAACACTAAATCTTAAAAATAAACCTGAAACACACAGTGACTATGAAAATTACAATTAATACATATAGATGTGTATATACAATATACATAGTACCTGTGGTGAATCTCCAAACTGTCTAACAGTGAGTGTATTTCTTTGTTATTGAATACCTTTTTGCATAAAAAATATCCAATTCGTCTAGGACCATCAATGTTTTTACTCCATTACTGTTGCACTACAAATGCTATTAGCAGGAAGAAGATGAGCATGAAAATGGATCAGCTGAGAAGAATTTTCATTGCTTTTAAAGACAATACTTACAACTTATAAAGTTAAATTATTTTATCTATAGTTTTATTTATTTGCTTGCTTTACTTGAATCATGTATCAAGTATCATTCTTTATTTCAAGGATGACCTGCAAGGAAAAAGATACTTGATGTGACATAATTTTCAGCTCCTTTTAAATTTTTTATGGGAAAAACAAATATACTTGATAATAAAACTTTTGGGCTATTACCTGTTTGGACTGTTATTCAGATCCTTCCTGGCTGGAAGATTCAGATCTTGAGGAATGCTTGAAATTATGACAATAATGAAACAAAACTTGTAGAATTTCTAGGGCAAAAGCCAAATTAAATTATTCAGTTCTCTCTGCTAAAAATGTCAGGAAGTAAGAGTCAGTTAAAATAAAAAAAAAAAAAAGAGAGACATTTCATAATTTTATAAAACCTTACTTGAAAAGTAACTGAAATGTCATTCTGGGATGTCTTCAAAGATTTGGAGACTTTTATTGAAACCAGTGGGGCCAGATGGAAGTGCAAGACAAGAGATGTGGGCACAAATGAAAAATTCCTTGGAGATCACTTGAATGTCTAAGTGTTTAGTTGTGAGAAAAGAGATGCATAACAAGTTCTTTCCAGAAGTAAAAACAAGAAAATAAAAATTAATTTATTAATGTACCTTTATTATTTTTAGTAAAGACCATTCAGAAAATGATAAGTAATAATTTAAAACCTTTTGGATATTACTTCTGACCTCAAATTCACAAATGCACCTCTCAAGAAAGGGCAAATGACCTCCATTCTTCCAAAACAGGGGTTTGATCCCAAGTGCTGAGAACATTTCTGTTGGCTCATTGTCTTTGAGTGAGATTATTTGTATACATAAATAAAATACGTTGTTTAATTATGCCAAATTGAGCCCAAGCCAAAAGCACTCACAGAACAGAACTTCAAAGGACATGCTTCATCAAAACAAGACTATATGGAAGAGAGTTTTCAGAATTTTTTGGTGTCAGGATTCATGCCACTGAGAAAAACGAGAAGATGTCAGTGTCCTTCATACAAAGATAATGAAAAGATTATTCCAGTGTATATAGAGCATTGTTTGGCTGTATTATTAAAGACCTTGGCTTGCTTGAAAAATGATCTCTGATGTTTCATTTTCTTATGATCTATGCACTGAATAGAAATCTCTTCATGGACTAGTACTCTTAATGAAGGTCCTAAATATATGGTAGCTGAATATATTAAAGAAGATTATTATAATAACGGGGCATGAAAAAAGGAACAAGAACTTTTTGAAACCTGAATTGGTACATGGCCTCTTGGTGGAAAAAGCACTTTTAGGTAAGTGATCTGCCACCACTGCAATATACTAAAGGAAAATAAAAGGAGTAAAGCCTTGGTATTTCTTCATCCTGAAAATCTGTGTGATTAAGTCCTCAAAGACCTGAACCTCTGTGGCCTCACTTTTTTTGGTGAAAATTGAGTCAGTTCTCTTTTCCTTAAGAGAGTTCCTCTGCACTGGGTAAAGTCAAAACTTTGAAGCCTGAGGGTGTTTATGTCACTATGTCACTAAACCCTAATTTGTCTTGGTAGTGGTCTGGTAGGGCCAGGAGCATAGAGGTTAATTGTTTCCTAAAGGACATCTACAGAATGACTGGAGTCATCCTATTAAAATTATCCCCATGATAAAAAACCAAACCCAACAGACAAACAACAACCCCCAACCAAAAAACCCTCAAAATCCAACACAAACCCTCACAAACAAAAAACAATATGAACCTGGTATAATAACATCCTAGCTGGATACTTTTCCAGAACTTTGTATTGGCGCAGAGTGACTCAGAGTTTAGCTCTCCACACTTTTGAATACCATGACTGCCATGTGACACAACCACATTTATAGAGGAAAAATTACTTTTTGCCAGATCTTCATTGTATTTGAGGGGAAAGGAAATATTTTCTGTATACAAGTGGAAATATTTTTGCAGCTGGTTTTTCATGTTCATCATCTTGCCAATAACTCATTTTTCATTAGCTTGTAGGGTAAATTAATACTTTCCTTGCTTTCTGGCTTTCATGCACTTGCACCCCAACAGTGCTGTGCAAACGATGGATTGCCAGGATTCTGATGGAACCATGCTTGGAGGAAAACGTTTAATCTCCCTTCCCCCAGCTGCTTTCATCCTGCAAGAAAAGTTTCTAAAATCTAGTTTTGTGGTGGCTAAGTGAGCAACTTTGCTTTCCAAGGTCCATGAAACCACTATTCTGGAAAGTAGTTATTAAAGAATAAAAATTGTGACACGGGATTAAATAAATGCTCTGTTTTCTGTAATTTACTACAAATCAGGTGTAATCATATCCCTCCAGGATTCACTTGTAAAGAAGATTAAATCTTTCCTGACTGTTAGGCCAGCAACAGGTACAGCCAGGCTGAGATAAGAGAGAAAATTTTAAGAAATGACTTTGTAATTTTCTTTCTAGTTTTACAATTTTATTTATATTTTATTATATAAAATTAATGGATTTAATCCACTTATTTTAATTTGAAATTGATTGCTAAATCAGACACTTTCTGCAGAACATAATATGGTAACAAACCAAGGAATCACGTCTCTTTTGTGGAGGGACGGAGCAGTGCAATCACTGGTCTGTCCAGCCTTTGTGAAAGGTAAACTGAGAGGTCCCATGTTTCATTTCATGCAGTAGCTGCACACACAGTCTGTAATGTTAAACCTGAGACACTGAGCAGTGTGCTAGGGTGAGACGCTGCTCAGTGAAGTTCACTTCTGGGCCTCTAGCTTGGGGCATGCATAACTCAGTCATTGATTATTGGGGATTTTTTAAAAGCTTATTAATAATTTAAAAGCATTTATCTTGCAAAAGAGATTTCCCAAGTCCATTTTTCAAGGACAGAATTTCTTTAATTCCATTTTGCATTTAGGTATCTGAGAAATTTGGGTAAGGAGAGGGGATGAACTCTGTGCTGAGCAAACAAGGGAGTTGTTTCCATGGTGAAGACCAGGCACTGCTTGCTAAAAGGCTGCTGAGATCAGTAGACAGCTGCAGTGGTCAGCACTCCAGAAGATGATTTGCACTCTAGAAAATTATTTGGCTTTCTTAATTTTTCTGAAGAAGTTAAGGAGCCTTATTATAATATCTTAAGTGATAAAAATACATAGAATTGTTAAACAAGCCTCTACTTCTCCATGTGTTTTCTTTTAAAATAACTTACTACTGTACCTTTCAGTGAACGTCTTCAGGAGAAAAGCAATTACATTACAAAATTTTTATTTATCTATTTATCAAAGTTCATGAATAAATTAAAAAGGGTAATTTCCTTGAAACTTCACTTGTGAGTGCTGAACATGCTCTAGTTGCTCCTGTCATCATGATACTCAATGAATTCTTCAAGGAATAGAAAACATGCATTTGGTGGAGAAATATGCAGAAAGACATAGAGTCTCAGAATAAGAGTCTCAGAATGCAAGTTTCTTCAAAAGAACATGGATATGAGTCAGTATAAAGAAAAAAAAGCTGCATTTAATGACAAGGAAAATCTCTGTTTGGGTGCAATTTAATGACATTTCACAGTGATGCCATAGCTTAGTACAGACGGCACTGTCTATTCAGAAGTGCTTAGCTGTTCTCTTGTTTTTCTAACTTTCATCTTTTCTTCATTCCTCTAGGACTTCATTGCACCCCCACCATGGATTAGACTGTTAGATTATGAACTGTGTTTTGGAGGCTATATGCCATTGTACATGTGCATGGTTTTTAATACACTAGTAGGAGTTAAGCCCACATACTTTCATGGAGAGCTGAACATTTTTTACATTATTTCAGCAATACAAATATGTAATAAACTTGGTTTGGTTTCCAAGAATTGAGAATCACTGTGCATGAACACCTGCAAGTGTTTCATGTACAGCTCACATGCTTCACTTTGCACTGTGGTTTGGAAAGGGTCTGATTATTCAGAAACAGCTTATAAGTGTACCTAAAAGGTTTACATGCCTATAGACTGTAACTTCTGAAATTAGGTAAGATCAGTTTCTCTGGGTTACAGTCTGTACAAAGTGTTTCTTCTAAATTTTCTGTCAAATTTCACTTGAAATTCTTACAGCTGACCTTTAAATTCATGCTAATGCTAATTCTAAACAGTTATTAGTACAGTGTGGATGTTGCTGTACTTATATTGATGCCAAGATTCCATTAAATCCCCATGCTCAGGCATTACAATACTGAAATACTTGATGCTAAATCTCTCAGTTGTCAACAACAGTCCTGTCTAAACAAAAAGAACACCTGGAATGATGGCTAATACCTTGAAAGGGCACAGAGTGTGAAAAGTAACAAATCCACTTTAAGAAGCACTGCTGATCTTGTGACAAGTCATGCTGGAGATTCTGATGTCCTCTAAACTTGGTACATGATCACTACTCATTTTTGTCAGGTATGGCATGAGCAGTGTGTATATGGTATATATTTGTAAATTCAGCACAGAAGAAGGAGGTACAATCTCTACTTCACTGTCCAGTCCTATGGCTCATTTATTTTCAGTGCATTAGAATAGGAACTCTTAAGGATGCATCACGAAGCTTGGTTTTTTGCAAAAAACTGGGGATAAGGGATAGCTGAAGTTGCTTTTGTTGTGGACTGGTAGTATTTCAAGGGTTTTTTTTTTGAGTCAACCTATCTTGTGATGTTTGTTCTAGCTCTATTTTTTTAAGGTTGAAAGAAGGGTAAAAACTATCAGAAGACTGTAGGTTATCACTATTCTTGCCTCCTTGTCTTCCAAGTGGAATTTAAAAAAAATTATTATTATTTATCATGTATTATAAGTTATTCTACTACATAAATTCATGCTAAATTGAGATATCTAGACTTGATCCAGCTGATGTATGCAAGAGAAAACAACTTATGTGTTTCTGTGTTCAGCATAAATATGGTTTAGGATTTTAAAATGAGAATAAAAATTTGAGAGCAAGCTTTAGGGAGCTGCTGGGAATTAAGATCACTATTTCATCTGTGTTCTCCTTTAAATGGGGGAAATTATAATACATTATTAAAAATATCAGTTAGTGATAGATGAATGAAATGGTGCCACCTTAGAGCACTTCTCAATTTATTGTCTTGTTTTCATCACAAATCTCTTCCTGTATAAATATAACAAAATTATTAATGATTTGAAGTGTTTGGGCCTTTTTCTACCGTTGCCAGAAGGTATCCTGCTGAGAAAAAAAGCTGTGAGGCTTGTGCTGTATCTATCTGGGAGTGCAGACCTGAAGCAGGTAAGGTGGCTGGAAAAATGACTGGTGATGTAATCACAGTGAAGGGAAGGCCCTGGGCATACTCGAATCTCATTGCTGCTGGAGCTATGCCTTTACTTCTTAGCAGAGATCCCAGGGCAATGGAAAACGATGGAGAGAGCCTGAAGGACAATGTTCTGATCATCAGGAGTCCTGGGCTCTTCCTGCTCCTCCTCTTTGTGTTGCCTTCAGCTGAACTCCAGTCTCTCTCTCTGTGATCCCTGGGCACGCCGGTGCTGTTTGTCTTCCCAAGCTGGCAGCTGTGATCTCCTGGGAAAGGGGCAGTTCTATTAATAGAAAAAAATTTACATGCTTGGCTTTCCACATTAGGAAAATAAGTGTGTGTGGAATCTTTCTTGATCAGATCCTAATGCCTCATTAATTTTGTTTCACTCCAAAGCATGGGCAGTATTTGCTTTGTGCTGATCATCAGGAAATGAGTTGAAATATGAGTCCTATTGAAAGCAACAGTCATTATTTAAAATGTATGTTTGTGCTTAATTTATAAACACCAGTGAAAGTCAGAAAATGAAGTGATCAATCATTTTCAAATAAAAATATTATCTTGTTAAAATGTCTAATCAGTGAAATCAGAGCACTAGGAACTCCTTTTGCCAATAAAACCAGGAACCCAAAAACTATGACAGCCTTACTGATGGCAAAAATGCATCACAACCACACAAACCCACCTGCCTCTTTTAGTTACTCTTTTGATATTAACTTTGTAATTATAATACTTGATTACCAAGGCAAGAAATAGCCACAAACAATTCCTGGATTGAGTAACAATAATTTTATATAGATTTGTAAATGTTTTACTAGGGGCTTTTGTTATTGTTTTATAAGCCTTGGATTTTGTCTTTTTATTGGGGGAAAAATGGCAAAGGAAAAATTACACATAGATTTTTAATATCTACATATATAAAACTTGTCACAATTGAACAAATACAGGAACTGAAATAGGAGGTGTGCCATGTGGCGAATTGAAAACTGACTAACCTACTGTTAAGTATGACTTCATGTGAGTGACACACAATCTTTCCAGGGCTGACATTATTCATGGGAAACACTTGCTATGATGTAGTGATGTATATTTAAGATACAAACAAACCAACAAACAAACAGAATGTTCATTCTGAATCTTTGTTGAACCACAGAATGAAATAGTTACATAATTTTGTAGGAATCATGTAATGTGCTCACAGATGTTTTGGAGGCAGGAAAGATAGGAAAGAAAAGTGCAGGTTTTTCAAGTGAGACCATAGGAACACGCAGTTTTGTCTGGGTGGAAAGCTGCCTCTTGAATTTCTCCATTTGTGACAGTACCCATATAGTGCCATGTTTATCACTGTAGGAGTTTCATAGTTCAGATGCAGATATTTTAACAGTCTGCTAAAGATATTACTGGATTTAGTGGTGATTTTCCAGATCAGTGTGCAGGTAAAGGGAAACCAGAAAATGAACGACATCAATATTATAATAAAACTTTAGATAAAGTGTTTTGTAGAATACCATACCATCCTCTGCAAATTATTTTTTTCCTGCACAGTGGGTTGTCTCTCTTGTTTGTTACTGTAGGATGGTTTTCAAGACTTAAGCTGTCCTTAGAATTTTGTTTTGATGAAAGTATGTGCAAAGAATTCTCAGGTCTGTGCTGAAGTGTTTACATTGAAAAAGCTCCTACTGACACCTGTGAGAGTTTCACCTGTGTGACTTAACATTTCAGGCTTTAGTTCAAAAAAGTGAAAAAAAGACTGAAATACAGACAAAAGGAAATTCTGCATATTCAACAGCAGAGAACTAGATTGGATCTGCCTTCCCACAAACAAGACAGAAGAAATGAATGCCAAGACCATCTGGTCTCATCATCCCCATCCAAAGGTTATGCAGGAGTATTTCAGAAGGGGTCATGATGAAAAAGCTGAGCTCTCAGATATGTTAGTTCATCCTTTCACATCATGTTTTAGCACAATTGTAGGAATATTAGTGCTACAGTGTATCACATCTTCTGGAAATTTCTTTAAATTCTGTATGTTATGTATTTTTTCACTGGTTGGAAAATCATAAAACTGAAATATCTTGAACTTCAGTTGTTCGTGACGTGAGGCTTTCAGGAAAGAATCACTGCTGTCCAGCCCAGCAGCAGCAGAACAGGTGAACAAAGCAGCCAATCTGTCCCTCTGCAGAGACAGCATAATGTTTCAGGACTCACATCTCAGTGGGTCTGGCAGTGCACAGCAAGGAGGGAAATTCTGAGAAATTACCTTTTTGGGATTATGTATTGTCTGTGTTGTGTGGATCCTGGAACCATCCTCTTCTCTGTAATGAACAAATGTGCAGGCACATTCGGGATGCACAGACAAGTCTTCTGACCATAACATGTGACTAGGTAGACTACGGTTATGTGGAACATACCTCCATTAAAAAACATTGAAGTAGGCTTAATTTTACAGAAAGTAGGTAACTATAGACTATCTTCTGTGTAAAATTAACAGGGGTGAAGAAATCTCGAATAGATTTGGATTGCACTTGCCCTTTTCCTTGCATTGGACAACTTAGCATGCTATTTGAATGAAGGGGTGAATACAGGAGCTGGAATGTTATGACTGGTGGAAAACTTTCCTTGCAATATTATCTGAAGATGCATGGAGTTTTAAATTAACTTCAATGGTAATCCATAGCCTAATCTCCTTATTAAGACTATTTCCTTGCTCATTTGTCATAAAATACAAATCTAGAAAAGATTGTACTCATGTGGTTTGATTTCCCATATTGACAGTATATAGGTCTTTGCAAAAGTTCCAATTTAATCTGGAGTGATATCTTCAGAAAACTGGTGAAGGAAGATTTTGTTGTTGACAGATTTCACTGCAACATTTGGTAAGTTCTTTGTAATCTCCATCAGTTGAAATGAAGTAAGGTACTTTTACTTATTTCAAATGTAATGAGATTTATCCATGGCTTTATCATTATTGTCCTGTTAGAGTGCAGATGCCACAGTGTTTCAGAGTAAAAATGGACTTTTTGATGTTGCTTGGATTTAATCAATTAATATTAGTGGAAATGAGGGTTAAAAGCTTGTAATGTCATCAGAGTGTCCCTGGGGAGCAATAAGACCTGAAGCATGTTGGACCCGCAGGAGGCTTGAACATGGGGAAGTCAGGCAGCTGGGTTCAATTCCAGATGTTACAACTGCATCATCATGTTCAGCCTCGGGTGTGTGGAGGGTCACAGCAGCCCATGGTGGAGATGAAAATGCATAGACCCCATCTAAAAGGGGGAGGACAAAACCACAGAAATCATAAAAACAAAGTAAGCCCAATGTAGAGACAACACACTGACCAGGTTTTCCACAGCCAGCAGCTTCAGCTGTTGCTCACCAAGCCTGATCTTTCCCAGGGCGTATAGTTACAGCTGAACCAAAAAAAAAAGATATGAGAATGATTGTCTGGGAAGAGAAAACAACCACCACCACTGTTTCTGTGGCAGTATTTAAAATAATATCTAGATAGCACTGATTCCAGCTGGAACCAAAGACAGAGAATGTTTCCACCCACAGTCACCTGGTGGGAATTTGCTATCCTGGACAATAGTCAGTCAGGTGATGATGTGTCAGTCTTCACTGACCCTGAAACATGGTGATCCTCAACCTTGCTTAATTGACACATTAGCTTTGCTTTTTCCTTCATAATGTTTCCTTTATCCTATTTACGTTGCATTTTACTATTTACTTAATGAGATACTGACTGAGGTTCTGCCTTTTTTCTTTTTTAAGGGTTTTTTTAATGTTTCATATATTGCCTGGCATTAGCCTTTTTATATTCTGTCACAGCTCAATAATTGTTTTTTAAATAAAGCTAAGCTGAGAATGGGTAGCTGTGCCATAGTGGTCACAGTAGCTGAATCTCAGAGTAGGGGTTACAGTGACATGACAGTGGAATTATTAGTGTCTTGTATTCTTTTTGTAAGTACCTTAGGTAAGGTTTCCAAAAACCTGAGAAAATTTATAACAAGGCACCTTTCCATGACAGTTTAATTGCATGACACATGCATGGTAATGAAGTAATGTGTTAAAAAAACCCCGGATATTAAAATGAACAGTGCACAAGCAAATATGGAAACTATCAAAATTTAATTAATGATTTATATAAAGAGATAAACCCTCTGTTCTGGGATTCCATTGTAGTTTTATTTTGCTTTCTTGATGTGTGCTCTTGGAAGGATTCAGCACTTCATTGCTCAGGTCAAATATGACATTAGTATTTGAGAACAGCATTATTGAAAATTAGGATTTGAAATTTCAAACCAGAAAAATCAACACTGGAATGGGAAAGGTGGAGTTCAAATGAGATCTCAACTCTCTCTTTATACTTGATATGATCTCTTGGGGTTTTAGGGCTTTAGAAATTCCACAATGAGTCTGATTGTAGCTAGAATAATGCAACTGAGTTTCCATTAGTAAATTTTTTCATATTTGCATAATTAATTCTAGAGATTTTCACTGTCCTTGTAGTATTTGTGAGCTCTTTTGGGTATCAAGAATATTTATAGATAGAAAATATCAGAATAAATTTTGCAGACAGTGGAAATAATTTTAAGCATGTCTAATCAGCCAACTTAAATTATGATGTAATTGTCCCATGGCCTTTATACCATATGGTATTGGTAGAATATATAGATCACATTATATAATCATGATCATATGATATAAAAGTATCTTATGATTTAAAAAAAATGTAAGTTTGCTGATAACTATTTCCATCTTTCATGCATTTCCAAACAAAGAAGGTAGGGCTTCTGTCTTCAAAAGCAGTTTGGGAAGTGTCAGCCTTCAGCTAAATGTATGATTCTATGGGACGAGTGTTCATGTTTGTTAGATGCACTGGTTGCACTTGGTATGTGATGCTGAAGGCTACGCTGCATTTCATAAAGATGTGGCCAAGGGAAGGAAGTCTGCATATTATCTTGAGTCTGAGGAGCAGCACAACTGAAAAGAGAGAAGGTACGTGTCTCTGGAGAAAAAAAAATGTTCCTAATTCTGCAATTTGCTGAACTTCAAAACCATTGCAGCCATTATAATTTTCAGAAAAGTGAAAAATGGAGCAAAATTCAGAATTACTTCAGCTGGGCAAACATTTGAATCATCGCTGATTTTTTGCCTCAACTTCAATCTGTTCAAAGCAGGGAACATCACGTTTCCTGGTTTTGCAGATGAGTGGAATACACCTCATTCAAAAGAAATAATGTGTTTTATAAACGTAAAATAATAATTTGATAGAATTCAATAAATTTAATGGAATTTATGAAATTTTAACAGTGCTTTGAAAAGATTTAATAAGTTTGATAGCAAAGTTCATCTTATTAACTACTGTATGGAAGAAACATAGAAAAACAGACAGAATCAGGTTAGAGTGGTTCATTGAATTAGTAATATTGTAGTATTAATTCAGGATGCTATCAGTTACTTACTGTGGCTCTCTCCATCTTGAGCAAAGGTAGTTTAGTGTCATATAAGGAATCTTAACCTTGAGAGATATCCTTGCTCAAAAGGTGAGTCACCTGATGTGCAGTCTAGCTGCAATTCAGGCAGAGCTCAAACTGGGCCCCATCCTGATGGTAATATTTACAGAGTTGACACAAGATAGTTGTCCTTATGTTAGCTCTGGTGTTTTGTATCTTGCACTTTTGGGTTTCAAAACCTTTCAAAACATGTTTCAAGACACTTTCAATTCCCTTGGACGTGATCCAGGGACTTTCCAGCTTGTCAGGTCACCCCAAGGTCCTGAGTCCTGTTGCTTTTTACCCAGCCAGAACCAAAGTACCTGGGTAGAAATTTGTGATCAGCATCAGGTGTGCACTGATCATTACCAAGGATAAAGGATGAAAATAAACTAAGATGGTGCACGATATGGAATTTAACAGAAGGTTAGCTTTAGCATAGCTTTTCCAGAGAGATAAATAGAGATGCTGCGGTCTTGAGCACAAAGGACTACTTTTATGTTGTTCTCAGTCCAGCTCAGACAAACCTCAATATTCTACAAACTGTGCTTGAATCCAGGGGCACCTTGTGTGATAAATCTTGGGATGTGCAACTAAATATTTGCCTCCAGTTGTCTCTGCACCTTGTTCACAAGGCAAATTATATTGACTCACAAATTACACATTAGCTCTGAGATAATACACATGAGCAAGATACAAGGTGGGAAATGGGGTTCTTCAGTAGAAGCTGATTTTAGTAAAAGCCCACAGGGGAAGAGAGAGTACAGTTCTGAAAAGTGAGATGGAGTTTAGTGGTAATTGAAACCGTCTGTGGTTTCTTCATAGTATGATAACATAGTATGATAATATGTAATCTGATGGATTTTATCAGCCTTGAAAGAAGACTGATAATGATTTAAAGTAAAAAATCTTTCTATTAACTTCACAGAAATGTTCCTGAAATAAGGCAGGTATTGGTTTGATAAAATTGCAGTAGATTTTATTGTAGGAAATGGTGTTCTTGTTATATTGAAGTTAGTTGCTTGGTAATTGGTACATCTCATGGTATTAATGCGTAATATTTGAAGAGATTCAGCTTTAAAACAGAATTCCCAAGTTCCAGAATTTAATAGTTACAGTATCAGAAATAATTATGATATAAATAAAGACTTAAAATTGACTCTGTAAGAAACAGATATTGCCTGAACTTTGTCCAAATCTGCTTGAATTCCCAGGAAGATCTAAGTTATTTTAGTATAATCTGGGTGTGGAAGTTTTTAATGCCTAGAGTTTCAGAAAAATTTAGGCCTTACTTAATTTTCGAGGTCTCATCTCTTTGAACAGGTTTACATTTCCAAAATTAGCATTTATCCTTCTATTACTTTTATGTTGTTTCCCTTATAACTTTTTTTTTGTCTGGGGGATGATCTTACTGAGATTCTCAATTCAATAAATATTAGATTTTCAACATTTTGACATGTCAGTAGAGAGGTTTTGGAAAAAAGTCAGGTTCCTGTGGTTTTCATCAGATTAATCTATGACAAACTTTTTATAACTCTGTTATTAATATACTTCATACATTTTTACTGCTGAAGAAAGTTGTGCATCAGTTTTCCATGTGCAGTTACATTTAGTGCAGTTAAACTAGAGCTAATTTGCACTTGTATATAAAAAACAGGGCCAGACAATATCTGTTATTCTCAATAATGGAATCAGCTTTGCAGAAAATGTATAATTAGACTATTCTTTTTCAAAAAATCTTTAGAGGTATTTTTGATTTTTTTTTAATTGTGTGTCCTGTTGATTCTTGGTATGGAGTGTAAACTACAGCTTTCTGCTACATTAAACACAGCCTGAATTGATCTTAGAAGAAAGATCCTGGCAGAGTCTCTGTGTTTAGACCAAAAGTTCTGGTTTAAATTTGTCATGGATTTATATGGGACACAGATTATGGCTACAACAGGTAGCAGCTGTGTAATCAGGATAAAAAAGTAGCAGCAAAAAATCCTGTGCCAGATAGGCAGGATTAAACACTTTGGTCGGCAGATGCCACAGCCCCTAATGTTCAGAACACAAGCAGGCTTGATCAGTGAGGTTGTTTCGATATTTTAACACACAACATTCTGTTCTTAATGTTATTTAACTTAAAACAAGACAAACAAAAGTTTAAAAAACAAAACCAACCAAAGAAACAAACAAAAACCAATAAAAAAATTCATTTAGCAGGGATAATAAAATTTCTTCAGGGAAAATTAGCAGAATTATTTGTGCAGTTTCACAGAGACTTGCTGCTCCTTGCACATCACAGTGGAAGTGTAGCACTGTCCTCACCGAGCTGTCCTGCTGCAGAGGTGTGTGGCAGGCAACACAGAGACCTGTAAATGCTTTGTGCTCCACAAGAAAAACGAGCTTGCATGGAACATGGCCCTCTGCCTGCTAGCCGTGAAAGCTGTGATTTCCAGAAGTAAGGAAAATAAGTGTTTCTGCTTTCTAGGATTTTGTACTACATGTATGTTCAAGATACTCAACTGCTTTGGCTTGGTCATGAGCACTGTATGCTTACTGGAATTAACACACAGCTAATGCTGATAGGAAGCAGTTGTCAGGCTCAACAAAAGCAATTAGCTACCTATAAGGCAACACCATTTTGTACACTTAGTTTCAGCTAAAATTTCAGTTTCACAAACACTGAAAAATTGATAGCCAATACAATATGATTAATGTATGATGCATGAGATATAGTGTCTTTCTCTTTGTTTTCGGAGTCAGCTTAATTTCTGCGGCTTTGGGACAGCACCCAAGAAAACCTCTGAGAATGCAAGCAAATCAGAATTTGCCAAACATCTTTCATGGTCATAGGATTTAATTCTAGATGGAATTGTTTTCTTAGTTAATTATTGCAGTTCTTAATGTAAAAAAAAAAATAGCATGTCTTATTTATAATAAAAATATAGTTTCATTTTCTAATGAAAAGCAGAAGGGCCAGCAGAGAATAAAAAAATTTGAAACAATAAACAATAAAAGAAGAAAGAAAATTATGTTGAAATAAAGCATTGTTGTGTTTATTTATTCTGTGACTACTTAATAATGGTAGCTCTAAGGTGCATCCCTGTACACATTGATGATAATGTAAATATCCATTGCCCAATATTAATTTGCAAGGGTAAACTGACAGAATGGTCTAATGAGGGAATGATAAATTCTTACAAGCCAACTGGATTGAATACAAGTGAATCTTTGAAGCTTTATTTTATTAAATTGCCACTCCAAAAAGATGGTGTGCACGAGAAGCACATAATTTACCCCAAGGTAAATTCAACACAGAGGGGTTTAATGTAATTCCTATTCCTATCTCCCATCAAGTCTGATGCTGTTCTTCTTCAGCTAATGTTTTGGAAGGAGCTGGGAAGAAGCAAGTAGGATGTACCAAGTAGAAGTTTGTGTAGTTTAACTTGTTTTACCAGATGTGTGGAGGTTGCTGGTGCTGTGCAGTGATGTGTCTGACTAGTCAGCTGCCTTTGGGCATTTATGGAAACTGTCCACTGATGTCTCAAACAGCAATGTGCCAGCTGTTAAAGAAAGCTGTAACATCCAGCACTCTGATATTAAGAGGAATAGGGAAAGTGCTTCAGCTTCACAATTAACAATTTCCCTTGCATGCATGTGTTCCTTTTTAATCTGATGTACTGGCTCTGAGATTGATGAGCTCCAGTGCACACAGCATCTGCTGACACAGGCTGCAGACACAGAGTTGCTCTGCGTGGCTGTGCCAGGGTATATCAAGAAACAGGAGAGGAAATTGAAATGGCAATACTTTGGAGGTGGTTGATGAGGCTGGCTGATAACTCCCACTCTTAAGGGAACCATACGCTGTGCTTCTGCAGTAGGGGAAGAACAGGCAAGCAGCTTGGAGAAAATAACAGCAAACATATTTTCTTGCCACTTATTAATATGCATTTCTGAATGTCTGTGTTGGTGACTGTTAGGCCATTTCAAGGAAATGCATACCCCCCCCTTCTGTTGTAACCAAGGAAACATATCTGAAGTTTAGGGCACACAGCCTCTGAGAGCAATCCAGTTCTCCTTCCAGCTTCCTATCCACATGCATTGCAGCAAGGCTGCCTAGGAGGGATGAGCTCTGTGGGAGCTCAGGTGAGAGGCCTGTTTTGTAAAACCCTTCCTTCTCCAAATGAACTTTGCAGGATGTGGAGCCAAGGATCCACAATGCATCAGGTTGCTGCTGGGAAATAACTGCAACTTTCTGGGAGAATGAGGAGAACCTTCCTTCAGCCCTGTGGTCTGACTTCTCAAGTGACACGCAAGACCAGCTTCATGGGGCATCTGCCACTAAGAGCTCAGATGCCACCCCTCTGAGGTCCTGCTCAGGTGGCTTTTCTGTCAGAAACTAGGATAAACAATTAATTTATTGCCCCAAAAGATTTGAGTCCAAGATACACAGTTTCTCAAAAACTCACAGATTCTGTGACAAGACTTTTGAAATATGTGGAGGGAAAAACCATGTAAGGAAGCAGGCTTGTATATGGTGGATGGGAGGATTTGGGGAAGGGACTTCTGGTGGAGCAGGCTGGCTGTGTGAGTGCTGCAAGGCAGCCAGGTGTGCTGTGCCCATGTGTCTTGAGGTAGGGCAGTTTCTCCTTTCTGCATTTCTGTTTGATGGAATGGTCCCCTTCAACTAGCGATGTTTTCCTTGCTTGCTGCTAATGTGAAGGCCCACCTGAACCTCTGTGAAAGATGGGGCCGAAAAGTAGACAAGTGAATTTCTCCTTTTTCAACAGGATCCTTCCCTTATCGTGGTTTTATGCAGTATGTTACATTTCAATTGAATTCCAATATCACTTTTAAAACTTGGAAGTATTTTCAGACTTTTTTTCTTCTGCTAGAGGATGAAAATAACAGAATGAAATCATTAACAGGAAACTTCTTGATTTATGAAAAAAAAAACATTTTGGGAAATCTATTTTTATCATTCATTTGGAATGGGAAGGATTATTTAACAGCTTTGCATATGAAACACATCCATTTGCTGGATAAATGCAGTGTCAAGGTGTCATCAGAAATGTGAGAAGCTGGAACCGAGCAGGTGTTTAATCATCTATTTTAAGCAAAATTTTTCTCATATAAGGAAAAGCATAAATCTTCACATGTAAAATTGAAATAGAAGTTTATAGGTAAGTGTAGCTGACCTGTCAGTCTAAAAAACTATCTTACTATTACCTAAATCTTTATTATCTTAAAAAGGCAAAACCTAGGAGAAAAATAGAGCTTCTCTGAGAGTTTTCCGAAGAAGGTCATGTCTTCTCTCATGCAGCCAACTAAAAAATATAGTCCACCTACCATAATAATCTTAAAAAATATTATAGGGAGAAGATTAGATGAACAGTCATCAGTACAGTGATCTGTCATAAAATACATACAAGAACCCAGTCTTGTCATCAACGAGGTTCCAACATGTACTAAAAAAACCCCACAATTTTAAACTTAATATAAAACTGTGGTAGCTTGACCTGGGGAGGAGAAACTCAGAGGTTTTCTCTATGAGTACTCCCCTGGGAGTTGATAGTGACCAATTGGAGGCTGGTTTGGTTATTGACAGCGTGAAGAACCAATTGAAGGAAGTTAGTTCGCCCCGTGAACACACATTTTGAAGGAGGTAATCCGGAACTGAGCCCTCTTGGCTTTTCCAGCAGCAGTGCAGGTAACAGGGCCCTGGCCTGGCTCCACTGCAGGCCTGTGGGCCTGACAGGGGCCGGGCCGGGCCCCCTGTCTGGGGAGCTGGCAGGTCCTGGCAGAGAGGGAGAGAAGGGGGGTGGCCATGGACAGTGACCAGAGAGACTCAGACTGATGTAAAAATCCCAGCCGATTTTTCCCCCTCCTTTCCCCAGCGTGGCTGGTTTCTGAGATCCTGGCAAAGCTCCAGCACTGTGGCCTCGGTTTTTTTCTTTTCCCTGTGAAAAAATCTTAACTCTTTNGGAGTGCCACGACTGCAGATACCGGGCAGATGCAGAATCGTGAAAATGAAACCACGAGAAGACTGTTTTCTACTTTCTTGTGGAAAAAATCCCTATAACCTAACAAGAGGAGGCTTCTCACTCCAGAGTGAACGGAAGAAGGGACTGTTTGAGTTGGGAATTAATTGAAGCAGTTTCTTGTATGTTTGTTTCATTGTTATGAAGGTTGAGAAAGGGAAGGAAAGAGTGGTCTGACAATCTTATTCTGAGGGTTTTTTTCCCTTTGTGTAGTTAATAAATTTCTCTTTATACCCTCTTAAGTTTTAGGCCTGCCTTGCTTCTATTCCTGGTTCTGTCTCACAACAGAAAATGAGTATATTTTAACTGGCAAATCAAAACCATGACATTATTTGGTGCGTTGGCTGGGAAAAACAAACTTAAACCAAGACAATTTTTGAGAAAATTAACTTAAACCAAGACAAAAACACAATCATATAGCTAACTAAGCATGATTTTCCCTTATAATAAGGATAGTAAAGGGAAAGGTAGATTTGTGGTATCAGGCTGAACAGAAGGAAACTATGACACAGGAAGCAGAATCTGGCAATTTTAGTCAAGAAGTGAAATGGAAAAATAGCTCCAGTTAGAACAAGATGCCTGGTTTCATGTGCCCTCTCACAAATCATACTGCCACTTGAAGACAAGTCCTGCTGTTCCTCATACAGGCCATAGCTATGATTTCCACTGTCTTAAGCCCTGCTGAAAGTGGGTTGCAAATATAAACCCTATTTTCAGCTTTCAAAGTCAGAGAAATAGATTCAAGTAGAATGAAGTAACAAATTTAATTGATTTAGATAGCCAGTATATCTGGAATAGCACCGCTTTCAATGCTGTCTATTACATCTCATTAGAGGTAAAAACTGCTTGCATATGTGTTTGCTTCCTTACTTTCCAGATAGGAGTGATGTTGTTTAAAACTGTAGATGCATTTTCTAAACTGGAAATGCCTTTGATACATTAATTAAACATTTTCTCTTCTCCCTTCTGCTGGACATCTTAGGATCAATATTTTATAGAAAGAAATAATGTGAGTTTTCCTCTCTAATATCTTTGCTTTACATGCTTCACAAAGAGAGAGTAAAATAGTGAAGAAATATGGATGTTCTTTGGTGATCTTAGGTTATTTACAAAGGTGGTAACAGGGTGGTTGATTTTGGGCAAATACGTTGTTTTGCTTAAACTACACCACTTGAACTGTAGTGCTTTGTGAATTTCTGGGAAATTCACAAGAACTTCCAAGTAAAAATATTTTGAAATATAAGAAGAAATTTTGAAGCTTTCTCCATATTCTATTTTGCGTAAAGTGTTAATTTTTATTATTGTAAGGATCTTAAGCCTATAAAAGCCTTCTTTCATGCTACCACTGCTCTGTAATCATTACATGCTCTTATTTTAGTCTTGTAAAAGTTACCTAGAGCTGCTGCTACCTATTAATTATACAATTTTTTCATTTGGATTTTCATTTCTCCTTTTTTTGCTGTAGTATCTCAAAGTTTTATAGAAACTAAATTAAAATTAAAAACAGATAGCAAACTTCCCCTCCCAAAAAAGTTTCGCACCATTATGCCATAATAGGGTGGGCAAAAAAATGATGAAAACTGATAAAAATGGAAATTCTTTAAAGACATTTTAATTTCAAACTGGGCAATATAAATTTATAATTTCAAAAAACATTTGAAAACTGTCAAATCTTTTTCAAATCATTACAGATAAATTTATTTTATCAGAGATATTGAACACTTCTTTTGCATTTCATTCAAGAAGTTTTTTTACATTTAATTTGCTAATGCTGTCAGTTAAAAACTGATATAGGAATAGTTTAAAGGGCTAGACTTTCCTAACAATTTTACAAGGTTTGTAGAAACCTACCCTAAGATGCAGATGCCTGGCTGTTCTGCTCTAGTAGGTCTGCTCAAGTTGAAGCAGGTGAAATATCAGAGATCATGCTTTTGCATCTACGTGACAACTTTTCAAGTTGTGAGTCTTGTTGCTTCAGTAGTAGGAGCAAAAAAAGAACACACTTTTCAGCTATCTTAGAATTTTCATTTTTTGGCCTTCATATCCCCTAAACAAGTCCTGCTTCCTAGTGGAATACTAGCCTAGTCTCTGAGTGAATAGATAACACTGAAAACAAATGATGGAGCTTTTCCATTTGACCTTAGATTGATTCTACTGTCCTGTTAGCACTGCTTTCTTCATCTGCAGGAGTTGGGTTGTTGTTGTATTCTGAGCTGCTCTGCCATATTCTTCATCTGCAAACAATCTTGCAACATCCCATGTTTCTTCTGCATTGCCTGACAACTGTTTGGCTGGGGTGCTTTGCTCCTTGCAGAGAAACGCAAACCTTACAGCCTTATAATTAATTTTCTTTTTTTATTTCCTCCTGCTTTTTCAGTAAATGAAACTGCTGCTCTAAAAGATATTGGTAAAAATTTAATATAGATTTGGGTTCTGATATTGCTAGGCAGAGCTGTCATTTATTCAAACTGGTAAGGAAGAACTGCCTGCTTGTTTAATTTGGGCTGTTCTCTTCCTTACATTATACAGAGTGAGGGTTCAGCAGACATGAGGAGGAGACTGCTGTAGATAACACCGGGGATGATGCTTTGTCATAGCAGCTTTCTCTGGAAAGGTACCTGACAAATACACAAGCACACATAGTGCCAGAGCTCTGCTGAGGGGTGAATCAACTCTTGTCTGTTCTTTATTGGTCCCACATGACATTTGTTAGCTTTGACTTACTCTTAATTCATGGGTTAATAGTTTCTGTCCCTCTGGCACTTTTTGGCACCTCTGTACAAATCCAGTATGTCTCCAGGCTGTTTCATTCTCACTTCCTAATGTCTCCCCTAGTTTTGCTCATTCCTCATAGCCTCAAAATGAGCTTGCTGCTCATCTCCAGGAGAGCTTTCAAAAATGTAAAACTCTACTTTTGGACAGGTGTTTAATCTCTGAGAGAAGCCCTGCATTGAGCAGGGAGGGGGGTTGTGTAGATGTTTAAAATGGGCTCCCTGGGAGTTTGCTGAAGCAGGTGTGTGCAGGGAGCCAGGCTGTGAGCTGAATGTACAGGAATGAGATAAGGAAGATCAGGCCTGCTTTTTTTTGTCTTGAATTAGCTGGTTCAGCTGCTGCTGCTGCTGCTGGAGGGCACAATGCCTGAACACATATTTTTTCATTACCATGGGACTGAGATGGGATTACCCTATAATCTCTGGGTACTCGGGTACCTTGTGACATGCATAGCTTTGACAAAGCTCTTTGTAATTGAGGGATTGGTTGCTATGGGCTACTTTAGAGCTCTTCTGATGTGAGTGAATACAACATTGTTTAGCTAAAGATGCACAAAAACTTTCAAAATCCTTTTTATATTGAACTTTTAAATTTTATATTTCGGATTTTAAATCCCTTTAATGAAGGAAGGCTAAAATTTAAAAATACTTCAGCTGTAAAATGCTGCTGCATAAATTGTAAGTACTTAGCTCTCATACATGACTGTGGCTTTGAGGTTAGCATGCACTGTGGAAATGCATGCATTCTTTTAAATGTGCTCCTCATGACCTGATTCCTCAGTGTCTTACTGTGCTGCACCTCTCACTAGTGTATACCCTAGATGTAATCAGAATTGTTGGTCACCTGTACCAGAAGGGCTAAAAATGAGGGCCAGGCCAGCCTGGGCAAGGTCAAAAGCCTCCTTTGAAGACACACAATCCCATTTGCTACATTTGCACAGTTTGAGGCAATCATGCAGTTTCCAGAAGTGGCATCTGACCTGCACCTTGCTAGAAAACTTGTCTTCCTTTCTCCCAGAGGCCAACAGGTCTCAGAAGAGATTGTTGGGACTCAGTTGCCTTGAGGCTGACTGTGAAAGTGGAGGACATATCCCAGGTGGCACAGCCACAATGAATAGGCCAAACAAAAGATTGATATAAAAAAATAAAATAAACTAGGTTGCAAGCCATTGTCACAGATCAAACAACACAGATCACAGTGCCTCAGGGTTAGTGTAGGAAATTTATTTGATGTCCTGAGGAGTCCTCCTAATGAAAAATTTAGGGAATGGGATTTTCACTTTTAGGGGGTGTTTCCAAGTTTTCATTTTGAGTTAATACAAGCAAACAACTATTACCACATTTTATTCATATGGCAATTGGTCTATCTTAAGAGCATTTTAATATTAAGGAATGTTAGTTATATTAAGGGACTATGCAATGCAGCACATTTCTACAAATGTGCTACAAATATTGAGCTCTGTGTGAATTATATTTTAACTTACAAATAGTCCCTTTATGGAACCTGCTGTTCTCTGTGTCCAGTGAAAACAGCAGAATGATCTGTTCTGTAGCAAGAACCAGCACTGGCCTTTCAGAAATTCAGGCATACACAGGGTTCTTCTGTTTTCTTACTTCCCTTTAAGAAAAGGGCAGCAAGGCTTATTACTGGTCATTCATGTATACACACTCCTGACTGCTGTATAACTTCAGGCAGAATACCAGCTTTTGGTAAAACGAGGTTCTTCAGATATCTGCAGCATTGGTCCTACAGAAGAAGTAGGGTGTTTTTTCTTAGTCTGTAATGCAGTTTGTGAGACTGCAGCTCTAGAAATACTTTAATATTGTTTTTCAGTTTATGTATTTTTCATTATAAAATGGAAGAAGGAAAAAATTGCTGTCCAGGTTCAAAAGCTCAACATGTAAAACTGCAGAAGCAGAAATAGCTATGCAAAATGCTCATCAGTATCTTGCACAATTTAACTTTGTACTAAAGACAAAAAAGGCACATCTGCTCCTTTTTCTCTCCATCTGTATTGGCTCAGGATGGGAAGATTTTCTTTTCATCTTCTAGAAGGCTTAGGATGTCTTTTAGTCAATGCTGTGAATTTTCCTAATGAACTTCTCCCCTTCTTTCTGCAGCTACTTTGCATGGTTTTCTCTTTATTTTGGATAGCTTGCATTTTTTATCTGTTTCTTAGAGAGACTATTATATCCTTTCTTCCTTGTGACCTGCAGGTTTTTTATTTGTTATAATTTTGCTAATTCTGTCAAGTTTTAAACTGTTTTGCATGTATGCTTTTGCTCCTGTAGTTCTTTCTTTGTAATAATTTTTCTTAATCTTCCTCTTTCGAGATTTTTTTTACACAGACAGTCACCTAAGATCTCTGATAATTAGTGGCAGCTCATTATTCATTTTCATTATGCCTCTGTATTAATTCTGTGATGAAAGCTAGGGAAACCATAAATTTGCTCACCTTATAAACTTTGCATCAAGTCTGGTGATTGATACATTACTTTTTTATTAATGGTCCCTGATGAGGAGGAGTTCTTTTGTATTACCACAGTCAGAAAACCAACAGACCTAACAGGTGGAGATATTTGGGACAACAGCCCTGGAAAGTTGTCCTGTTTCTTGGTAAAAGCCAAATACTTTGTCTATGCTTAACCTAATGCTGCACAGGTCAACGAAGTGGCCAGGACTCATGTGGGGAACTGGATGGTGAAATTGCGTATTTCCTCTGTGGTCTGGTGTATCTGTGTTGAAATAACAGTTGTGTGAGGCAGGGAGACACATGAATGGTGTTACCTTTGCATCAAGCCTAGAACAGAAAATTTTGCAATGTATTAGCATATTTTAGTTTATATCTTTGCAGCATACATGTGATTCTCAACATAAAAATAGCCACTGGAAAAGTACTACTGAACCACAAAGCTTCCCTTACATTGCATTGTAGCTTGATGTATCTCTGTCTCTGTTACATGGGGTATATTAGATTCTAATAATAATAAGGAAATAAGGAATAATTATCACTTCCATATTATGAAGCACAAAGAGTCAATGTGCATTTCAGGTTTTACCCCTACAACAGTGCAGTTTTTCTGGCTTTCTGTGATCTCTGGTCCAAGCAAAAAAAAAAGTAAAACCTGGGATTTTCCTTGGGAAAACGAAGCCAGCAGTAGACCAGTATGAAGCCATGAATTCTGGGTACCAGATGAAAACCTGAGCAAGGGCTGAGTCCTCATATTTTCGTTGACTTATAAGGAAGGCAGTTAAAATTTATGGATGAGAAAATGCTTTTGATCTTTAAATGTGGATGAGGGTAAAATCATTGCAACTATCTCTTCTGTCTTATTTCTCCACTAGAAATCATCTCTACTGTATGAAAGTCTTCAACATGTCCTGAAGGCATGTGTGTGTAAATCCTCCCTAAATATAATTTCCTTTTATAGAAAGGAGAGCAGGAAATCATGTTTGGGGTGCCCCTGCATTTTTTATTATACATGCAATATTATGAAAACTGTGCATGCTACAGATGTAGTTTTTGGGCAGAGACTCACCTCAACATTATCCATGTTGGATCCTGCTTGGTTTAGCCTCCCAGGAAATAGTGTCCAACTAAAGCATAATTTCCAGTGTTTTAGGTAAGACCAAACAAGGCTCATGGCACCATGCAGGGTTTGAGTGGGTCCTTGATTGTATGAGATGAGCATAGTTACTGCTGTACTCATAAGTTGTTGAGTGAGTGTTTTGTTCTGGGCTAGACTATGCAGTAGCTCTGCTCAGGTGATGCTCAGAGTTGAATAGGTTATAGGTGTGTTTCTTCTCCCCAGTTCTTTGCATGGCTGTTACAGAGATTTCACTTTCTGAAGAATGCATCATGCCTGTACACTGTACAAGAGCAAATTATACATGGATTTTGGTTAGTAAATGCAGAGAAATCTATAAAAATGCCACAAAGTCCTAAAAGAGTCAAGAGCTGCAGTAGTGTTTGCATAGGCATGTTACAAATTACACAGTGAGCAGCACATGTGTTCAGTTGCCAGCTTGACCAAGGAACAGAAAATGTGTATGCAGTGGGGTTACAATTTCTGTGGCAGTAATATTTTAATCTTATGTCTAATTTCCTTTTAAACCATTGCATTTTTGTAGTTAAACTAATAGTCTTGCAGCAATATTGTGATAAAGGTTTGAGAAAAGCAGGACTGTTGAGAGAGGGAGTATCCTTTGGAGACTGACAGTAGTGTTGAAAAAAAATGGCTTAACTGTTTTCCATGCAGGGCCCCTTCTGATCTGAAACAAGATCAAATTTCAAATGGCACTGATGGAAGAGTACAAAAATCTGTGTGTTTTTCTATAGAATAAACATCATAACACTGCAAATATTTGTCTTTGAAAATCCAAATTATTCTATTAGTTCTTTCTGACAAAGGCAATATTTTATTCAGGTCTTGTGCATAACCATGTTTGGCTCTAGCAAACACTTTTTCAGATAATTAAACTTCACAGAACTGCACTCCATGATAAAAGTCAGCTGAAAAATGAGAGAATTAAAAAAATATTTAGAAGCCTAGTAGAACATGAGAAACTGGCCATGAGCCACTTCATATTGTGGCATAGATGAGTGATGCATAATTTACAAGTTTAACAAAAATAAATTGCCATACTATATCTTAAAATGGCAGGCTGGTATTTTCAGGTCTGATTAAGCAAGAGCATTTTGAAGAGGGTTTTAAAAGAAGAGAGAATAGAAGATGGCAGGTGGGGTTTCTAAAACAGGGAATTACTTGGTTTAAAGTCTGGAAGAGGTACACGAAGGAAAGAAATGTAAATTGGTTTGCTAAGTTTATAGAATAAACTATAATAACGTTATGGGAGATGGTATGTACAGACTAGTTATTTAAGAAGCCCAATATTGTCTTTAGTTTGGCTTATACAAAAATTTATATTTATGATATGACAAACAGTCAGGTAGGAAAGAAACTTCATAAGCTCCTGGATCATAGAGGGGCTTTTTTTACATTAAAGTTGTAAAATACATAGAATCTTAGAATGGTTTGGGTTGGAAGGGACTTTAAAGATCACCCCTGCCATGGCCAGGAACATCTCCCACTGGGCCAAGCTGCTCAAAGCCCCATCCAACCTGGTCTTGTAAACCTCCAACAATGGGGCATCCACATCTTCTCTGGGAAACCTGTTCCAGTGCCTCACTACCCTCACAGGAAAGAGTTCCTTCCCGATGGCTAATCTAATGTTACCCTCCTTCAGCTTAAGGCCATTCCTCCTTGTCTTATCACTTGCCCCTATGCTCTTGAGAAGCCTTCTTTTAAGTGCCCATTAGGCATTAGAAGGTGCTATAATGTCTCTACAAAGCCTTTTATTCTTCAGGCTGAACCACCCCAGCTGTCTCAGCCTGTCCTCACAGGAGGGCTGCTTCAGTCCTTAGATCATTTTTGTGGCCTCTTCTGTATATGTTCCATCAGGTCCATGTCCTTCCTGTGCTGTGACCCCAGAGCTGGATGCAGCACTGCAGGTGGGGTCTCAGCAGAGCAGAGCAGAGGGGCAGAATCCCCTCCCTGCCCTGCTGCCCACACTGCTCTGGATGCAGCCCAGCACACGTTTGGCTCTCTGGGCTGGGAGGATGCATTGCTGGGTCACGTCCATCTTTTCAGCCATGAAAACCTCCAAGTCCTTCTCAGTGAATTTGCCTCCAATCCTGTACTCATATCTACTGGGATTGCCCTGATCCCAGTGCAGAACCTTGCCCTTGGCCTTGTGGGACTTCATGAGATTCCCACTTTTCAAGTTTGTCCTGCTGCCCCTGGAATGGCATCCCATTTTTCTTTAGTGTCACCTGCACTGCTCAGTTTCCTGTCACCTGCAAATGTTCTGAGGGTGCACTTGGTCCCACTGCCTCTGTCACTGATACTGAAGAGCATCAGTGCCAAGACAGCCCTGAGGGACACCACTCATCACTGGCCTCCCACTGGGCATAGAGCCACTGACTGCAACTCTCTGGCTGCATCCCTCCAGCCAATTCCTTATCCACTCAACAGTCCATCCTTCAAATCCATGTCTCTCCAATTTTGAGATAGGCATGTCATGTAGGACCCTCTCAAAGGCCTTACAGAAGTCTAGATAGATGGCATTGGTCAGTAGTCCCTTCTAGTCTGTTGCAGTCACTCCATCATAAAACGCCACTAGATTGGTCAGGAATGATCTGCTCGTAGTAAGGCTGCGCTGACTGTCTCGGATCATCTCCTCATCTTTCATGTGCTATAGATGCTTTTTTTTTCCTAAAATGAACTTAATTGCAATAAGAATAAAAATTAATGTTACAAAAGCAATGTAATTAAAACAGCGTAATTTAACATCCCTCTTTTAAGCTCAAAAATTGTGGCATTATCTTTCTAAGTAAGGAATTAAGAAGCTCTGCAAAAGTTTGCTGCTAACCAGCTATGCACCAGCAGTAGATAAATATTTGAGAAGTACTCTTATTCTTTCAAGAAGTAAGATTTTCCCCCGGTTAATCCAGGATATAAATGTTTTAAAATATCTGTTTCTCCACTGAATAGTCATGGTTTGAAATTTATTATACAACAGTCCTTTAATTCCCTTTGGCTTTGTTTAAAAACCAAGGCAAGCAACCTAGAAATCAACCAAACAAGAATAAAATCCTTCATAATTACTAGTGAGAGGATGCCTGTGTATGCATTATATCAATTTTGGGATAGGATTCTTAATTCAGCAGGCATTTGTGTTGCTTTTACATGGCCTGCTTTTTGTAGCAGGAGGGCCACAGAGGCCTCTGTGAGAAGCTGTCAGAAGTTTCCACCATGTCCAACAGAGCCAGTCCCTGATGGCTCTGAGGATGGACATGCTGCTGGCCAAGGCTGGGGCAATTAGAGATGATGGCAACACCTCTATGATAACATATTTAAGAAGAAAGCAAAACAAAGTGGAGCACAGCTTTTCCTAACCAGAGAAGAGGAGGAGGTGAGAACATGTGAGGGAAACACCATGGAGACACCAAGGTCAGTGCAGAAGGAGGGGAGGAGGTGCTGGAACTGAGATTCCTCTGCAGGCTGGGGTGAGACCATGGTGAGGCTGCTGTGTCCTGCAGCCCATGGGGATCCACAGGTGATGCAGAGATCCACCCACAGGCCATGGGGATCCAGGGGGGATGCAGAGATCCATCCACAGCCCACGGGATCCATGGGGGATGCAGAGATCCACCCACAGGCCATGGGGATCCAGGGGGGATGCAGAGATGCATGCACAGCCCATGGGGATCCAGGGGGATGCAGAGATGCATGCACAGCCCATGGGGATCCAGGGGGATGCAGAGATCCACCCACAGCCTGTGGGGAAGGTGTCCATGCTGGAGCAGGTGGACGGATACCTGCAGGAGGCTGTGATCCTGTGGGAGACCCAGGGGAGAGAGGGGCCTTGCTTCCAGGCTGGAGCAGCCTGTCCTTGGAGGATTGCACCCTGTGGGCAGAGAGACCCACGCCACAGCAGTTTTGGGAGGGCTGTGTGCCCGTGGGAGGGACTCAGGTTGCAGCAGTTTTGGGAGGACTGCTGCTCATGAGATTGGAACCATGCTGGGAAGTTCACTGGGAGCTGTGTCCCGTGGGAGGGATCCCACAGCCTCACAGGGGAGGGACTCCTCTCCCTGGGCAGTGAAAGGAAACCTCGGGTGATGAAGTGACCAAAGCCCCGTGCCCTGTCTCCCTGAGCTGTCAGTGGGAAGGAGGGAGGGGTTGGGGGAAGAAAAGGTGTTTTTAAGGGTTTATTTTATTTCTCATCATCCTCCTCTGATTTGGTTGTAATAAAGTCAATTTGTACCTCTAAGTTGAGCATATTTTGCCCTTCCAGTGTTTTCTCCCATTTTAATTTAATTTTTTTCCCCTTCTCTGCCTAGCTGTAGCAGCGGAGGGTAAGTGAGTGACTTTGGTGGGTGCCTGGTGTTTGACTAGTGTCAAACCACAACAGCATTAAGCACTGATATGATTTTGCCATAGTACAGAACGTTGAGCAATACTCACAATATTGCACTGCAGAAGTGCTCAGATACAATGAGAGTGAATTATTTAGAAGAGCAAAAGTGAAAATACACAGCGTCTGCAGAACTTTTCCTCCCATAGCATTGTATCCACACAGGTATTACCCCAGTACAAACACCAGGGGAGCAGTGTAAACATCACACATACTCTGCACTTTATGAGAGAACATTTTATGGTATTTTATGTCATTTTATGCTATTTTAGCCCTAGAGATGTGGAGTTTTGATGGTGTTGGTTTAGAACAACCTCAACTGAGTACAGCAGTACTGCTGGCATTGCTCCCAAAATAATCTTCTGAACAGATGTAGATTGTGTCTGATAGCAAGCAGAGAGCAGGTAAAGCAGGAAAGGATACAGTTGCCTGCTACTTATTCAAACAACAGGATGCAAATCCTCTTCAGAGGTGCTGGTGAGCAGACACATGGTGGTAGTTTTTAACACCAGCCCAAATAAACCATCCTTTTACCACAGCTGCTGGTGGTCTCCAATTCAAGTGCCTTCTGGCTGGAGTGCCTCCACCATCTCCTTTTCTGTACATTGCACAGGGCACTTACCTTGCAATTAACACATTTTTTATACTGAAGCACTGAGTGTTTTAAGTGCTGAGGTCAGGAGAAGAATCGGTTATTGTCACATTTTATGCTCCTGTCACTTTATGAGCCACATTTACATCCTGTCATTTGCTACATGCAACTCTTAACAAAGAAGTCTCTTTCAGTACCCATATGCCAATTTATCTACTTGATCTCTTGGATCTCTTTATGGAGCAGAAATTGTGGGTGGATACTGCATTCCATATTGCATATATTAGTGGGGAGCTGGAAAGAAGATCAGCCTTTTTGGAAGCTTTTGTTTTTCTGACTTTTCCAGGACTTTTAGAGTAGGAGGCTGACAAGCTGTGGGTTTCTGGCTGTATCAGTGATCACAGGCACACCAACCCATTTGGTGCCTTGCAATGGCATTGGCCTGGATGCTGCTCCTGGCAATGTCACTGACTGCTGTGAGCTCTTTATTAGTGCAGGATGCAAGTGCTTTTAAAGAGCCCTCATCAGGTGAAGTTGCATATCTAGGATGCTGGTTTTCCTGGAGCTGAGGTATAAATGAGTGTTACTGGTTTAGTAAGCGAGTTTCTTCTTCTGATTTTGAACTAATAGGTTTTTGATCATTTCAAGAACTTTTATATACTGTTTAATTACTTTAATTTTTATTTCTTAGCATTTAATTGTGTGTGATAATTCAAAACTCATGAAGTTATCCAATGAGTAGTGCTATAGATAATACCATGCTGTATATGTTACAATTATTTGAAAACCACATTGCATTAGTATTGTCTTTCTACAAAAGGAGAGGCTGGGGAGAAGAATGCATTTAAAAAATGCTAGTCTGTGCTCTAAACTGCTCTTGTTCCTGTATAGAGGTGTGTGTTTTTATGGGTTGAAACAGTGTACTAAAGAAGACATGTTTAGATTTTACTGCTGCTGAGAAGTTCTCTGTCTTGGTACCCTGCTGTAATAGAAATATGAATCTTCAATATTTCCTATGAAAAAATTGAAGATATAGAACCTAGGAGTAAGGTAATTTTCCTCCTAGAGATGAAACTATATTTTTAGTGCTACAGAAGAAAAAAGCTTCATGTTGTAAGCTAATCAACAGAAAGAGTCTGGAAGACATTATTTTCTTTTATGGTACAGCATCCTTCTCTAGAGACAGTTGTAGAAGTGCCCTGCCTCCTACTGAAGGACCTTACAAAAGTAGCTTCAGCAGAACAAAGTATGACGGGAAGTCTTGGGTTCCCTCTTCTATAAGAAAGCCTATCATATGAAATGCTTAGAAATTATTTTCAAAGTAGAAATTATTTGACAAAAATGTAATTTCAGCTTTAAGGTGTAAGTCTTTGATATTCTTGAGGAGAATCTTGTAATTTTATAACAGTATATTCAGAGAAAAAGTTTTATTGACAGTAGTGAAGACCAATCCTGACGGGACATTAAAAGCTTTATTATGTTTTCATCAAAGAGTATAAAATTTTATTTAGTTTCTATAACAAAAGCTAGATTTTTAGTGCTTTTTCTCTGACCATTACAAAACTTATTAGCTTTGTGTACAAAATTTATTAGCTGTGTGTTATTAGCTCTTTAAATATGTGCCAAACTCTGTACTTCAACTATATCAATATTCAAATACTTAAATAATCCAATGTTTATCAAATAGTTAGTGTGTTTAAGTTGCATTTCAGAGTTGAGATTGATTAACAATTATTTGTCAGCACTCTTCTAAGTTTTCTAACTCAAAATATTTCTAGGAAGGCATCCTTTTATATACTCTTCTGGTTTTACTGTCAAGTTACAGAATGAAGGGGGTAATGAGCTGCCAACCTGAGGGACCTATGCTTTTCAGCCTTAAACAAGTCTTTCTTTTGTATGCAGAGGTGACTTATTAATTAATATTTTGTCAGAGACAAGGCTCCTTATCAGCCTTTCTGATCTGAAAACTTATGACTGTTGAGCTCCTTGTAGATATAATGCTATCTGTCTCATAAATGAAATAACACATTATCCAAACTTAGAGACCTCCTAATGGACCAGAAGGGAATACACCTTCTATCTTGTCTTTTGTATTGAAGTAACTGATGGGGAAATCTAATCTTCAGGAGGTGCTGTGTTGTAAAAGTTAAAAATTTCACTTCCCTTTTTACCATGGACTTATTGGGTCTCTTGGACAAACAATGTCCAGCATGTTGGTAGCTGCTGTAGGTAATGCCACATGAATTCAGCTTACTGTGTTCTTGTTAACAAGCTTTGCTCTTTGTGTGCAACTAATATCTGAGTCTATTAAGAATATATCAGGTGCTCATATAAAAGCATTTCTTGCATGTTTTGCACAAAAAATCTTATTGGGCTATTTTGTTAAGTTTTGTATTACAAAAAAAATACGTTTGGCTGCTTCATGGGAGGCCTACTGCAGGTCCTGCAACTTGTTGGAGTGCTGTATGGAGAAATGATAGTGACAATCTTTGTCTCTACTGTGCAATTCATTTTTGTATATTGCACTGAAGGACGTACATGAGGCTCTGTGCTGAAGATCTCTCCAGCTTCTTAACCATCTTCATAGCTGGCAATAGAAGGATTCTCAAGTAATTTCAATGTCAAGATGAACTGAGTGTGTGCATATTTCTACAGAGTATTAGTATGGATATATCCCTAAGAAAGTTGTGCTGTTTTTGTAGTGGTCTGTAAGTCTTCAGATAGAAAGCGTTAAGAAAAGTATTTTTCCTCCACTGTGATCTGAATGCTATATATTTTTTTCACTTTGATATAAAGGAATGGGGTTATCTCCATTTGCACTGATCCACTGCTATTTTCATTTTGTTATAGGATGGAAATAGACCCACAGTGAAAACAACAGTGGGTCAGTGCAGAAGGAGGTATCATCCTGTGGCAATGGGGTTTGAACTCGAACCTAGAATAAAAACATAGTTCTTCACTCTAAAATATGTATGTTCTGTGGCTGAAAGACACTGTGAGATGAAAAAAATGAAACCTACATAAAAAATTGGAAAGTCTGAGGAGAAAAATATGTTCCTGCAATTGAGAACTGTGACGCATGAACACCTTATGAGGTCACACAGCCAAGGAGAAATTGCCTGAAATAGCTAACAAGCAAGAAAAGCCAGTAGTAAAAATCTGCAGTTTCCTTTCTCTTCCTGGGTTGAGATGAATCTTCATTTTCTACCAATTGAGAAACTTTTATGAATTACAGTCACTTGGGCACTGTTGGATGCCCAAGCTGTATATGTAATATTTCAGAAATATTTGCTACCTATTTTTCCTTTTATCTCCCATAACTCTGTTGCAAAATATTGTTCATTCACTGCAGAGCATTTAAAGTTTGCCAGAGTTTCTTCACACAAGGAGTGAGCAGTCAAGAAAAACAGTGAGGAAAATAACCCTGGCTGCAAAATTGTGAACAACAGCTGGCTGATATGCTTATCAGAAACATGTTTTTTTCAAACAGATTACTAAAATTTCTCTGGTCTCCTTTTACAATGGAAGAAAAATACTAAAAATCTTTTCCTGAAGATTTCTATTCACACAGAGAATACTTAAATCTGATATCCTGGAGCTCTGTTTTGTTTAATTTTCCTCTTTTTATTGAGGAGAAGGTTTCTCTGGGATCTGTGAGCTGTGTGCTACAGCAGCATTGCCAAGCTCTGCATGGGCTGTAGGGTGTGGGATGTGTTCCCACCTGTGGGTTGCTCTCCCCCTGTTCCTGCTGTGGCAGCTGTAGCAGAGCCTGCTGCTACACCCTGCACTCAGACACACAAGCCCAGGCTGCTGTACTGCTGTTTTATCACATTGCTCTCTGCTTTCTGATCGTGATTTTCCACCCTAGGACACAGGTGTGTGCACCATTTTCTTGTACTCTTCCAGAAGCATTCTCGTCTTGGCCCCGGTTCCACTGAGGTTATTTTATTCACTGTATGGTGTTGGCAAAATGCCATTCTGACTGCAGGGCAGGAGTTTGCTGCCATAAGAGAAATAATTGTGAGAGGCAGAAAAAGACACATGAGATTTCAAGTTTGATTTAATCCCCTTTCTTCATAAAACAGTGGCTTGAAGATACTAGTCCTGATCTGTGTGAGTACTTCTAACTCACACACGCATTTGTCTTTTATTCCATTGCAGGAGTAACATATAAACAGTTTTACCATTTCAGTTTTTTCATGTAAATTAGGCTGTATATAGCATGAGAACTCATAGGCAGGCTACAGGTACAGAGGCTTCTGCTGCAAGCAGAACCAGTTGTACTTCAGAATCAGTAACACTGCTACTCATAGGCTATGTACTGCCTGCTAATTCCAGGCTCACTGAATGACAGAACAAGAAAACAATTCCTTAAGAGAGCATTACCTTTCCAATTCTTTAACCTAAATATATTTTATGTATATATATCTAATGTACATGGTAAGTGTACATTAGATATATATACATTTACAAGTGATGTCTGCAACAAATGCTGAAAAAAACATATCTGTTTTTTCAGCATTTGTTGCAGACATCACTTGCCTGCTCTAAAGAGCTGCTGTTGCCCTGTTTATAGGCTTGAGGTGTTCCTATCATGTTCTTATATTATGCTGTAACTTAAAAGTACACAGTATTTATTTTTTTGAGATTACCAATGAACATGTTCTCACCAGCTGCTTAATAACAGATGTACTGCTCTAATGTATGTGTCTGCTGATACTCATGATTGATGAGAAGCAGAATCTAACTATATTGCCAGTTTAAAATTTCCCAAGCTTTTCTCTGCCCTACAGTCAGTCTTTCTTTTGTAGTGTGGCCTGTGTTTTTCCCTATTGGTGATTATTTTGTTTTATAATGATTATTCTTCGATTAAATTGAAGATTAGTATTTTCTTTTACTAAGATTTGAGCAAATTAAGTAGACTTTAGTTTCCGGCTTTTATGCCTAATTAAAGATCTTTGTTTTGAAAGACTTTAGATTGCCATGCATGACTGCATCCCATTCTCTCCCTAATAATCCCTTTATAATATTCAGTAAGGTTCATTTCAGCTCATGGTCGTCATCACTGCTTTATACTTACAAGAGCATGCATTTATCTGAAAAATAAAAAATTCAATGCAGCGCATAAGAAGCAGTATCCTGTTAAAGTGCCCCTACAGCTGTGACCCATTTTGCATAGCCATTGCAATCCCAAAATCACCACAGGGAATGAGTTTGAGACTCCAACATAAAGATAAGGCTAAAGGCTAAGAGGACACAGTAGTTTAGACTCACTGCTGCTGCCTCTACTGTCACTAGGCATGTTGAACACAGATGTGCAACAGAATGCTGCCTGTGTACTTTGTAGGGTCTGCTCTGCGTCCTGCAGAAGCACCAGACCAAATAATCTGGCACAAAGAACTCCAGAGTGAATGCTTCTCTAAGGAGTAGGAGCAGGAACAATTTTCAGTATAGATTTCAGAAGATGAGCAAAACTGACCATATGCCAGATAACACAGAGATTATAGATGTCTTTGAAATGCTGCTGCACTGATCTGCATACCTTTCTCAGTCTGGAATCCTGAACTGCATTATTTTTGCTGCTTTCTGGTTTTCAAAGTATAATCATTACTAGCATTACAAATAATATAAATATATTGTGCATCTAATGTATATCCACTTGTGCCACATTGCTGCTGAAGAAACATTAGTATGTCTGAATAAGATCCTTTTTCCTTAATAAGTGCTTTTTTCCCATACTCAGGATTCAACCATGCAAAAAATTAGTATAGATGTCTATATGATTTATACCTTTTATCCATTTGTGTGAAATGATGGTGCCTCATACTGAGCTGCTATTCTCTATGTGTCATGGATGGAATGGTGTACTTTACTCACTAGAGGAGCAACAATATACTTTATTGATATAAAACTGTGAATTTATAAAATTCAATGACAAATGCAACAGTGGAGTAACAAGATTTGATGGCCAGGTATGCTCAGCTATTTACTACATGGAGGACAAGGTCTAACAAAGCTGTCAGGGAGATTCTTCTATTGGGTCATGACATTTAGACAAGACCCTCTTGTGTCCCAAATGTCTTCTCAGAGAGGAGTCTGGAGCCTAGGTGAGGCTCCAGACTAAGTCTCAGACTTGGTCAGCAGTTCATGTCTAAAGGGTTGTACGCGCACAATTATTCTTTGGTATCGCTTACCTGAGACTTCAAACTTCAGCATGCAGTTAATCCCTTACTGAGAATGTGCTGCTGCAAGGAATCACTTGACCTCAAGGAGTAACCCTGAGAGGTGTCTCCTCAAGGGCAGGCCCTGGCATGCAGCTCTTTGCAAGGAGGAGATCTCAGCGGACCATGGGGTGTCCACTATTTAAGGGTTAAGAGGACTGATTTACAATCATATTTGCACAGCTGCAGGATGTGTGGGACAAAACTCCAGACAGCCCTTGACTGCTGTATTTCTATCTATCCCCCAAAGCAAGTGCAGTGCAGCCATCTCAGCCCCCACTGGTGGCTATGGCATAAGCCAGGGGCTGTGGAGGAAGGAGGGTGTCACAGTGCCACACTGCACTGCTGCACCCTCCATGTTCACACACAGTATTTGGGTGGGTGTCTGGCCCTTACAAGGGCTGCAAACCCAAACACCAAGCTCTGTGTGCTGTGTGCTGCTGTGCCCTCAGCTCCCTCACCATGGTGGTGTAACTGGATCTCCAGACGGCCACCCTTCAGCTCTCTGAGACATTTCTGAGAGGTGCCAGTGGCACTCTACACAGTGTGCTGTGGACACTAGTGTGGAGGCACCACAAAGGCAGCTTGGAGCAGATTTCAGTTCTACCTTCTCTGCCTTTTGACACCCACTGACAGAAAGTCATTACTCCACTGCTTGTACCAGCACAAGGGCTGTCAGGAACAAACTGAACAATCCGGTCCTTTGCATTAAACAAAAACTGGAAAAAATGGGGTTATGGCAAGACTTGGCGTAAGGTCCAGATGCTTATCTACATTCATCTGTTGATTAAGATGAAATTCTGTTTGTAACTAGAGAGAAGTTAGATTGTCACACAGTAATTTGTCCTGCAAGTATAAATGCTTCTGGCCATTCCTTCTTTGGTGACATACCCTTCCCATCCCCACCACAGATACCATCATCATGAACAGTACACCCATAAGGAAGTGCAGTGGTGTGTTTGTAGGTACCTGTAGGCTCAGAATTTGGGGCCTAGGGGCCCCATACAGAATCAGATGTGGACTGGATTTTCCAGAGGTAGAACCCTTTGTGAAGTGTTTTGCTGTTGCTTTACTGGAGGACTCTGAAATACGGCATACAGAAATGGCTGCTAATTTGGGAAAGCTGAAGGACATATTAGGTTTCTACAGATACAGCAAACAGGTCTAGATAAATGGTATTGAGGACCCTTCTTTAAAGATCTCTTTCTTCTCTTTTTCAAGTTGAGTGCATTCTCTGCATCTGTAGTTTCTGGTGCTTCAATAACCCATCCTAAAAAGAGGCAATTATTTCTATTACATGGGGAGGTGGTGATTATTATAAATTATGATAAATTATTTGGTGACGATTGTCTACCATTACACAGAAATACAAGTGAAAAACATTGTGTAGGAGGTATTCTTAAAGTTCCTTGATCTGGCAGCTGTGTTGCTCTGGCATGCAATGCTGGTGAGTGACCAAGTTGTCCAAACAGGCCTCCATCTCCCAACTGAGGTACTGCTGCTGGAAGTGTGTGTTCCCCTGTAGAGCATCCACTCTAGCCTGCTGTGCTCTGCAGAAGAGCTACCTCTTGTTACTGCAAATTCTGCACATGCCTGTGTGGAGGTCTCAGGACAGCACACTGAATGTTAAACTCCTACTAGGGCACTAATACAACTGCTCTGAATCTTGCCAGAGAGACTTCCATTTGTAATTTATGCTGTGAAATGTCATTGCGTGCCAAGTTCAACTAGTTCCAGTTGTGCATTTTCAGTGAACACCATTTGCATGTTTCTGTGAAAGAGCTTGCCAGCAGTCATCTCTCCCAGGGATGGTCTTTGAAGAAATCCAGAGGAGACATGTCAAGGTCAATGATCCCTTTTCTGTAACACTCACTCACATTTATATAGTTCCTACATTACAGTTGTAGAAACTTCTAATTTCCCTCAGCTGAATTGATTCTCTTTATTGCATTGTCCAAAATACCATAGCTGAGTCCTTGGATACATAAAGAGAAAACCATGATAATGCAAACCTGTTATATTGCTAATAGAATTGAGAAGTATTCTTCAGTGAATCACATAGGCATGCAGACATTATACATAATTATCACAATATCACTCTGAATTTTTATTTTCCTGTGCAAAGTGACCACAAATAACCTATTTTGCATTTTTTTAATACCTAAACAAATCCTTCTCAGTAAAATGGTAAGCCCAGGAGAGTTTTTTTTTAATGTAAATAAGTAATTTAGTGAAACAGCTTTAGTTTTCCAGTTATAATGGATCTATAATTTTTTATATTGCAAAAGGAAGTTTTATATGGAACTCCAAGACTTCATTGCCAGAGTGCAATCTTTTTTGGTGAATGCAAATAAAATTCATTTCTAATAAACAGCACATGTCCCCTTGATACAACCTTGTGATAGTTAAATTCAGTTGTGCAAGGTATTTCTAGTGTCTTGAACAAAAATAGTGTGCAATTTCTTTACAGATAAGGAATTTTTATGAGCACTCAATGATCACTGCAGTTAATGTGTTTGACATTAACTCCAATTCTGTTCTCACATGAAAATTTTCAGAGGGTTTGATCTCAGTGGTGAGATGGAGCAGTCTGTTACCGTGGATCTTTCTGAAATTGTTCTTCTCCTGCTCCAAGGCTTTGGGAGCTCTAAATTCTTGGGATTAAAATCTGGATAGTTTACAGAGAAGTTTGTTTGTAATTGTTTGTTTAGATTCTGATTAAAGTTGCAAAGCTTGCTTCTGGCTCATGCTGTTGCTCAGTTCTGGTTTCTTGTACTGTACTGAAGCTGCAAAGACAGTTTCTTTTAAAGCATGGTTTTTAACTTCCATGTATAGCTATATGGTCCAACAAAAGGACACTATTTCAGGCAGCAGAAAAGGGACCTCCAGTGGAGAGATCATGTTGACTTTTATGAAGGTTATATTCTAAAGACAAGCTTTTCTTCAGTGAGAGCAGCATGAGAGTACCATCTTTCTGAAATTATAGATTAGTACTTTTCTTTCAAACAATAAATAATTTCCTTTAAATTATTTTTGTATATGATATGTTTATATTTGAGCTTATGTAGAAGATACTGAAGTGTAAGTATTTGAGAGAAAGTAGAGTTTGCAGCAAACTTGCTTTGTGACAGGCTTTTTCTTCTCAGCTTTCACTCTGCTAGCAACACTGGCTCTCTAACCAGTAAAGAACTACAATTATTGAGTCTACTTTAAATTATTCCACATTAATCAAGGTTCACAATTGTATTTATTTTCTGTCTGTTGCCTAAACATTTCCTGGATGAGTCCGTGGGATGATCAAGCCCCTATTCAAGTTGATGAAAGTTCATCTTGTTATGAAGAACTAGACAGGAAAGTAGTCTGACAATTTTGAAAGGGTGTTAATTTAGTGTTAATTTTCCTTTTGATGATAATGATTCAGCAGACACAATTTTTCTTTCTTCTCCCCCATTTCTTTCACAGCTGTGACTTTCATCTGGAAGATTGCATCCTAACATTAATTCTTTAATAAGTATTACAAAAAGTCCCTGGAACCCCTGACATACTTGTGCAAGTGAGGAATTCTAGTTTTGTGGTGTTCCCATGTGAAACATCATCCCTGTGTATCTTTGCAAAAGCAGGACTTGAAAGGTTTCTTCTGATCATATGGTTGCATAATAAGATATTTCTCTGGGTAGGAATAGTCTTTAAAATTTTTCCACATTTTCTAGATCTTCTTCCCATGTAAACATAAATTTATGGATGCTGTTGTTCATGAAGTTGCTTACCCACTGTTTTAAATATCCTACTTTGTTAATTGCAGGCTTTATTTATCCAGTTACAAGAAGTCATTGTGGAGGCTCTCGAGGGTTTAACACTGGCAGTCAGATGTTCAGACCTCTGAGTCCAGTGGAGACAGGATAAGTTAAGTAACTGGAGGCCCACCCTGTCCCTCCCTCCTTCAGCTCTTCAGAGTGGTGGTATTTGTGACACTGCTGGACAACCATGAGCTTTCAACGAGGGAAAATAACCTTTTCTCTCTCACACCACATTTTGTAAAAAAATAATTTAAAGTAAGGGGAAAAAATAACCTTTATAAGTCTGGTTCATTCTCTCTGTTCTTTTTTCAATAGAGAAAAAAAAAAAGGCATTTACCAGGACCTGCTTGCACACAGCTCTTGGAAGTGAAGACCTAGTTTATCTGTCTGCTATGTACCTCATTCACACTTATTTAAAACAACTCACAATAGAAAGTTAAGAGAAGACAGAGTTCAGGCTGATTTGCTGGGAATGAAGCAAGCAGCAGAAATAGTGTAACTTTTTCTTATCAGTATTCATGCTGCAAGGGTGAGCATGGTAAATAGTTGCCTATTATTAGAACAAATAAATGCAGAAGCTGAATACTAGATATGTTTATGTTACAGAAAAAGATCCATTTGTATTTAAAATTAAAACTATTTGCATATGGAGAGGATAATTTAAGATAAATAGACTTAATATTAATGCAAATACACTTCAAATACTGTTGGTGATTCATGATAAATATCTTTTATACAAAATACCTTTTTGTTTTGTAGCCACTCTAAGGCAAAAAGAAGAAAAAAAGAAAAAAAAAGAAAGAAAAGCCTTTCATATTTTATGTTTGTTCTAGGATGATAGAAGGTTGACTATGTTAAACACTAATAAGCCAAGAGCAAACAAAATTAAACGTTTGCCAAAAAACACATCCTGGGGGTATATTGTGTGCTGCAGCCAAATTCCCCTCACCTTTACTCTTGATCTTAATTTTCTGCCTCAGTTCATACCTGTGGCTTCCAGAGTAACCTGAGCTTGTGCCTGTGGTGTCTAGAAAAACCTGCATTTATTTCTGCTGAGTGGTCAGGTCCTTTTTTCCCTTCCCTTCNCAAGGATCAGCATGTTGGGTGGGTATTGAGTGGGGTGTAACCAGGAGAGGGATCTTCAGACTGCTCCCACCTCACCGATCTGGAGGGAGGAGATTATTGTTCCTTATGTTAATTCCAGATATGCTACACCAGTGAGTGCTACCCTGAATGAAGGCATGGGCCCTGAAAGGGAATTCTCAGTTGTATCCACTCAGAAAAATAAAAGAAATGTGTGCTGTTCTAGGTGCTGTTTCTCTGTTCCTCCTTTTATGGCAGTTTATCTTGAGATAAACTCAAGATGCAAATAAGATCATCAGTAGTGGAAATTGCATATTTTTTGTGACCATAAAGATGAAATAATGACACAAATCAGGAAGGAAGGAGGAAGAAGAGAAGACAATGGCAGTGGAAAAGAGGGAGAGATAAAATAGTGTTCTTGAGAGCTAGGTATTTGCACAGTGGCACAAATAAGCTAGTGACACATGCTACCTATGTGATCCTGCTTTTCATACATGTACTAATGATGGAGCTAAAATATATATCTGGTTAAGTCTGCATTTTTATGAGCTCTTTCTTTTGAGAAAAGTTGATGAAGCCCAGTCAACTGTAATTTTTTGCTATTATGTAATTTTACTATGGTTAAAGTAATACAGACTTGTGTTGTGGAAGTACAGCTTCCAGAATGATGAAATATTTCCATTACATCTATTTTTGTAAAGAAGGAGAAACACAAATTAGTTTTAGCTCACTTTATGCTAAAATATAGACTACTTGACTCTAGCTTTGCAACTGTTTATTTTTGTTTTTTAATAAATTTTGTTATGAACAAATGTGAGTACATTGCCACAAAGCTGCTTTGTTCCTCATGATCCAGAACTTTCTCTTGTCATGATTTTTGCCTGTTAGTGCCATTAAGAGAGCAGAGACTTCTGGGAAAACTGTAGTGTGCAGCAGAGATGTGTTGGCTTGAGGAAGCTGTTTGTCCTTTAGGAAGATTTTAGTGTCTGGAAGGTTGAAATGATGCTCTCATTGAAAAAAAAAAAATCTTATAAAATTCTAGGAAAAAAACACGGGTATCTGTTGGTCCATGATTCATTTACTGAATGTCCGTGAATTTACTGAATGTACTCAACTGGACATGTGATACTAAGAATTACTATAAACCTCTACTTTGCAAACTTCATGCAAACAGATATCACAAGGGAAGGAACACTCAGATTTTTCTGGGCCAGATAGAAGAATTGCTGAACTGGAAAGCTGCTGGCTGAGCAGAACTTCCCAAGTGTGAGGCAAGAGGCTGGTCTTCTCTGTTTAGCACAGAAACATGTCCTGAAAACAGCTGTCCTCTTACCCCAAGCTGAGCATGGTTTCACTGCTTTGGTGAAATCCCAGGATCCTCTGAGCTGGAAGGGACCAGTAAGGGTCATGGAGTCCACCTCTTCAGTGAATGGCCCATACAGGAATTGGAGGCATGGCCTTGGAATTATTAGCACCAGCTCTAATTAGATGAGCCAATCTCAGTGGCATCACCTCTGCACCATCACACATATGCAATATGCTCCAGTTTAGCTGTAGGGCTTCCCCTGTTCTAGCGGCAGAGGGTCTTATATGTGCATCTCCTTTTTTTGCAATCATTATGTCAACACTGTAAAAAGGTCTACTGCTGCTTTGCAAACACACTGACTCTATAGCCCTATTGCAGAAGAATATTAGATGTTGCTTTTTTTTTTTTTTTTNTTTTTTTTTTTTTTTTTTGAGTCTGTGTCCACCAGCCTGTGCAATCTTTGACAGGCCCATTGATCAGGAGTAGGAAAGCATAGTAGTTCTCTTGGAGATGCAACTTACTGAAAGCATATTTTGTCTTCTGGAACTTAAGTATTTTTAATACACTTATTTGGATTTTTGCTTGCTCTGCTTGTATATTTTTAGAAGTTCTTTGGGTCAGTGTATGTATCTTTGAAAAATTATGAGAACAATTTTTCTTCTGACACCTACTTAGTGTAAAAGAGTGATGAAGGAACTAATTTTAAATGCCACATCTGGACATCAGTTCTCCACTCAGGTCCACAAAGGTGAATGTTTTCCCTTTAGTTGCTATGAAATTTTGCCCGAGTTTACCTTGAGCAGAAAGTGAGTGATGGCATTTACAAAAAAATGGAACAATTCTTTGGGGTTATAAACAATGCAAAAAATGTCTTTATTTATGGCAATCAATGTTTATTTTCTCTGAGGTTAACATAACTGCAGCCTAACAGGTCAAAATGCAGCATCACAAGAGCAGGGGTCCCCTGTGTGCTGAAACGTACAAATACCTTGCGCACTAATGCTGAAGCTCTGCCTCTGCTTTGCATACCAGCTGTTTCCTTTCCCTGTAGCTGAGTCTCATTTAAGTGCATCTGCACAATTTTCAGTCATCAGTACATTAATGCAAAGCTAATTATTTAAGAAACCCAATGCAAAGTAGAGATTTTACAAGAAGAGCAATTTCTGCAATCTTTATCTGTGATTCAACAAGGGAGGTTCCCATAATTTACTCTGAACCCCTTCAGAGTAAATTATCTAGCTACAGTTAATATATACAACAATCCCACATCCAGATTTTCATCTGTTTTTATATTTAATGAAATGATTGAGATTATTACTTGAGCAAGGACATAAAGATGTTTCTTTTGTTCTTCTTTTGTGCTTCTCTTAATAAGGAATTTACCAATGAAAAAGCAATATCCCTTATCCCTTATGGGCCTGCATTTATGCAATACTTACAGTCCATACCATTATTTGCCTGGCAAATATTTGTAGAAGCGACTCTAATTACAAGGTGGAAAGAAAGTACTAACATAAGCAGATTGTGATCTTGAGGCTCTATTGTGTCCATAACCCTTTCTGGAACTGGAATGGATGCTAACAGTTTGGCATGGGAAAAGGCACAGAGAGCCCTCTTTTGCAGGGTGAGATTGCAGCCATCCCAGCCCTGTGGCTTTTGCCTTTACTTTTGATTGTGATTAAGGATTCACATAGAGAAAGTAAATGTATGAGGTTCCAGTATATAGAGAAAACATTTGACCTGTATATTTATGCAGAAAGCATATAAAGAGAAGGATTGTTCTATAATAAAAAGTGCAGCAGTTTGGAAAGAGACAGTAGCGAATAGCATTTAGAGGAGGAAGGGAACTAACAGGCCATGATGTAACCAAATCCTAATGTTGGATCACATCCAAAGGAATACTAGTAAATTGGAATAAAGACCTTTTTTTTTTTCTCTCTTATATGCATGGACCTTACAGTATTCAATGAATGGTGAAAACTCCAAAGTGCACGAAGAGAAAATGTGACACCAGCGTGTCAGAAGCCCCAGTACTTTCTGCTGTGCAGAGCAGCTCAGGTAGGGTGCATGGTGACTGATGACATGGCACGTGGTTGCGAGCAGGAGATGCAGTGGTATATGATATGGAATTGGCATAAGTAGTGGTAAAAAGAAGAAATAATCAGCTGTAATAAACATGAGGGTCCATTGGATGTCTCCGTTGTTCTGTTTCAATGAAACAGATGCTCTGCTTTGCAGATTCAGCACAGTAACTCCGGGACTTTGTTTTAGGCTGTTCAGAGTTCTGCAGAAAATAACTTATTTTATGGGACAATAGCAATGAACACTATACTGAAAATACTGAATATTGCCCAAATGGCTGGTATAGGATTTCCCATTTTGGTCAGCGAGGTGTTGGGATTCTGGGTTCCCATCAGACCTCAATGATTCTGTGATATTAAGTATAATAGTAACATTGGAATTTAATCAAAACTAAAGGTTGGCAATTTTCTAAACAAATACCATTTTATAATGAAGAAAATATTTGATAAAGAAAGGTCTCAGCTGCTTGACTAGTTTGAAATGTTTGTGGTTCTCAGGAGTCTGGGTTTCAGTGAATAAGCTCTTTATAAACTAAAGTTAAAATTTTTGGGCAATTCCACAAATACAGAAATCCACAGAGATTTTACAGTGCGCTTCAGTTTCTGTAACTGTTTAGGGAAGCATTGGAGAGATGAAGCATTGGAGAGAGAATCACCAATTCAGCAGCCATAGGGTTTAGCTGCTGTTTCTGCCAGAAGTACCATAGTATAATTGTTTTTTCACCTTAGTGTTATGAATAGGAAAACATCTTTGATAACATAGAAGTGATGTGGACTGCTCCAGCTGACAAAAGGGCAGAATGGAGATACAATTCAACATCACAGAGTCACCCCAGGACAGGCAGACAGGCAGACCTGCATTTTTGCTGCAAAAAAAGGCAAGAGGAGAAGGGAGTAGAGATCAACATTTGTTTATCTCCAAATTATTTAGGTTAGAAGTTCAATCTTCAGTTTGTAATTCTATGTCAGTGCTTAGTGTTAAAATTTCACTGATTTTTTTTCCTTTCTATTCTAAGTGCTGTGTGTAGAAGTCTCTGTTTCTGTATGTTTTAGAAGGAAGCCTCAGGGCTGTTCCAAATAGGAACTTGCTATAAAGACTTGGGAATTATTTCATAAAGACTTTTCCTGTGCAAGGTGGGAATAATCAGAAGTTGGAAGTCACTTGTCTAGAAATGCAGCTGTACCTTTGGAATGTGCTCTAGCCCTTGCTTTTATTTATCCTCCTCCTATATTTATTTTTGTTCCTCAAGACACATTGAAATCCTACAGATACTAACAGGCATTTGAGAATCAGAAAAGATGAGAGAAAGAGGAAAATTTTCATAATGTGTGCGTGAGATAGGCATAGGTTGGGTTGCAGTTTATATTATGAATGAGCATTGTATTTTTCATGAAGTTTAAATGACTTAGAGCTTAAAATAGGTGTTTGATCCATTACAGTGAAAAATCAGTAATCCTTTTGAAAGATCTGCATCTAAATTGCAATTTACTTCACCTGTAGCTCTTCCTTTCATTTTTTTCCTGTTTGTTTTGGACAAAAGACTTGGGGTTTTTTTTAAACAAAAGATTTCTTTTCTACTTTGTGGGGGGTTTCAAAAGTTAAAGAGAGAACAAAGCAATTCTGAACTTGAGTTGTCCATTTGTTCTCATTATAGAGAGGAAACTGGGTTTGTATCTTCTAAAAGGTACTCAGGAGTGCTACAATTGATGCAAATGATGTGCTTGGAGCCTGAAATCATTAGCCTGGCCTGGATAAGCAACGCTGTAGTAGACAGATATATTTGAACAACACTGAATTAGAGAAACATCAACAACAAAACATTTAAAAGCTTGTGGGCGGTAATTTGTTTAAAGCAACTGCAGCTGTCGTTTCTGCAGCAGAAAAAAATATAAGGAATATTTTTGCAGAACTTCTATTACTCTCACATCCATGGCAGTCTGTTTAAAGAGAGTTGGGGGATTTGAATATTCAAATCCTATTGACATGAAAAAGGAATTGTCAGTTAAAGAGTCTAATTGGAAATCTCCGCACTCTTTTAACAGATACCACAATCCAGAAGGAAATTGTTAATGAGAAAAACCTTACATTTTTTTGAGAAAGAAGAGCATTTGTAGGAGCCACTGCTCTAAATAAGTGATCTGTCTCTCCTGCTTGCCTGCAGCTTCTTCCATAGGAAATGTCAACTTTGTCAACTAAGTGAGAGTCCTTGCTCAGTAGATGATAGGTTTAAGATACAAAGAGAATTTATAACGTGTTCAGCATGTCTGCTTTGTACTGTTGGGGTAACTGCTGACAGTGGCAGATGCAAAGGACAAAATTTGTTTAGGCAGTGGCTTTGTTTAACCACTATAAAGAGCTGTAAGTTTTTCTGAAATTCCTGAACTTCTGATTATAAAGATATCTCTGTACAGGCTGGGTGCTTATCTATTAATCATAAT
>VWZS01004847.1:189319-217641 GCA_013397075.1 Rhabdornis inornatus
CATTCCTATCACCCTCATAATCAGTCAAGAAGTTTTTGGTGTATTTGCCTTTCACCTTGCCTTCTAAACTAAATTACTCCAAGTCCAGACTGCAGTAGTTTGAAGTGTTTCCAACACTTAACACACATTTTGTGGGATTTGAGATAATTCCCTCTGCTTAAAATTGTTAACTCTAACAGAAGCTAGAAAAAGCTTTATAAGAACCTTTTAAGAGCTCTTGATATACAGGTATACATTTGTCTCTGTACATCTCTAGTATCAACTAAATAAATCCCTATAACCCTCTGGGAAAAATAAACTGTTTTTATTGGACTTCTGAAGGTAAATAGAGATAAAACAACATCCACTTTCCCTGTCTTCTCTGGGTATAAGTCTTTAGCAACATAAGACAGAATGTTTTGCACTTCCTATTATTTCTGTGGATGAAGTTAACCATTTGTCTTTTCTCTAAAAAGTATTATGCAGTATTATTCTTTCTCATAGCAGGAAATAATGAATTATAAAAATAATATACATTTCAAAGGAAGTAAGGATTACAGCCAGTAGCCTTAACAAGAGAGAAAGAAAATCCTCTAATGCTGAAAAAACACTGCTGATTCAAAACCAAATAAAGAAGAGATGAATAGGAAATTTGCATATGAACTCTATTTGAGAAGGCAGATGAACAAATTTCTACTTTACATTGCAAATCATTTTTAATAAAATAAAGAAATAGAGGATTTCATAAATTAATGTGAACTCTGCCAAAACATCATTGTAGCATGGAGAACTAAAAGAATGACACAGGGAGAGAAGATGAAAGAGAAATATTACCATAACCTATTGCCTAAATAATGATTTTTAATCCTCCCCTTCAAAGCCATCAGGACTGAAGCCACTTCTCATAAGGATCCAAAGGGCATGTTGTCTCCATTTCCAAGCTGCCATCAAATCTTACTGTCTTTCTTCCAAACATTTAACATTAAAAAAAGAAATTGCTTCTTTCTAGCCTTTTGTTGATGTTGTTGTTGTTTGGTTGATTGTTATTTTTTTAATCTGAGCAGCCTGTGAAAGCAATCACTTTGCTTAGGCTGAGGAGCTTCACCGATGGCAACCCAAGCCAAAGCCTTGGAAGCCTTTGCTTCCAAGTACAAACCTCATCCTGCTTTGCTGTGGTGGTTACCATGGAAATATTGTGATGCAATATCTCCTTTCCTTTTTGTGGCAGGTTTCTGGAGTGAGAATTCAGAGAGAGAACAAAAATGACATTGAATAATTGGACAATTAGTGGTTAACTGTGTTAAATAGCTGGAGGTTTATTCTGCCAGAGTTTTTTCAACAGAAACTAGTAATTTCTCTGGGAGTTAAGAGTTTTTCAGCTTGAAAATCGAAAACTGTGATCTGTTACCAAATGGCCTGTGCTCTTACAGCAGTAAGAAATTATGTGTTCAGAGATGTCAGTGGGCTGTATCACAGCAGTCTGTCTATATCACTGAACAGTCTTAAGCTTTATCTAGTTGCTGGAGGTGTTGTGAGGCCATGGAGGGTACCATGCTGTGGTTTTCAGGCACTCTTCCATCATCCTGCCCAGAGGTTAGGTAGAACAATGCTTCCTTGTACACAGAATCCACTATACACTGCAGCATATAATTTTGTATTGTTTTTCCTCCAACATAAAAGTTAGTATTTCACAGTTGAATAGACTGACTTAATGTGAGAGCACATGCTGTCCATAGTGGAACCTGTAAGGATATTTGGTCATTTAAGGTTTGGACAGACATATGATATCTCTAGAATAATCTGCCTGGATCAATTTCTCCACTGTCAAAATTTTTCCTTCTGTATCTCTCTCTCTTTCCCTGTCTCTGTCTTACAGTGTTTATTTAGTTGTTTTTATATTAATTCTCCCTCCCCTCTCTGTTACTTATTTTCCATTGAATTTGACTGATGAAGGAGAGGAAATTGCATGGGTTTGTCCTTTTCTCCCTCTTTCTTACAGCAGTATATCTCTTTTCCCTGTGTCCAAAATCAGCCAGCCACTCCTCATACACCAAGTCATCTGTTGAATTGGTGTGGTGTGGTTTGGACTGTCACATTTTCTTTCCCAGTTGCTTTAAGACATGCCAGATGACAAGAGACTGGAGTCTGAAGACTGTAGCTGAGGAAAATAATTTTCTAATTAAATATACATTTTAATTATTCTGGAGAAAAAAAAGATATTTGGGAATGCAGTAAGACACTGCTCCACCAGGTAAGATGCAGGAGATTGAACCACCTGTGCCTGTTAAACCAAGTTAAGTAGGAAGGGGAAAGTGAAAATTTAATGGGTGGTTTTCAGTGCTTTGGCTATGCTAGTTTGAAGGATAGTTTTTTTATTTATGCGGCTTATGCCACTAGCTGGAGTGCTTGGAAATACAATTGACCATGACAGTGACACTTTCTGAAATTATGTAAGGCAAATGGGAGCAAGAGCTGGAGTTTTCTGTAGATTAAAAACCACAGAGCCATTATCATTACTATAATTCAGCTGAACTTTCGATCACAACTTGCTTTTGTAGTCAAAATCATAGGTCTGCAAGGCATGAACACAATCTAAAATACTCAAATCTCACAGTCAACCAAAGCTGTAAAAAGTTCTGAATAAAACTGTTTTGCTGTGCTGGACAGCTCCATATAGCAATAAGCAATCTGTGCATTTCATGCAACCATATAAAATGGTCACTTAGGAAAGCAAACTTTTCTTCTTCTCCCCCAGATTTTTATGCTGAGCATGATGTCATATGTGAGGGGATATCCCTGTGGTCACTTGGATTCAAATCCCAGCTCCTTGTGCCCCCCAGCTCCTCACTGGTGGGGTGGGGTGAGGAGCAGAAAAGGCATTGACCTTGTGTGAGCTCTGCCCAGCAACAGCTAAAACATCCCTGTGCTACCAACACTTTCCAGTGCAAATCCAAAATAGAACACCATAAAAACAACTCTATCCCAGGAAAAATCAGTTCAGCCAGATAAGCCAGAGCCTCTGGTTTCAGATGATCAGAACTAAAACTGAAAACATCTATACAACTAACTGATTTAGGCCTTAATGGAAGTGCTATTACAAAGCAAATTTAAAGCTAATAGAATTGAAGCACTAAGGAGCAGAAAATCATTAAATAAACAAGAGCTCTAAAAAATCTAAGCTTTTATATGGCACCTGAAAAAAAAAAGAAAAATTGAGGAACAAACCTAGTTCTTCAATGACCCAGAGCTCAGTATTTCTTCAAGATAAGTGCATCACATATCTATAGAAAAATGTCCTTTTGATAAACTCAGAAATATGTCCTATACAAACTTTATAATAAAAACATACATGTGCATAAATTTAGATGATTCTATTTGGTATTATATTCTAAGATGCATTTTCATGCATTTCTAGATTAAATAATCTTGATAGCACCTAGCAAATGTTTTATTGCAATATTCAAATGTACCTTAAAAATACAGAAAAGAGAAAACATTGTGAAATAGGCATATCCAATTAAAAAAAATAAAAAGAGTAAGAAGGAGAAAAAATACTACATGGCATAGAGTTGCAGGTTTCTGAGAACTTCACTTTCTCGGAAATAAAGAAATGATTCCCCGAGTGAAGAAATTGTTGAAAGAAACAGTTGCATGTTAAAAGCATCTACTGTTTATGTTTTCCTCTGTTCTTCGGTCTGATTTTTAGAATTATTGAATGCCTCCAGTGAAAGCTGGTAGTTCCAGTTCATTTTATTGAACTTGGTGATGATCTGAGAATTCAGAACTGCAGGGTATAGTTGCTCCTGTTGATCATGACTTAAAAACAAAAACAAAAACCAACCAACCAACCAAACAAACAAACCAAAAAAACCCTGAAAGTTTTACAGAGTGATATAGATTTGCTGTAGAAATAAAAGACCAAAAAACTGTGAAAGGATTTAGTAGATACCTGTATTACCCAGGGATATATACTCTTTAGGTACACATTATTCTTTAGGTACACATTATTCTTTCCAATTCTAGATTTTGATATTAGGTAAACTAGAATTTCAGGAATTAAATATTAGCTCTACAATTTCAGCTGTAAAAAGGCACATTGATTTTTACAAACTCAGTTTGAGTTCTGATTTTTGTTCAAAGGATAAGAATTATCAAGAATATTGGTGTGATTTCTTTGCTTCCTTGCAAAGCTGTGAAGTGATAAAAAGTAATGTATTTCAACTAAATTATTCATGAAGTCAATACCTCTCTTCAACATAGTAACTTACTGACAAAGGGCTGGTTGCCACTAAAGAACCATTTTTAAAAAAACCCCAAAGTCAAGACTTGTGGTAGGAAAAGGTTTTTGTTACATCATCTAATGTTTATTTTACATGCTTGGACAAAATTGCAGCATCTGAGGAGTTGGTCTTTGAATTTGCACCACGTATGCCATCTTTGTTTGATGCTAATATCTGTGACCATGGCACAGATTTTTCTTTGATTCTTAGGGAACTTTTTGACCTATCATATAGTAAGGTATTGGTATAGAATTATTATTCTAATCAAAGCTACTTTCTCTGTTTCTAGGAGTTTGTGTTACTTTATGGCGAGGCATCTAGAATTTAACTATGGGTTGGATCGGGGCTTTAATTAATCACATTCCATTGATCTCTGGAAATCTGTGGTTCTTCTCATTTCAGTCTTCTTAAAAACTGGACAGTGATTTCTTCTGTCCCAGGCAAAACCTGCCCCACATTTCTGTGCTAAATAATGTGGTAATTCATTAACTGCCCCTGTTCATGAACAAAACTTGTCTTACCACTTGGAATACCAAGTACCATTAGTGAGGATGGAACCTTTTGCAGGAGCTCCTGAAACTTTTTAAGTCTATTTTGCTATATCTCTAGCCATTTCTATATTTTAAGACACTGGTAAGTTAACAATTCTTGGTGTCCTTATACTTCAGAAGTTATGACTTGGCCTTGTATCCTGTATTCCATATCCTTTCTCTGAAGTATGCTCAAGATCCATCCCTAATATCTTAAATGCCTTATATGTATTACATATCTTATACAAAATTCTCTTGAAACCAGTAGCTTTTACATAGCACTGTTAAATGAAGTAATTTAGGAGTCCAAGTCATGCTTCGAAAGAGTTTAGAAAGTGATTGAAATCAATCAGGTGCACACATCAGCGTGTTGGTGCAATTAAGCTCCCGCATCTAAGGACACTGAAGTACCTTTTATGTCTAAATGGGATTTCAGCCCATGTATCACTTAGGTCCTTTTGATAATGGTGACTATCATGTTTCTCTGAAGCCTTTCTGTTTTTGCTCTTAGCCAGCAGAAAAGTGAATAGGAAATTATTTGAGAATGCATCTTTATTTTTCCACTCTAGCGTAATATTTTTGTACCTGATTCTTCACACATTATTCATACATAGCCTAATGTCTTGTTTCCTTCTTCAGCTGACATGAACATTTCCATCTCATTAGGGATCTCATGACTGCATTAGGCAAGGGTATGTGAAGAAAATAGAAACAAAACAGAATGTAAATTTCTTCTGTGACTGGCACAGAGAGGGATGTGAAGAACCTGGTCTGAAAAAGTAGTGAATTTGAAGCAGGAACAGAGCAAACAAAACTTACTTATTTATCTTGCTGAAGCAGGTCTATGCAGAGGCAAATTTTAGGGAGTGGCTCATCTCTGTAATACAATTGGTAAAATGCTGGATATGAACAACCCAGAAATTTGACTCCAGATTTAGGCATTTTCCATACTATCTAAAATATATTTTTGAAAATTCAGTAAAGGCTGCCACCCACTTTTCCTACTCACTTGTATTTGTGGTCACTTTCATTTTGCAGCTGTTTCATTTCTCTCTGGCATCCATAATACATGAAACATTTTTTCAGAATGTCAGTTCTTTCCTTTCAAAGGAAGAGACAAAAAGCACTGTAAAATTTCCTGGTAGCTTCTTTATCTAGTCATTCCATTTCTAGTGTGTGTTAAATATTGGAGTGCAGTTACTACTCATGTTTGCAACTCAGATCATGACAGCATGTGCTTCTGAATATATTTCATTTGGTTAGAATATTTTTTAGGATTTTATTCCTTCTCTGCACAAGAGGAACAAAACCCATTTGCACTGCATTTCTTCAGACACGTCTCTGAACTTGAGAAATGTTTATTTCAGAAATTAGCATGCCTTGTTGACTCCTAAAAATTCATTTTTAATTACTACTTGTTTTTTTACTTTCATGTTACTTCACGTTACCATTTTCATCTTTCAGATTTTAGAGATTTTTAGGCCTTTAACTTCTACGAGAAAAAGAAAGAGCTCTTGAAATTGTCCATAAATTACACATTTCCCAATACTTTTCTGTTAAAATGGGTCACAATCAAATTTAAGTTTGTAACAGAGAAACTGCTAGGTTGCTCATTTGGAAAATGTTTGGGTTTAGATGCAACTGTAGTTTTTGACTGATAGTTTCAGTTAATTTGTGTTCCAAACAAAACCATTCCAAATCTCCTAATTAAGCACTTAATGCACGTCAAGACACAGACGATTAAGACTGGGCATTCATTATGTTCTCTGAATTTTTTTACTTGCTTTTAATTTTGTCTGGCATGCACCAAATACCTACTATTAAATCAGTTGCACATACTGGAAAAATCTGGTGACTGAAATCCCGTGAGTTTCACGTTTTCTTTCCTGCACATTTCAATGCTGATTAAACTTACCCAGTGCTCTATAGCAGGTGAAAACATGCTGAACACATTGGCGATACTTATGCAAATTGATTTTGCTTTCTTTTCACCTTGAGTAATTCAGTGCTGCTGCCCACATCGATGTCAGCAGCTGGTCTGAAGTATTTGTTTCTTGAACCCAAGAGAAAGAGAACCAGTCATTTAACCGATAAAATCTGGCCCTTAGTACTCAATTCAGATCACCCACAGCGCTGTGTAGGATTGGTTGTGCTCTTCCACTGCAGAGGCAGAAGTGCATGAGCTTGAGTCTCACTGCAGACCCCACAGATGTGATGCTGAAGAGTGTGCTAGATCACCTAGCAAATCCTATCACAAATCATCATGAGAGAGCTCTGCTCCAAAAAAATACTAAAATAAACAACCTTTTCATTTCTTCATGGCAGAGATGAAGTATTAGGCAGACTGTCAATAACAAATATGCATACTTTTTTATGACTGTCAGAAGGCCATCATTTAAACCTTTACTAAAAATGCATATGTTTCTGTGGAATATACAGAAGTCTTGTCTAAAGCTCCATAAATACATATTAAGAAATGAGATCATCACATTCAACAAGGGTAAGAAGAGAGAAGAGACTTTTAATTACAGGACTGGAGCCCTGGTAAACACATATTAGACCCAGACTTAGGTAGGAGGCTAGGAAAGCGATCCTGTTTGAATTGGTAGATGGCGAAAAATAACTTGAGTCTCAAAAGATTGTTTATTTGTATGTTTGAAAGTGAAGAGCGTGAAGAAAATAAAAATAATTTAGCTCCTGGGTGTCTGATACTGTAGCCTTAGAAAGCTGATCATTGCCCTTGTTTTTGGTAAAATAAGTAGCTTAAAGGAGGCAATACAGATGCTTCCAGTAAATACAAACCATACTTTAGTATATACATCCATGGTGAGTTGACCTTTATTGGAAGACAGGATCCAGCAAAGCTGTCCTATCACTCCCCTCCTCAACTGGACAAGGGAGAGAAGAATACAACAAAAAAACTTGTGGGTTAAGATAAGGACAGAGAGAGATCATTCAGCAGGTGCTCTCTTGGGCAATACAGATTTGAAGCAGGTAAATTAATTTTTTACCAATCAAACCAGAGTAAGATAATGAGAAAAAAATAAAAAACAAATCTTAAAATATCTCCCCTCTACTCCTCCTTTCTTCCTGGGCTCAACTTGCAATTTGTCTACCTCCTGCCTCACAGTGATACAAGGAGATGGGCAGTGGAGGCTGTGGTCAGTTCATCCTGTGTTTACTCTGCTGCTCCTTCCTCCTCACTCTTTCCCTGCTCCAACATGAGTCATTTTCATAGGCTGCTGTTCTTCATGAACTGCTCTAGCACTGATTCCCCATGAGGTCACAAGTCCTACTGGCAAACCTGCTCCAGCATGGGCTCCTCTCTCCACAGGACCATGGGTCTTGCCAGGATCCTGCTCCAAGATGGACTTCCCATGGGGTCACAGCCTCCTTCAGGCATCCACCTGCTCCAGGATGGGCTCCTTTATAGGCTGCAGGTAAATCTCTGCTCTCCTACGGTTCTCTACTGGCTGCATGAGGACAACCTTCTTTGCCACAGTCTTCACCATCAGCTGCAGGAGAAACTCCACTCCGGTGCCTGGAGTAGCTCCTCCCCCTCCTTCTTCACTGCCTCTGGTGACTTTGGTGACTTGTTACTCTCACATATTCTCACTCATCCCTCCCAGCTGCAGTTGCAGTTTTTTCCCCCTTCCTTTCTTAAATACATCATTCTAGACATGCTGTCACTGTCACTGATGGGGTCAGCTTGGCCAGCTGCAGGAGCCAGTCAGAACTTGCATCATCTACCTTGGGATCAGCTTCTGGAATCCCTCTGCTACCAAAGCCTTGCCACACAACCCCAATACAATATGTTTACTTACTCATCAGAGATGAAGGAAATAATCTAGTGTTTCTGTGGTGCTTTTTTAAAACTGTTGTTGCATGGAACAGTCACAGCCATATTTAATGCTGAAGGGCTCAAGTTGTATCCTGTAGCTTGGTATTCAGCCTGAGCCATGCAGTTGTAACAAGGAATTACTCAGATGAAGCACAGAGATGCAGAGCAATGGCATTTCAGAATGAATTAATTGAATTCTGTAGAAGGTTTCATAGGAGTGAAATGTACCGCTTGGGCTTTGGCTGAAATGAAGCCGAAGGCATTGAGCTGTAGATGAACAAAGGAGAGAGATAATAGTGTTTTAATGAGAGACTTGAAATGGCTTGGAAATTACTCTTTAAACTATGTGTTGATTTGTAGATGAAAGTTAATTGAAATATTCATAGTATAATCATGATGACAGAGTGTGATCTGGTTGGACATGTTTTCTGACAGCACTCTAAGGGACAGTGGCATTAAAGCCTGGCTCCTCTCCTCCTATTCATCCTCACTTCTCACATGTGTATCAGCATAGTTTATTTCACACATACACAAATCAGAAGGGAACACTCAAATAAAATGGTATATTTACGAGTACTTTTCAATCAGATTCAGGCAGTGCAAAGCCATTAATAAAAAAAAGAGTGGAAACAAAGACACATAACTTTCACATTTAAGAAGAGATTTCTTGATTTAGTCTCAATTTTATTTTGTTTGTAAAGCAACTGGAGAGTAGTCAGTGGAACAAGGGACAAATTTAAGTTCCATGAAGTCTGCTTTTCAACAAAAAGGCAAACAGGTCTGGATGTGTTGTGAATTGTTGGTACCTTTTCTGTTTTGTGATCATATTTATATATTTTTACTTTCAATCTTAAAAATTTCCATTTGTGAGTGAGCTCCTGTTCTGAAATGTAGCATCAGTGCTTCGTGCTCTATATTACATAAGATAATTCCTGCTGTCAGGAATTTTGCATTAATCTCAATAGCTCTTCCTGAAACATAGTTATACTAAAATAAAACACATTAGATAATAATAAAGTACAATGTGCTAAGTTATCACAAAATATACCAATATAAAATGAAGTCTGGGTTGATATAAGCTCAAAACCTTTTCGTTGTAATTTTAATAATGGGGATTATCTGAAAACCTCTGAAGCCTGTGCATTGCAACCTAATATCCTGTACTTTTTGTTCAGTTATTGAGGATGAGGGTAGACTGTTTTTCACATTAAGTTCTTCATTGCTGAAATATTAAAAAAAAAAAGATCAAACAAACAAACCTAATTTATTACCATAACAATTTCATCTGTTGTTTCACCATCTCACCTATTCTTGAAGGAGAGCTTCTGAGTTTAGAGGAATGCTTTTCAGGAAAGCATCCTACCACTAAAAGTAGCACTGCTATCAAAAGAAGCTGACTTTAAACGCACTAAACAAAGTTATTAAGGCCCTGGGGAATTTCAGAGAAATGACTCAAGATAAAATACCCTTATGAACAGTCATCAGCAATACAGAGAGATAAATAAAGTTAGCATTCATCATGATTGATGTTTTGTGCCCTTGTGTGGGTTGAAATAAAATATCCTAATGTGGCAGCAGCATATTTGTTGAATAACGTGGTATATACTGGTGTTGCTCAGTACTCCTTAGGATTACATCAGTAAAATATTTCATATTATTTTCTATCCTACTGCAGATGTACTGTAGATTAATTTTTATGTGTGCCTGGGGATTATTCTGTTGATCCTATAAAGTTGCAAAATGGGAGCATGGGTTAATAACATGGTGGAGCTTTGATAGAAATTCGTGCCCTGTTTCCTAGAAAACTTCTTCGGAATACTTGGTTTAAATTACTAGTTTCACCTGTGACATAAACACAATTACTGTTGGAGAATAATCTTTACTGGATGACTTCAGAAAGGGCAGGAAATTTTAGCAATGGATAGTCCAAGCTCTAAACTTCTGTTTTGCACAGACATCTGACCAGTGAAGTAGTCTTTCATGTTATGAGAAATACTGCTCTTGAGTTCTGTACTTAGCTCCTTTCAGTTTCTCTTTAGTGGCAATGTGCCTGGTTTAGTAATCCATTCAGGACTCTCCCCACAGTGTCCTTATCAGGGAAATTCAGGCACAGATATGTAGAGACATCCTGCTGCAAACTGTGTAGATCTGGACCACATTTGCTGGCTGTAAAGTTTTGAACTCAGCTTGCTCCAGTCAGTTCTCTTCTATTTCTTTAATTTCTGAAGTAAGCTCAGAAAAACGTAAATACAGATCAGAAAAATACAGCTCTTTAGCAAATAGTTCAAACACTTCTGCATGTTATTCATCCTGCAATAACTCAGAAACAACAAAAGTATAATAGTTCACATCTATAATAACATCACTGACTTAGCTCCAAATACATTCTGAAGTGTAAAAATATAAAGAACAATATTTAGAAGTATGTTTGTGAATAAATTCTAAGATATTTAAAGTATATTCTCTTTAGCATAACACAATTTTGTCCACTTTTCTGGCAATGCATTTATTCTTTTATAATTGCTGGAATAATTAGTCTAATGTGTATGTCTGTGAAGAAAAAGAGAAATTTTCCCATTAAAAGTATTATCATTAAAAGAGGGCTTTTGTCCAACACATTTCAAAAGTGGATTACAGGTGTAAACATAATGTTATATTGAGAAGAGCAATTTAACTTTCCAAATGGGCAAAGGTTAGTAAAACCCACACCACATAATAGTTAAGTCAAAATTAATCAACTAGTCTGAAAATATTCTTATTTTTTCCTGCTTGTGTAGAGGCACATACAGCAATGAATAGTTGCAGCATTTTTTTCCAAGCTATCCAGCTGTGTTATTTCAATAGAGTCTGGTGGAGGTGCACAAGAGACTTTTAATGTTTATTGATGGTAAATGGACTCCTGCTGCTCACTCTAGAAATTTTGACTTTCACTGCTGGTCTGCAAAAGTTCAAGACACAGTCTGTGAATCTTGGAGTGTATGTCCCAGAGAAAATCCACTCCAGAGAAAAAATTAAAGGGTCCCCCTATTTGATATTTGTTGCCTTAATAAATATAAAAGAGCCTTCAACCTTTAAAACATGTTGGGTTTATATATGTTTTTTTTCTGAACCATGTAACAAAGTTGTAGACACAAACTCAGCATCTTTCTCTTTTCTTAGGAAAAATATTTGGATGAAAGAAAATATTGAAGGAAAGCCCAATTTCCTGACTCAGAAGATCAGGAAAAAAAAGTCGAATGGGGGATGTGGCTCTTTGTCTTAGTCTAAGATTTTACACTGACATTTATAATATTGTTGATGAAACTATATCAGCATCATGAGCTTGGGAGTTATATCAGAAAGTGGACAAGGTGTGTCTAAGGAAATATGATCCTAAAATGTTTATTTCCATTTTCCACATCGGGACATAGTGAGATTCTTGAAAGAACTGTTAGATGGATGCTATATTTTTATTATGTTGATCTGTCTCCTTCCAATAATAACATCATTAACAGCAGAGACACTAAGAAGATGCTAGCAAACAAAAATCTATCAAGCCAAGCCTAAATTTTCTGACCTTCATATAGGCTCATATTTTAAAGTGTGCTCAACTGTATTTGAAGAGATGAACAAGCATGACCATACATTAATTTATTCTTCTAAAGCACTTGAGCAGCTTGGTCTAGTGGATGGTGACCCTGCCCATAGCAAGGAGAGGATGGGAACTAGATGATCTTTAAGGTCCCTTCCAACCCAAAGTATTCTATGATTTTATGATCTTGAAAAAGGTTATTGAGAAGTTCAAACAAGCACTGTTGGTCAAGTCATGTCCTTGGCACTGCTCTCTATCCTCCAACACATTTCCTCTTTCTCCTCTATCTCAAAACTTTCTGCTCTTCTACAGTCCCTTTTGTCATAAGGCTCTTTTGCCCATCCTTTGATGATCCAATAGTCCAGACTTCATCTGGATTTCTTCCATTCCCATGACTTAAGACTTGCTGAATGAACAAGGTGTTACAAAGTAAGTGTTTTGTGCTTTTCTCTTACTACTCCATTTGGAGAGTCTGAGGAATGACCATGTTAATAGTATGGAAAAAGGTCCTGAATAACATTTGAATTCCCATCATATTTAGGCACTGAGAAAATAGAATAAAGTGGCAATCCTGTAAGAAATTCTTTTAATGGATGAGGTTCGTATATCAAGTAAGGCATTAAAAGGTTACCTGTTTAAATACGGTAATTAAAAACATACCTAAAATGTACTTTCAAAGCCTGTATGTGAGAAGGAGGAAAGGTTTTTGGGTGAAGATAGTGGAACACTTGACCCTTTGCCAAATTAATTGGCATTTGAAAGTTATATAATGCATTAAGCAAGTACTAGGGAAACAGGAGTGAGTGTGTGCATACACATCTGTATGTTGGTGTGTGGTTGGAAAGAGCAAGTGTGCCTGTGAGAGTGAGAGTGAGTGAGATTGTAAGAGTTGGCCATATACATACCAATAGTCTCACTCCTTTTTTCTTTTTCTGATCAGGGTGTACCAGAACCTCTCCAATGAGGTGGCACATTTTTAGTGCTGGGCAGATCATCTGACATTGGCATAAGTCCAGTATCTTGAGACAGCAGGACCCACGTGGCATAACAAAATATGGGATAGTTTGTCTGCAGGAAGTTTTCCCAAAAGCTGGGGCAGTGTCTCCAGATAAACATCTCTTACCACAGCACAGCAGATCACAGAAGGCTCTCAAAGAGATTTAAAGATACTGCATGGTTCTCTTTAATTGTAAAACAGGGTTCCTGATACATGTTTCAGTGGGACTTCGAGCTCATTTACAGGTAGTGGGAAACTGGTCAATTTGGTAACCCAGTCATTAGTGCCAAGGCTGAGCAATGGTAATGCCAAGGGAGGAGTGGGAATCAAAGGTGTTTCCAACAGAGCCATTACAGCTCACCTTAATAATTTCCTTTAGTTTTACTCTGACCATGGGAATAGGAGGTACCAGCGAAGATGATTTCAGATTATTTCAGTGGCAACAGGAAGATACTGTGATACTGTCTTTAGAGTTGCCCAAGGCATATGGGCTCCCTTTGTGCAAGCCAGGCGGAAGATGCCTACAGAGCATTTTACAGCAGGACCTGGGCAGGTGACACATTAAGGAGAAAGATAAAGGAGAGGTGAAATATCACTGTATTCAACAGCCAAGCAGCTATTAAACAAAGTTCAGAGAAGAAGCTTGTGGGAGCTGCTGTCTCCTTGTGCCCCAGGTGAATTTTTGGTAATTTCTCTGCAGGTTCACTGATGGGTCTCAGACTGTGATGTGGATCAAGGGCTGTCTGCATGTAGACCATGACTGCTACCCTTAGATTTTGTGGGCACAGGCCTGTATCACCAGGAGCAGACAGCTCCTCTGAGGATGGCAGCACTGCCCTAGAGATTAGGCAGTCCTGCCATGTACTGCCCAAAGGCACAAGGTCCCAAGAACTCTTAAACAAATGGACCAAAGAGAGATCACTGCAGAGAAGCAAGGAATGAAGGCCAGAGAAGATGCCAGCATAAATAATATCAAGGAGAGAACTGTCTAGTGCCAGGGGAACTTTTGTCTGCCCTGCTGATGTACAAGGGAAGCTGCCAGATTATTTGACAGTGTCATTTTTCTGACAGGGATCCTGTGCAAGTATTGCAAGAATGATCAGAAAAGGCTGACGGCTCTTGCTGTGTGCATTACACCCACCAGTGCCCAAGGATGAGAGCCCTGTCTGTCTTCCCAAGCCGGTGGAGTTCTGACCTGGCATGTCCCAACCAACACACCATCCTGCTGATGAGGAGGACACATATATTCTATGTTCTAGCCTTGTTCTTCCCCACACGTCAAAGGAAGGGCTTCAAACACATCATGCCAGCATCTAGAAAATCACCAAAGAGTGTGTTTGGCATTTGCTGTTTTACTGCATCTCCTGCAATGTGTACAACAGTTAAAAGGCTTTATGAAATTGGCACACATATCCTGCTTGAGTTAATCTACTTTGAAATGGTGTAAGGGGTTTTTTTCCCTATAATTTGCTATTTATGTGGAAATGGTCTTTAATGTTCTCCTTTAGCATGTGACAATACAGATAAACAGGAGCTGATTTGCGATTCAAATGTCATACATATATGGAATATATTTTAATTTACAGAGGGACAATACCCTCATAAATGCTAATCATGTTTACAAGACTTTTAGGCAGTGTCAGGTTGGAAGACACTACCTCACTAAATTTTTCTAAACCTATCAGAGAGCAAGCAGAGACTTGTGGAATGAGAAATTCCAGATGTGGGTAGGAATTTCCAGAAGGAAGAGAGAAATATAACTTCAGAAAAAGAATGCATAGTTAATGCTTCTGCACCAATGCATGCAGTAAAGATAACAAACAAGAGGAGCTGGAAGCTCAGTTTTGAAGCCAGTCCTGTTTTACATCTTTATTCATAGCTTGGACATGGGAACTGCGTGCACCCTCAGTAAATTTGCAGACGAGACCAATTTGGGTGGCAGTGTTGACCTGCTCAAGGGTAGGAAGGCTTTGCAGAGAGACCTGGGCAGACTCCATCAGTGGGCTGAGGTCACAACTGCAGGAGGTTCAACAAGATCCAGGGCAGGGTTCAGGTCCTGCACTTGGGTCACAGCAACCCCAGGCAGCACTACAGGCTCTGGGAGGAGTGGCTTGAGAGCTGTTGGACAGAAAGGACTTGGGGGTGGTGGTTGACAGTGGCTGAACATGAGCCAGGGTGTGCCCAGCATGTGTCAATGACATCTTGGTCTGTAGTATGGCCAGCAGGACCAGGGACATGATAATCTTGGTACTGTACTGGGCACTGGTGAGGCAGCACCTCAATTCCTGTGTCCAGTTCTGGGTCCCTCATGACAGGAAAGTCATTGAGTTCCTGGAGAGCATCCAGAAATGGGTAATAAGGTTTGTGAAAGGCATAGAAAATGTGTCTCATAAAGAACAGCTGAGAGAACAGTGGCTGTTAATGCTGGGGAAAAGGACATTCAGAGGGAAACTCACCACTCTCTGTAGCTCCCTGAAAGGAAGATGCAGCCAGGTGGGGGCTGGTCTCTCCTACACTGTCTGCAGCGTCAGATTTAGAGGAAATGGCCTTAAGATGGGACAGGGGAGTTCAGACTAGATTTTAGAAAACATTTTTTACTGTTAGGATGGGCAGGCATTGGAATAGGTTTCCCAGGGAGAGAGTGGAGTCACCATCCTGGAGGTGTTCAAGAGGCATCTGGATCCAGTGCTAGGTGATGGTTTAGTGGTTTGGGGTTACAGTGGTGGTGCTGGGTGGATGGTTTAACTTAGTGGTCTTGTAGGTATTTTCCAATATCGATGTTTCTATGATTCCATGAGATTAAGACTAGAAGGGAATTGGAAAAAACAGTGTTCATTAAAATTTCATGGAAGATACAGTTTTTTGAAATATTTCACAACAGAAAAGGATATTTCTTGTGGAATATTTGACTGCTAGAGTTGCATTGCCATAGCAGAGATCCACATTGCCTGTACCCAATTTTCATACCAACTCTTTCTTCCTCTAGGAGATTCCAGTAGCTCACATCAGCAAGCTGGTTGTCACAATGCCTCTCTTGGCCTTTCAGGAGTGTGTCACCCACTAAGCTGCTCTAGAGAAAGCAGCCACAGCTATGGGGAAGAACAAGAATCATTTGCAAGATCATGTCAGGTGATAGGTCTTGGCAGGCTATGTTATGGCAGAGTGCATTCTTTGTTTTGTATGGTAACACTGGCTCTGCCAACCCCATAAAAATCCATATGGGGAAGCAGGACATCATAAACTTGTTTAAGAAATTCTTTTGGAGGGTCAAAGCCATGTTCCAAGGTGGGCAAAATTCAGCCTTATAGTAGGGAGATCAGGGCAGTGGTGGCTCAATCTCCTTAAGCATAGTAGCCTCCTGAATGGACAGGAGGCAATCATATCTTTTCTGAAAACAAAACAGTAACATTAGCCTAAAACAAGGTTCCATCAATTAATGTTTTCTGCTGTGTTGCTGGTGTCCAGTAGATTGTAACAGTGTTTTCCATGCCTAAATGGCAGATAAACAGTTTGGTTTTCTCTTTCAAATATACATGTAGACAATGGACAGAGTTGCAGATAGCCCAGTGTCTTCAGGAGTGCAGATATGACCAGGGCAAAGCATTACAATAATGATAAGAAAAGAAAAGAAAAGAAGAAAGCCTTAATATTTGCGATAAAACTGATTGAAATCCTCTCAATATTTCAAGGATAAATCTCCAACAAAAGGATATTTTTAACTGAGATAGAATCATATTCAAAACAACAAGATCAAATATGCTCTGTTATCAGATGGAAAAAGTAAATTACTTTTCAGATATTGAAAGCTTTGATGTTTCAATGATGTTTTTATTTGAAAATTACTTCTCTCATCTTGTGTAGAATGCAATTTTCATCACAATAGCATGTTAAATTGCTGAAACATTATCATTTTCCCTTTTAAGTTGTCACTTTTCCCAAAACAGTTTAATTAGTTATTTGATCCAGTCATTCATTCTCACCTCTACTGTGTCTATTTAAAACTCCTAACGTATCTTTACATCAGTATAAGCTTGGGGAAGTAGCAAATACCCCTCAACAGACCAAGTTGTTTTGACAGGGCAGGCAAAGCATTAGTCCTTGATTTTTCTAGACAACAAGAAACTTCATGTGTGATAAGCAAGAAGAATCTTCTGGGTAGTCTCATAATGCAGTATTCTGAACTAGCTCTTCTTGGCTACCCAGTTGTGCAGATTTATTCCTAGCTTCACAAAGATAAGTGTTTAATAGCATTCATCTAGCACAGCTATGTCTAAGAAAACAGAAAGTGCTTTGGTGGGATGCTTCTCTATGCTGTTTATTAAAACTTATTGAGAAACTGCAAACTCGAGGACTGACTGCATCCCTAGGGAGAAGGCAGAACTAACCTTTCAGGTGCTGAATGCACTCAGCTTCCAGGGGTGATCTGGGTAGCTAGAGCAGACTCAGATCTCCTGAGGCTCCTCTGGAATTATGTGAGATTCTTCAAGAATTAGGCAGGTGCATGGGAACCTGCCTGCTCATGTTAGTATATGCTCTACTTTCCAAACCTGTGGAGAAAAAGGGTAAACATTTCAGGTTCTCATCTCTTGCTCATGTTCAGTATCCACTTTTCCAGACCTGTGATTTGCAGGATGTTTTTCATTGTGCATTCAGTTGCTGTAGATTCCAGTAGGCTATAGTAGGGCTTGCCCTCTGAGCCCCTCATTGGGTCCATCTATAGGGTTCACAGTTTTAGAGCAGCACAGTTACAATCCCTGCAGTCTGCCTTATTGCAGGTCCTTACTGTAGTCCTTGAAAATCCCTACTCATCTGGAAGATCTGCTGAAGCTCAGCTATTGCTTTGGAGACAAAGGGAATGGAAAAAATTCTTTTGAGACTGTCTTAACAGCAGGACGTGGCTCTGCCTTAGTTACATCTTCTGCTCCCTGAGCATTCTCAGCTTTCAGCAGGTAAGGTGAGACAGGGAATAAGATTTGTCGAGCAGGATCTGAAAGGTGCCTCTCAAAGCTTCCCTCCTAAGTTAAAATTCTGCTACATCTGTGTGTGGCTTTACCACAGGATTTGTCCTGCAGCCTTGCAGCAGGGCTGAGGTGCATTGCAGTGTCAGAGCTCAAATTTGCTTATTTAACTTTTTTCTTGCAGATTTCAGTGGCACTTGGTCCCAAGTGTGAAGTCTGTTGACTCCTGCAGCTAGCACCATTTGCACCTCTTAAGCTATGTTACTATGGCGCTGTGCAGATTAGAAATTTCAGTAGAAGATAAACAGGCAGACTGCAAAAGTGCACAGGGCTATAGGGGGTTTTCATAGGAAGAGGCACCACCTTCTCAGTGTGCCACAGGTCACTAGTAAAGAGACTCTTCCAAACCAAGAAAGGACAGTGAAGGTCTTATATGACTTCACTTTCAGACAACGCATATGCTGTTATCTTGCTGCTGTGAGTGCACTATTTAAAATGGAGAATAATCTCTTTAAGGGAAATAGAGTTGTACAAATATATTCATATATATACATATATAACACACACATACACACACATATACACATATGCATATAAAAATATTCTGCAGTATGACTCTGTGGGTTAACCACATATACACAATGCAAATAGTTGTATGATTTCCTTGTCTATCCTGCCTCTTCACACATTATGGAATATATTGTCATCTATGTTGCATTACCTTGTACAAATGGCTGTTCTGCCATCTTCCAGCTCTTTGTATAGCAACATACTAACTTACTTTTACTTAATTCTACCCACAGAAAACCATGGAATTTCCCGTGTTTGATCAGCTAGGAGGAGTCATGTACTAGTTGCTTCTGCTGCCATATTTCTGTCTTCCACCTTGCTTGTCTTTCTCTCATGGAGCAAGATCTTCATGAAGAGAACTGATTCAGTTCATGTATGTCCCTGAACATCTGGGCACGACTTTAGTACAAATACTCTGTCATAGTGGTGAGGTATTTCTTGCTCTAGAAGGGCTGCTCTGATGAGCTTGAAGATATTTTGAGAGTTCTTGTATTGTGGGGCAACTGCAGACTGTATGTGATATGGTGTACATCACCATCTCTTGGAATGAAAATAGAAAATTTTAATCAGTTACCAGATAACTAGTACCATTGAATTTGTCTGACTAATTTTTTTAAAAAATAGGTCATTGATGTTTCCGTTTACTGTAATTTCAGCTAACCCACAGTTTAGGCGTTCACTATGCATTCAGTAAAGATGTTGTGTGACTTTATCCAAAATCATACATGTCTGTGTGTCAAACACAACAGAACTGAAGGCCAGCAGAGAAGGTTTGATTTGATCTACATCCTTAACTGAGAGCCTGAAGAGAGTAAGCTGCTAGACAGATATCATCACATTGTTATAGAAATGGCGCTAATATCCCTTTCAAAAGAGATAAAAGGTCGAATGCTCTATATGACACAAACCCCCACTAACTTGTTATGCTTGCCTTGTTCAGAACATCTAATTGACCTTAATATTTTTTTAAAGAACATGTTAACTTTGCAGCTTGGACTTTGCAGAGCCCAGACAGTGTCACAGGTATTGAGCAACTGTAGGCACTCTTCTCTACAGATACTTTGGATGCTACCATCTTCTGATTCTTCTCTGGTTTGTTTTTGGTTTCTTTTCTCTAACATTGTTTTCCTGTTCAGTAGTAATCTTCCTCCATTTTTCTGAATCCCCTTTAGCTAATGAAACCACTAATTCCTAATGATTTTACTCTTCTTGAAGGATATTTCTTTCCATCCAATTCTATGTTTCCCATGAAAGCTTCATCGGCTGTCAAGATTCACAGAAAGTAGGATCTTTTCTGGAAACTGATTTTTGTTTGCTCTGTAGCTTCTTTCCAGCAGACATACAGTGGTTTAGGTATAGAATTCATAAACTCAAATCTGACTCATAGTTTGTGAATAATCACCTTCAAACTGTCACATCACAGAGTAATATAGTGCAATTTTTTGCTATGTATCTATTGGGAGTTTGATAGTCCATTTTTTCTCCATGCAAGGAAGGCCTTGGGATACGAATTTTTTGTTTTGAAAATTGGAGAAAACAGAATAGAAAAGTCTTTGAGGTTGTGTAAAGTTCAAGGAATGAAGAAGTGTTAAAGACTATCATTAACAGAAAGATGACACTCAGTCTGCCTGCTTTCACTAGGCAGTATAATATTTGTTCCAGTACTTTTCAATAATTTCAAGAGAATTTCAGTGCCATCAACTAAAGATGGAAGCTAGCACAGATTGTTCAATAATAACATGCTTGCCCACCAGTGTTATGGTACAAGATGGGCAGAAATGGGCACTGGAGAGGCTCTGCATACTGTCTCACGTGACATTATAACAAAGAGGGACGTGAAAAATAGATGCAAAAGGTAACTTAGGATGAGCAACTTCACAAGTCAACCAGTTACTTGAAGAAAGCTGTCTACAGGAGAATTCAAATGAGAACCACAAGTTATCTGTCCTGGTTTATGTCCAGAGAGTGAGTTGCAAGGTGACAACAGGTTGAGAGTCTTTCTGAAGACAAACAGGGAACAGGGCTACATTGACATATGTTGCACCTGTTTCTAGCCTTCTGCGTGTTGATACATTCTTTTTATATTTTCACATACTCTTTCTGATAAACAGTGGATCATTTGCATTCCTCTTTGGAGGAAGAGAGAATTGACTGACATTGTGATGAGCCACTGGAGTCAGAGAGGTACCATCAGCATTGTCCAATCCACAATCATTGTTAGATTTCCATAAATAGTCATGTCATTTAAATAAAGCTCTCTTTTCCTGTTCATCCAACTTGGAGTCAGGTGTGTGTTTGTTTCTCTCTCTCTCTCTGCATGAGTCACAATGACCCACAGACATAAGATTCACAAACTGGAGAGATGACATGAAGAAGATGAAGTTTAGAGACTACATCTGCAATGTGTGGAACTGAAAGATAAAAAATTAACTTTGCAGGTATAGAACTGGGAATAACTGGAGTTATTGGCAGGAGATCAGCAGGAAATTATGTATGGAGCACCTCACATAACATCATCATTACAGACACAACTTATTTCAAAAAGTTTCCTGAGCTTTGAGGAGTACACTCAAAGAAAAATATGGGCAAATAGAAACAACCTGAGAAAAAACAATATGTTGTAAGAAAATCTGTCTCTGGAGAACAGCTGAATGAACAAACCCACAAGATCTTGTCTTGTTTTCTGATTTATCAAAATTTATTATAGAAGAAAAGAATGACTAATTCTGGCGGGATTGTACAAGACAAAACTGATCTTATCTGGGAAACAGAAGAATTGTTAAGAAAAAGATTCCTGCTACCAAGAAGCAGTGCATTAGAACAAGCCGTGACGGGAAATCACAGAAAAAAAGCATTTCTCCAAGGTGGCTTGGTTGCAATTTACTCCTACAGAAGGAAGGACATGATAGGACTTAAAGTCCCCTCTGGCTCTGCATTTTTATTACTTTTCTGACCTCCTGTTTCAAAAGCTGACTTATTTGAGACAAGTTAGAAACCAGAGGTCTGACAAGTTGGTTTCGTGAAAAGCTGTTGAAAAGAGACATGAAAAGAAGCACAAGAGGACCAGCAATAGAAGACATTTTCCTGTGAAACACAGGAGGGTTCGGTAACCTGCTCTGCCTGCCTGTTCAGCTCCTTATGCCCTGCTTCCTCAGCTTTTAGACTTACACCTAAAAAGAAGAAAAATCAGCCAGTGGAAGTGCCAGGACTGTTGTCTTAATGGAAAATGCCACAGAAAAGGTATGTAGGGGGCTGTTTGTCATTGCTTAGAGTGAATAAAATTTCTCGGCTTCAGCTCCTGGGACTCAACAGCTCTACCACCAATGAGTCCCTGAGCAGCTACCAAGTCCCTGGGCTGGACACTGCAGGATCAGGTCCTTCCTCTTTTGTTCTGAAGGAGACTGCTTTACTCTCTTGGTACTATTTTCTTTTGTGTTCTGACATGCTGAGCTTTTGTAGGGTTTGGGTCTCAGCAGCAGTGTCAGAGGTGTTCAGCCTTGTGCACACAACAGAGAGCAAGAACAAGGTCGTTGCAGCGTCAGCGGTGAAGCTGAATAAAACACACACACAATTTGAGAGTAGAGAGAAACTAACAAGCCAAACCTAAGACTCCATTTCTTATTTTCTGCTTAGGCCAAAAGTCATTGCAGCTTGTGATATACTCGGTTGCAAAGTCAGTAACAGAGTCTGGTATGCTTCTCTTCTCAGTATCAACATGGATGGCCAGAACATATTTATTTGTGGAATCTCTGAAGCAAGCTATAAAAGACAAGTTAAATAAAAAAAAAAAAAAAAAAAAAAACAAACCAAAAAAACCCAAACCAAGCCTTAACTCTGTGCTCCTTGCTGTGATCTTTGGCTCAAATATACCTAGAAACATCCAAGTAGTCATTAATTTTTAGATTAAACAAGTAGAACATTTCCAAAGTTGAACATCTATTTTTCTGTTGTTGTTTTCTCTGAGGTTCCTTTGGTACCATTTTTTAAAATAGAAGGAAAGGAATCATCTTTTGTCCTGTTCATACAGAGTATGATATTTCCAATCTCTCAATAAAATAATTCAAATTGTTCAGAACACTCTGACCACTGTCAGAATTTTTTAATTTCACTTTAATCTTCAGAAATATTTTCAAGTAGCACTCTGATCTTGATCAAAGTAACAGTAGCCTCAGAAAAGTTAACATAATGTCTCTAACTGGGTACTTATCTCGGGAGAAAGGTTGGCTGAAAAACAAGAACGCCATTTTATGGCACATCATCAGACTGTAAATGAAGGCTTTCTTCTGTACAGAAAGAGCCAGCTTACCTGCTATCCCACACTGCTGAATGATTAGCTCTTCTGGCATTACTTCCCTCTCAGTCTAAAGAAATCTTCCTGTGATGCATCCTTGAGAAATCTCAGTTTTTCAAAATAACCCCACTTCTTTTGTGACACAGCGATCTTCTTACTTTTTTGAGTTTCATTGCTTAATTGATAATACCTAGTGTGTTTTTGCTTGAAAAATTATGATCTCTGCAGTTTTTGGTGAGCAAATGTTGAAGCTGGTTTATTTATAACAGATATACCCAGGAGATCATAAACTTGTTTGCTCTGGATAAGGTGAAAATAAGTTATATTCAATTTATGTTATAGTTTAAAACATTTTTTAATCAACAGAGTAATCTGTCTTTTTTTGTTTTCTTTTTGGTTTATTTGTTTGTTTGTAAGTGGCTGCCAATGGCCCACTGAGTGTTTAACATACTTTAAAATACTTTAACTTTCCCTTACCCTGTATTACTTAAGATTTGGTCACCTAACATCTCTCTATTTTGTACTGATTCTGACAGGTTCTCCTTTCCAAAATAAAAACAATAACTCATTGCAGAAGGCATGGGAAAAGAGACTATAGGATTCCCTCAGTGTAAATCAACAAGCACTGAGGACTGCAGCGTTGAGGACAAAAGAACTGCCTGTCTGTGGACAGATTAATGGAAAATTCTGAGCTCCAGTTATTGATAAAGAGGAGGTAGGGGTGGCATCTGAAAGATGCAATTAAATGTTTTTAAGTATTATTTTTATTGCTGTAAGCAATACAATTTAAGTATTATTTTTATTGGCTTACAACTTTGAGTGTGAGAGGAAGTGCAGGACTTTCTTTTGATTTTCCTCTAAATATAATTTTTTATTGTTTTGCTTTTTTGCTTCCGCTGTGACTGACAACAGAATTATTCCACTTGTGATTTTTTTTCCACTCTGCATTAGTCTACATTACTCTCCAGGAAATGAAAGGCTGGGTTTTATGTCGTCTTCCTAATTGCTTTTCTTGCAGCAGTCAGTTTCCAGTCTCGGCAAGGGCATAAGCACAAATTCAGTCAGTCTCAATGGGTTAAATTAAAGGCTGTGCACACTGAGGTGGGTGGTTTAAGATGTTTGATTATTGTTTCGTTTATCTAATCAAAGTGTTCTGCAGGGATTCAGGTTTATTACTGTTCTCTTAATGAGGGAATACTTTTCATTTGCTATTTTGTTTTTAGAAGTCATGTAAACTCTCCTTGGATTCAGTCATGTGGAATTACACTGGAAAGGGTCTGAAATCCCTAGCACTTCATTATAGCCATCACTACACCACATCTGAGGATCAAGCCTGCACCTTTAGCTGGGTTAAGTTTCAGGCTGTGCTCTGCAGCACTCATGTCCTGTCTGCTGCTCTTTTCCCACCGGGTCTGATGATGTCTGCCCACCAGCCTGTGAGCAATCATCCCTCCCTTCACTTGCTTATCAGCCAAGCTCCTCCTTGAGGAGGAGTCTGACCTAGTCTGACCTGGCTTGTACCAAAGGCCCCCTATTCTCCTCCTGGATTCCTTCCTGGGAGCCCTCATCTTGACTGCCTCTTCTCGTGGGATTTCAGGAGGTGACTCTGGAGGCAAGGTGGATGCTTTTCTACGGTACTTGAAATGGTGGCTCTCGATCCAAAAGATTCCCATAGGCCACATATCTAAGCTTGAAGTACATAATAATGATTTTTACCCTCCTGAAGTTATTCTCACCTCATTGTTGAGGAATAATTTATCTATTTTTAAAACTGGCTAGAATTTTATAGGACATTATGAAAAGAAGCAAGGTGCTAGAACTGAAATAATTTGACCAACAGAGCAAAATATGCCTCAGATTTGTGAACCAGGTACCCAGCAAGTTTAAATTCCCTGTAACAATGCTATTCTCCCTTTCTGTTCTGATGTCATTGAAGTGAGGCAATGAAAGGCATGAGATTTCCCTGCAGTTAACATCAATCTCTATTCTATATCAATCTCTATAAAATGCAAAACTGTACAGAAAGTTACATAAAGTGATTTTTTCGGTTAATGTAATTATCATAAGATTCATGACACTAAGAAAACACATTAGCACTTTGGAGTTACTGTTTTTAGTTCTGTATTGTCAGAAATACAGAACACTGAAATTCTACTTCTTTTTCTAGGTACCAGAATCATAAGAACTGTGTTTCTGTCGCCCCCTGACAAAGGAGGCGTCTTTGATAGTGTTCAGATGCCACAAATATTCCTTGCACTGTTGTAATACCTCTCCTATATTCCATAAATTAGTCTTTGTAGCTGGAGAAAGCCTAAGTGAATGATACTATCTTGGCACTTGTAATTTTACCTTTTACAAAATTACAGGCTCTTAAGGGATGCTGGATAAAGTTGGAAACACCAGCTCTGTGTAATTATTTTTATGTGCCATTAGTTCTGGGAAGAACAGCCACTGGTTTTGGCTGGGGACCTGTTCTCCAGAATGAGAGTTTTGTGCCTTTATGTGAAGCAACAAATGTTGTTAGCAGACGAAGTCAGCAATGTCATATTTGCCTCCAGTGACAGCAAATGCCCAAAGGACTAATATTCAGTAGGGTTGACAAAAGGCTGTGACTTGTCACTGTGCATTCAGATGACTCAATGGGGGAAGAAAAAATAATTGTTTATTTTTCTCTACTTTCAAAGGATTTCCCTGACAAGGGGAAGCAGTAGCATGCTAAGGGAAATGAGAAAGGTTGTTACACAAGCTGAAACAACTGGGAATCTTGAACCTGGGCTTTAAAGCCAAACAACATGTGGAAAATACCAAAAATGTTTCCTGTTCCATGAAGAAATATATATCATTGTCCAATATAAAAGCATTCTGGTATTTCCTCAAAACAGATGAAAAAATAACTAAACAAATAAGAAAGAAAAATAGCAACCGAAATGCTTTTTTCAAACTTTGACTTCAGTGGTTTCTGGTAAAAACCAGCTGCAGGAGTATTGCAGGAGAACTGTGCTTCCAGGGATGTGTGGATTTCAGCACAGAATATGTTTGCATATGGCTGCATATTCCATATTATTCACTTTTTTCACCTTTTCAAATATCAGATACCAAATGGACTGTGGTAATTACTCCAATATGGACAGTACCACCATTTTCCACTACAGCCTCCTTTTCCCAGTCAGCACTCCAAACCTCATTCAAATGGCAACTTCTTTTGCCCTGCTTTGGGGGTACAGTGATCAGTATAATCAACAGCTGTTCCTGACAAAGGCTGAAGACTGCTAACATAATATAAAACCATATTCAATAATGATTTATTATAAGGATATATGTAAGCAGATAAAATATTTAATTTTTCTATATTCCTCTTCAATACTCTCTTATTAACCTTTTCTATGGAAGTTATTTGCAAGTAATAGAGGGGAGCTGGAATAGTTCTCTAAGTGTAAATACCATTTCCAGAAGTTTTGCCTCTTTGGGAAGTTGTTGCTCAGAAATGCTATTTTATTCTTCCAGACAACTGTCTCAGCTGGCAGAAGGGCTCTGCATCTCACAGCTTGCCCTATCAGGGCATTTGAAGGATTTAGGAATCAGAAGACTTGATGAAATGAAATTTAGTACTCCAAAGAGATAAGTTCTCTTGGATCTGTATCTTATACTTTGGTGAGGGGGTGCGAAGTGACCTTACCGTGCTGCAACATGAGAGTGCATAGTTTCCTGCTATTCAAAGGGAGGAATGTGCAGGTCTCTGGCTTGTTCAGTTTGCTTGCTGAAGAGCCCTGCTGTTAAAATACATATAGTGAGCAGCCTGGTCAATGGCTGTCTCAATGCTGTGACAACTTAAGTGAATGTTTTTCAAATTCCTATTCCAGCTTTGCAACAGCAATCCTTCTGCTTCAGAAAATTACTGTCTTGATAGTGCTGGTGCAAGCATGTTACTGAGTAATCCACAGAAGTCAGAGAATTGATGGGTTTTGCATGCACTGCACCATTCTCAGATATAGATGCAATTCCATCACAAATGATAAAAAATGGGGGTGAAAATGTCTTCAAATTTGAAGGAATTAATTGTCAAAATACCTTTGGGAGACAGGAGAAGTAAGTCAGGTAAAGTGATTCTAGTAGTGAGGCAGGATAGGTTGGTCCATGGCACATGAAACTATCTGTATCATGATAGCCAGCTTGTGCTTAGTTTGGGTAAAAGAACATCCCTGAAGCAACAGCATTTTGGAGAGAGTAATAGCTAATAAAGTCTTGCAAGACATGTGAAGGAGAGCAAACACACAGAAGGTAGGAATGTCTGCCATGAGAAGCAAAAGTCTGTGCAAGTATCTTCACTGCCATCAGTGCCTGTGCTAGCTGAAGCCAGGCACCACTGCAGCATTACCTGCATTTTGCTATCTGCACATATCCTCACACAGAAGCATAACTTCATTTTTAATTTTTTAAACTTTTTTCGTAGGCTCTTGTTGTCAATATCCCTGTCATTGCTGAAGAATTTCTTTTCCCAACCTGTTACAACTTGGGCTGGGCAATTGGTTACAAACATTTTATGTACCAAATTAGAAATGGTGGGATACTGCAAATATTTTCAAATTTGTGTTTAAAAAAAAAAAAAGGAAAATAGAGGTAAAAATATACCTTTATGATTGTAAAGCCTGAAGCAGGGAGGTAACAAAATATTTAATTTAAAATCAACAAAGTAAAGGTTTTGTCAGGCCCAAAAGGAGTTGTCTTTTATTCTTCATGAAAGAGTCAAGTGTTCTTCTGTCACTCAGACACTATCAAGGGCTGCAAAGTTACCATCAGGAGGGTGATTTGGCTATTCCTGCATGGCTCCAGGTTCTGACTGCTCCAGAAGATGCATTCTGCTAGGGTGCCCAGCAGGCAGGCATCTGAACCCGAGCCGTTTGCATGTTCTGGAATCTGTCTGCAGTTGTATCTTCCTCCCCCGAAATCCAGTTCACCCTGCCCATGCCCAAGTGCTTTTCTCAATACTTCCTTTGGGCTTTGCTTGTGCAACTCCACACAAGCAGGTTTGCTGCAGCTCCTGCTTCCCTCCTCGCATTGCATGGCAGGGACTGGAGCCTCCCTGGAATAGAAACTGCTCTTTGGCATTAGTAGGGCAGTTCATATGTTACTGAGCTGAGTGGAGCCATGTGTTGAGTCTGGTCCCCAGGGTTTCTGAAAGACTTAGATCAAGGCACTGACTCTAATGTGAACACATTTAGTGATACAGATTCATGTCAGTTCTATAATCAAATTTTTATTGCATTAAGAATAATGTAACATTTTAGGCAGATTGCTTTAGAGAAGC